>JAFBJU010000190.1:0-67500 GCA_016785305.1 Colistium nudipinnis
AAATGACATAGTAAAGCATGTCCTCAAAGATTTTTTTAATTGCCAAAAAAAGCGCCTTACTATAGCCTTATGTTCAGCGAAAAAGTCAAAAATTTCAAAACACTCCAAACTCGCACAGTAGCATTGGCAGGGCCTTAAAATAGGCTAGATGCGGGAATTAAGTGAAAAAAGTGAAAATATCATTGTATAACATGTCGCCAAACATTCTAAAAATTGCCAAAAAAACGCCTTACTATAGCCTTATGTTCGGCCAAAAAGTAAAAAATTTCAAAACACTCCAAACTCGCACAGTAGCATCGGCAGGGCCTAAAAGAAGGCTAGGTGCGAAAATTAAGTGAAAAAAGTGAAAAAGGCATAGTAAAGCATGTCGTCAAAGATTTTTTAAATTGCCAAAAAAAACGCCTTACTATAGCCTTATGTTTGGTCAAAAAGTCAAAAATTTCAAAACACTCCAAACTCGCACTTTTGTTTCCTATGTGTTACGTTTAGCTACATGACAATTGTACGAGCAACAATGATTGTAAATGTGGTTATGCACACCATCAATATTAATTAGTTAAGGTAAAATTCATCCTGGGGTTGCGGACAGTATTGTAAATGCCTATATCAAATACCACATTGATCTGTCCAAGTATATAACACAAAATTCTCTCAAATAAAACAGTCTCCAAAAATTTAAAATGTCAACCTCAGGATGATGTAAGAGTCAAATTTGTGGCGTCCATCAATGTCCGCATAAAATGTCATCAATCGTCGTCAAAATCCAATCGTAGCTAAAATATTCCACTCTAGTCACCATGCAATCGACAGACACGTACAGTATGTCACATATGTCAGCCACACTACTAGAGAAATGACATAAACACGCAACTTAAACACACAGTTCTTGAGATCAGTAAAACTGTTTCAATGGTGATATTTCAGTCATCAATTTAGATGTATACAGTACCGTTAAAAACATATATCTCCAATAATACATTTGCGGGGATGGAGACGATTCAGCAAACTCTCAGTGACCCTTACCACATCTTTACACCTCTACTTCTACAACATAGATTACATGGCGTATGTGAAGAAAACAGAAAGAATTTGCATCAATTCATTGGCATCTCAACTCTTGTCGGTCCCACGTGACTGGATCGTGCTGAAGGCAGCCAGCAACATAGAGTCAGGCAAGTATGTGTGTGTGTATGTGTGTGTGTGTGTGTGTGTGTGTGTGTTTCACAGTGGAGTTGCATGACGTAAGGTTTTGCATGTACTGTCAAGTGAACGCATGCATGCATCTGTCAGCAAATTGAGATTCTTACATCTCCTCTCTGCATTTTCCTTATCACGGTTGACACATGACCTGTAGAATGTGAACGCATGTCCTGTAGCATGAGGCCCTCTACCCACTGATGTGTTTTATCCTCAATCATTCTATCATTGCCAGTTTCATGATGGCAGTATCGAATTGCCTAAATCATAATAAGACACGTCATTAATATCGCCCATCCCTACTTTAAATGAAAAACTTTAATTCATGGTCTATTTACGTAGTTCTTTAAGTCACATTTTTCTAAATGCACACAATAATAGAAGAAAATACACAAAACATAAAAACAACTACTACCTTGTGGTCAAAAAGGAACACGTCTGATTTCAATTAAATTCTCTTTGTTCTTTAAATGCTAATTGTCGCCGGTAGGTAATTGTGAAAATCCTTATTGAAGAGATGATTTATGTCATGGAAGTATGAAACTTATGAAGACTCTGGCATATGGTTGAAGACTAGACTGTAATGCTAAGCCTGAGGGCATGGTAAAGAACAGGAACGGTTTATTTTGGGATAATGTTGAAGTGATGCATGGAGGACGTGTTGTAGCTGGAGGATACCTACGACGCCTTATTCATTGCACCATGGATCCACTGCAGAGCAACATATTGCACCGAAGCTTTAAATATGTTCGGCATGCTGGTTTTGCAATAAGGCAAACAAATCAGAAAAATGGTAATGTGTGCAATTTAAACAGTAAGACTAACAGTGTGCCTTCATATTTTTGCACCATATTTTTGCTGGTTAAGATGCATCACACGCATAGGGGCCCTCATGCATGGAAAATCCTCAACACACACACACACACACACACACCATTCCATCCGGGCCCTTCTCCCCTCTCCTCCCACCACTTTTCCCCCATGTTGTTGTACCCATGTAAGGCTACTGACGCCAGCTTGTCATTCTCTACTCCTATTACTGCGAGAGGGGTGAGTGCGTCACAGCTCCCAGAACCCACCTCTATCTGTCAGCTTTCTGCTCTGGCTGATTGACATTGACGTTGCCGGGCGTTAGTATTCCAGGCAGAGACCACTGGGAACAACGTGAACGTGCAGACACTGGTCTTCCATTTACAGATGCATGCATAATGACTTCCATCCCATTCTGTGTTTGAGCTTCTTGACGTTTTTGCTCTTTCACGGTGGCCCTCTGAAATATTCCAAATTAAACTTGATATGAAGGATAACGGATGACAAACATCTCTGCTGAAGCAACACTTCTAGCCATATTTCAAATTTAGATTTTAATATTTCTATGGAAATACACATTGTATTTAAAAAGAAAAAGGAAAGAACATTTGAAAACACTGATGTAATATTTAAGAAATACTATCTCTTACTTTGATAAAATGCATAATAAATCCAAGATACATAGAAATGAATGTAGCTGTCATGTATGTATTTGAGAATACCGGGGCATCAGGGCACTACGTCATTTTATTCGATATTTTATTTCTCAGATGGTATGATCACTAGAGAGCAATTTATGGTTTGTTTTTGTCTATCTTTCATATGTAATACTGTATATGATAATTCATATAAATATCATTTAAAACATTTAAATGATCGTTTAATAAATATCATTTAACATTTAACAGCTTTAGTCTATACATTAAACTACTTAAACCAGTGTTTTTTGTTTGAATCTCAATTCAGCATTTTATTAAGTTTTTCTGTTTAATGTATTGAGAGAAAACCAGAAACCTTTAGTGAATGCATGAAAAAAACATTATCCACTATATAAAATGATAACGCTAAATAGTCTATACAAAGTCCACACGACCCAGTGTGTGTGTGCGTGTGCGGGCGAGTAGAAAAGGGTACACTTTGTAAACACTAAGAGACCAACAACATAAAGAGAGAAGTTGTAAATCTGAAGGAGAACAAATCCATAGAAAGAAAATGTCTCTTCTAGGTAGCCTTGTCTTCAGGCTAAACTCAAGCTTCATCCAATAAGTGTTCTTCTCATTGAATTCCTCGCTGAATGAGATTGAGAGAGGGGGGAGAGAGGGGGGGAGGGCGGAGGTGGAAAAAAGCAGGAGGAAGATATTGAAAGGAAAATAAGCTGAATGAAAGAATGGGACACTTTGACATTAGCACACGCTGCACCAGGCCCGGAGAAACTGGAACAGGCCACACATACGTGTTAATATACTGCACATGTGTGTCTCTGGCCGATCTTGAGTAAGTGATCGAGACAGGCAGAGACAGAGGGAGAGAGAGGGAGAAAGAGAGAAAGAGTGTAATGTGTGGCTACCATCCTGTGCGCACATCACAGCCCAGGGCTAACTGCTTCGTCTGCTCCTCAGATGAGAGCCAAGCGCTCACTTTGCGATGCTGTAGCACAGCACACAGAGAGAACAGGGGTCCATTTATAGCATGGATCCAATTATTTCTGAATATTGAAACGTGACCTGACATAAACTCTGTGTTCCACACCTGTATTCCACACAGACACCCTGAAAGATATGTCCTGGTTGAGCACAATGCACACGTGCACACGATGCAGGTGTACAGATGTGGCCTACGATATTTAACTCTTTTAACTAGTCCAAGTTGTGCTTCGCAAAGGGAACTTTATGATGCCGTTGAATGCGACATCTCTATACCTTTCATTCAAAAACATATACTAATTAACGGCCCAAGTCATTTGCCAACCACAATGCTGTGTAAACATGCATGGAAACAAATGCAATGTAATCAGGCAAATTAGGCCACCACGGTACACTACTCAAACCTCTTTACTGCCTGATGGGAAAATAAGAACCGGTTAAGTTTCGTTTTTCATGAATAATCTCAAAGACAGTCTGCTGCATCTGTTCATGGTCCTCTACTCCAACACTACCTACACGATGAATTATGAATTACAATCATTCATGCCGTGGACAGACATGTTCCGAAACACCAAAAAGTACTCCGAATATTACATGTTGACTACACACCAGCAGCTACAGTCCCAGATCGATCAGTACTATATTGAGAAGTCCCTGCTCAGTGATCTCATCATCACCTGTATCATTCATATAAACATGGTTCTCTTTGCTTTCTCCACTACGCTAATGCCAATTCTATACACTGTAGATTCAAAACACAGCATAGCTACAGCTCAAGGGGTCAAAGTTGAAACCGATCTCACATCTGTAGGGCTGAAACTGCTCTGGCCTCAAATTGGACGATTGAGAATTCAGAGAAGGCATATCAGGACTGAAGCCAGGCAGAAACACAGGCACACACTCGCACACACACAAACACACACACACACACACATCAGTAGTGTCTTACATAACACAGTGAGTGATGGCAGCTGAGGACACAATAATAATGCCTTTGGCATTTGTCCTGTGAACGTTGGACAGGGAGGAAATCGGGTGAGTGGGAGAGAAAACAGAGAAGGACAGGCCGACAAAAAAGCGACAGAAAGTGAGGGAGCGAAAGAGAGGTAGAGAGAGAGGTAAAGTGATACAAAGAAAGGGGTATGTTTTTTTTTACTACCGATGTCAGTGGCCTGCAGGCAATATGCCCAAAAGGAAAAATATGACCCAAATTAAAATTGCAGTCCAGTAATTGTCTAGTCTTCTCAGTTTTACTGAAGGACTCTAAATCTTTTCCACTTAGGCAAATATATTAACCACAGTAGTCTTAACACGGCTACATTTCATGCATTGTTTAAAAACTTCATCAAGTTCTGCTAACTTATAGCAGGTGAAGTGTTCCAGGCTAATTACAATAGATAACAAAATTGCATAACATATTTGGTAATACGTTATGCAATTGATAAGACCGACATTAATAAATGTCCAGTCTAAAAAAAATGTCTCCCTCATTATAATATCTGCAGACACAGTTTTAAAGGAGCAGGTAGACCAGAGTCTGAATTAGGTGTAGCTCTCAGTGATGCCGAGCAGAGCACAGCAAGTAAAAACACAGCTTTTGCATTTTTATGTCCAGATGAGACCGCAAGTGAATTTATTGTCTCTAAACACAGACAACCCGTGGCAATTAGCTGCTCTACGTACGTCATCAATGTGTGTCTGTAGCATGTGTTCGTGTTTGTGTGTGTGTGTGTAAGACTTGTTAGTGTGTATTATGAGGTATAATGGAAGGGAAAAACACTCCCAGATGCATGTGATGCAATTATACCCTTGATTATCTGATTGGGTAATCTACAGGCAGGCTGGAAGCGACCAAGACAAACACACTGTCGCCAGACTGTTGACCAAGCATAAACCACTAACAAGGACACACACACACACATTTGAGCAAGTACTCAGTTATAGGTGTAGTGAACAATAAACAGGAGGAAAGCAGCACTGATTTGCATTCATCTCCAAAAGATTCAACATGTGTGAGAGAGTGAGTGAGAGAGAGAGAAAGAGAGAGAGAGAGAGAGAGAGAGAAAAAATACAGAAAAAGAGAGAAAATACAAATGTTGCTCGACTGGGTCAGTGATCTAACCCACAATGACACTTCAACTCAATCTGAATAGAGGTCTCGCTTTATGAGGACACAGCACGTCTGGGAGCTTCACCAAGGTCAGGCTCTGTGTACGAGTGTGAATACAGTGTGTGTCCACACTTGTCTTTCTCCAATGCTTGTTAGGCACACATAATTAACCATGCATAATAGCCACCAAAGTAAAGGAGAGGCTTAACATTAATTGGGAGCATGAGGGCTTTTGAGGCGTTGATACGGTTAATTGGAGATTTGTGCTAAATAACAATCTATGAGAAACACATCAGGAACAAATATATACTCCAATGTGATACCATGTCTTCAAAGTATGTTTCACTCAGATTTAAATGCTCTTTTCTTTAAAAATCTATTTTTCAATGCTCCATAACAGGAGTCACACTACCACAGACTGTCAAATGCAGCTCCAAAATAGCCCAAATAAAACCGTGAGTGCGTCACAGCAGCGTAGGTAGGTGTCCCATTTCAATGGCTTCTAGAAATATAACTGACAAACTTTAAAAGTCTGTTATTTTTATAACTTGTTTAACATCTATTAAATTGAGGCAACTTGTTATATTTATTTATGTTTGTTGTATTTATGAATAATTCATTTATCCTTATTATTACAAGCTCCCAGGTCAGCAAATTCACTTTCCAGATCATGACACTGACGGATTCCCAAACTGCCCGTGCTCCGCAGAAGAAGGTAAAGACCCAGAGTTTATAATTGTGAATCGGGAGATGGGGCCTTGAATTTCTTAAATGCTCAACGTGACAATCAAAGAACAGATCAAAGCTGCTTATACCTACCCCAATTTGACGTTTACTGCAGTGGCAGAGAAAAGCAGCGAGAGAGCCGTATGGACTCGGATCATCGAAGGTACCCCCTGCCCAGGCCACCCACCCTCCCCGCTCTTACCAAGCATATTTTGGAGCTAAAACACACCATTGAACGGAGGAACAAGGCAATCCTTGTCCAAGGCCACCAAACCTCATGTGGACAGCAAGCAGAGAAGCTAAAAGTTGTGTGCGTGTGTGTAGGTGGATGTGTGTGTGGATGCGCGTACAGTAGTGGCCATCCCGGGTTACACCCACACACGTTTATTGCTCTTACTCTCTTTCCCCAGTTCTCCCCTTTGTCTGTGTAAGCATATGGCATGGAGCCATATTCACATTATGTGGATACACACACACAAACACACACACACACACACAGGTTTGTGAAGCTATCCTTGTTAGGACTTTGCATTGATTCATTCATTCTGACAGCCTGGCCTTAGGCCATATGCCTAGCCCGAACCATAATCATCAGTTAAAACCTAAACCTAACCTAACCTCAATTCACATCTTCGTCCTGACCCTAACCTGGGCCTCAGAAATTAGGTTACACCTCATTAGGTCAGTGTTTATACCAGAAAAGGTCAATAATACCAGCAGGCAAAAAGCTCGCGCACAATGTCGGTCACATAAACATCTATATGCGATTAACAAAATACAAAAAACAACAGTGTGAGTCCAAGTGGCGGCTCAGAGCCATGGTGTGTGTTTAGAACAGCAGCAGACAGGCTGTCACCGCTGTGCTTGGCAGCAGACCTCCTCTCACTCCCGGTCTTTTCCTCACCCTTTCACTCCCTTCCCTCCTCACCGTCGCTTTCACACAGTGGCTCCAGCATCAGGCCTCCTCAAGCCAGACCCCCCGCCCCCACCCCCCCTCTCTTCTCTCCTACACACAAAGACACACATTTTGGCCTCTTCAAGCATCTTGGATGGATTACTTTTTTCAGCGATATTTCTTCCTCCCTTTAACTATCTTCATCTTCAATCATTATTGAAGGGAACAGTCAAAAGTCAGTGAGAGCAGGGCTACTGGTATTTCATTTGATCGTGCACTTCTGTTTGAGGCCTCTGACTGAATTTGCATACTTCTGTGTTTTTACACATGTATTTACACGCATTTTGGATGATAGTTAAGTCCTTCATTTCTTCCATCCTTCTGACACTGATGTTATGAGATCCACAAAGATTTGTACATTTGTGATAGAGGAACCGTGATTACTTCCTGTCTGATGCTAAACTTAGCCATACTCTATTTGCCATATATACTGTACGTTTATTGCAATGCACTTCAACTTGCGTTGTCCCAGGTCTTGCAACATCCAGCAGAAACACTAAATCTGAAAAACAGTTGCGAAAAACCCATATATTATCTCATTACTGGAGATGAAAGAAAATTGTGTTCCATTGTGTTAGCAAGATATAATGACCCTGAATACCACTCCAAGTCAGATACTGTAACTCTGGAAAAGGGAACAGGTTGTGTGTCTCTCTGGGAATGTATGTGCGTCAATGAAAGAATGTGGGCCTTCCCTCAAATAGATTTCCGAGCACATGTTTCTGCTTTAAAACCTGCCTCCCTCCCTTGCCCCCCCCCCGCTCCAGCCTGACACAGATACTGTATATGATGGTGAGATGATGAATATCTTATGCAACACTGTATACCTTTATCAAGGCCTGACCTTCATGCTAAAATGACCAAAGAATCCATTATTACAAGAAAAGTAGTTTGCTTTACAATGCTACGGGCTTTGTACTTGAACATGTCGTCCTGTTGTGCAGCGTATCTATTTTGTTGCACTAGCATCTGTTAAACTCTCACTATTTAACAAGGAAAACAAAATTGCATCGTGAAGCATCCAATAAAAAATATATGTTATACTGCAGGTTTCTTTTACCCAGTCTATTTATGACTTGCATTACGCTTGGGCGGGTGATTTTAAATTGCACGTGACCCAAAAACCACTAACAGAGGCCATTCCCCCAAAAATCTCCATCCCACTGAGACCCTGACTGAAAGACAAACAACTTCTGTCATAACACGAGGCCTCTGCGTGGACCTAGTCCGACCACGTCATAACCATGTCAAAATCCTTGAATATTACGACTCAACATGCAGCATGTTAATAGTGTAAACCTGTAATTATTTTAATAGAAGCTCTCTCGTTTTTCTATGTGATATTACAGGAGCAAAACAATAAATCCCATTCACCTTAAAAATAAAAAGCGAAAAAAATAAATAAAAATAAAATAAAAATAAAACCATGGAGCTGAGCCAGTGATATTTTCCAGCCTCCAGTTCAGCAGAGTGCCTGCCGTGCCTCTGGCTTTGGCAGGCTGCACCAGCCTGCTTCATAAATACTGCACAGCCAACGCTTGATGAAAACCCCCACTTCTCTCAGGTACAACTGCACTCTGGAGAGCTTCTTTATCTACATTATGGATAAACTGTACCTCCAAACTGTACGTGTTTGTGACAGGGAAAGGCTTTAAGAGAGGGGGAAGGAAAAGAAAGATGATGTGAGCAATTGATTTGACTCATTTTTAAAATGCCTTGCAATGTCTGTTCTGTGATCCCCAAATTTGAATAGACCAAGATCATAAAACATTGTTTTCATGCAAAGGTATCTGTCTATTTGACAACATGCAGTAGAAGTAAGAGGCATAGGTCAATAAAAACTAATTATTGCTGAATGATAAGAATTCTTAACTTTGAAGTCCTGATCCTTTAGGTTTGTCTCAGATGCAGAAAGGGATTGTGTACTAAAAGCACTATTTTATTCACCAAGTAGTCTACTCCATAATGTCATATTTATTTTGGACCACTAGTGAATCACAGGGAGGTGCATAACTTTAACGTTTGATTACTTTAATTTGCAAATCTAGGAAGGACAAAAATTATTATAATTTATTTTTTTTACATACTGTGTTTAATAATGACATTAAATAATTTCCACAGTCCAAGCTGTTTATATCTATTTGAATGTGGAGTGAATTAATACATTTAAAGCACAGAGAGTGGGGCACAGAATATTTATGCAGCTTTACAAGCATCTTTTAATAACTGCTTGTTGTTGTAGCCTTGCAGAATGTGCACTTATTGTTTTGGCTCAGGCTCAACGCTGTCATCAAAACTGATTACAGCTACATCAGGCACAGCTGCTCTGAAAACAGTCCTGTATGTTATTATTAGGCACCGAACAACAAACAGACAAAGTTAGCATCCAATTAGTAAAGAAAGTTGAATCATCAGGGGGCTTAAAGACCACAACAGAGCTGAAAGGACCAGATTTATTTGAAAAATGGCCAAAACTGGGATCATCAATTAGTTTTGAATATCAGCTCACTTCATTAACTAGTACGAGTATTGAAAAGGCCTACTTTGAACTACACAGTCCAGATTCAATGGTCATCTAGACCTGGGTTATTTTAGCACTGTGTTGGCACCTAAAGAACAATCCATTTGTTTGTGTTTTTCCCTCTGATGCTGCTCTGACTGGTCCCAAATATTACACAGCAACACCGAAGGAGGACACACTGTTCTCAGCATCTGGCCAAATGTGATTTATTTTAAGTCTTAAAGTTCAATTTCTCATCACTGCTGTTCCAGTCATGACAGGGGAGATGGCTAATGGAGCTGTTCTAATAGTTCAGATAGTCCACTAACTCGGCGTTCCCTGGATACCACTTAGTATAGCGTAACCCACACAGAATGATTACAATTTCAGCTAAACTTTGTTTAATATAGATAGCCTAAGTTCAAGCTTTTTTATTAAAGGCTAAATTGATGGAAATGACTATACAATCAAGAGCGATTTGCACAAATTTTAGTGTAACTTCATTCAAAGAGTTAAGTAGGGTTGTGGTTGGTATTTGGTATCTGTCACTAGAGGGCATGAGCGCCAATAGGGGCGAGGACTGCCAAAAGGACAACATGTTTATGGACGTGAGGGGATGATGGGTTTCAGGTATAAACTGTTCCACTGGTCGGCGCCCTGGCCTTACAAAACAACTCATCCAAATGTGTTATCTATGCTATATTTCAACAAGAGTGATTGAGCAAAGGACACAAATTCCCACAATAGGTTTGTTTTGCTTCTGTGAAAACATGACTGAAGGCAGGAACAGAGCCAAAAATACTTTTCATCCCTTTAAGAGGAAGACTGAGATGTAGTGAGAGTTTGATTTTTTGTGTGCAAGTGCCAACAGAAACTTGATCCAAGATGGTCACCTTGTCTGCAGAACATGCAGAGAGAAATTTGCTGCAAGACAAGTAACCTTGATGTGGCCATTTCATCAAAATACGGGAATAGTTTTTTATGTCTCCTTTTCAAAATCTTGTATTATTCCTTTTTTTTCGGGTTGGGGTTAACCCTAAATTTAACATTATCATAATAATACTGATAACCACTATTATATATACATATATAATTATATTTCCCGTCTCATGCTGTTGTGCGTATATAATTAGCATAGACAACTAAATTGGTAAATTATAGTTAAAAAACATTATTTTTGTAGTAAATGATCTTTGTGAAACAAAGAGAAACTCTTCCTGTTGCAGTGTTGATGGTGTTAATATGACGTTATTTCAAATTACTCCGTAACATGCTGAAGAATTAATCCATTCTTATTAGTAAGGTGGGTATGGCCACAACAAAAAACAAGTTTCAGTTGAGATCTACAATTTTGGGACGTGAGCAACTCAAGTCTGACCATGAACAATGATGTGCTTCAGGCTTCAAATGAGCTAATAATACCAACATCCAGGGCATAGCACATCCCCTCCATTCATGGGTCACATTAAACATCTCCTCTGCCCCTTCTACACCTTCCCAATGATGCACAGGGAGCTCATTGATCAGGCTAACTCAGGTTTCCTCTTAAATACCGCATCAGAGCAAGAACAGAGCGCTATGCAGTGTAACTGCTTTTCACGATCCCCTCCCTCCAATGACACTGCTACAATAAAAATCACATGCAACGCAAAACGGGGATATTAGGACACAGTGGGGGAACATTTGCCTCCTATGGAGTGTAAAGTTTAGGGGCACGTGATGGCAAGCGCCCTGCAGAGGCTCTACAAATATTTAGATGTGACCTCACACCACGAAATACTCTCTTTATCGCTCTCTCACACACACACACACACACACACACACACACACACACACGAGCGCGATCACGGGCACACAATAACTTGGCATGCTAAGTGCACCTTCCATTTGCCTATCAGCTGCACAAACATAGCATACAGAACGATGATGATGATGATGATGATGATGATGATGATGATGATGATGATGATGTTGATGATGATGGTGATTCGAAGATTAACAGCAGTGTAGGGGTGAAGGTAAACAGCAGTGTGTGTTTGCACGGTGTGCAACCGACTGGTGAAGTGAAGCAGTACACACGGGTCCATGTCGCAAACAAACACTCAGCAAAACAATAAAGACGCTCAATGCGATTTCTATTACACCGGCTGTCCCAGTGTCCTCGTTAACAAACGCACGTGCCATCAGAGAAAGACCCATCAAACCATTAGTCTAAATAGGCCCACAGCAGTTGAACGTCGACAATAAAACGATTCACTATGCTCCACGGTAGACAGGTTCAAAGTTAAGCATAGACTGTCCTACCTGGTCTCGCGGAATGCAGGGCAGCGAAGTCCTGCGGTGGGACTTGCTGTTGTTCTGAATGAGAGCCATCATCTCCGAGGCCGCTATGGAGCTGGACCTCCGTCTCCTCTTGAAGACAGGGATGTCCTCCTCCTTCGCCCCGCTCACAGAGCCACAGCACCCCGTCCCGCTGGTCCCTGGGGCCGGCAGGAGCCGGTCAGCATACCTCGCAAGCAAAAACCCCAGCAGCCCCAGCAGGTAGGCCAGGTAGGGTCTCCAGTTGGCCCGGAGTCCGCTCAGAGACACGAGGGAAGCGGCCCTGGCGGCGCCGACGAAGACGAGGACGGACACTCCCTGGCCCAGGCGGACGACCGGCGCAGCCCCGCTGCCCAAGCAGCCGAGGACGAGCAGGGTGGCGCGTGGGGACAGCAGCTGCTCCTCGGCGCCGCGCAGGAGCGACTGCGCGGCGGCTTCGGCCAGGTGGCACGCCGCCAACAGGAACACCGCGGTGCGGGCGCGCACCCCGCTGCGAAACAGACAGAGCCCGAGCCAGAAGAAGCCACTCACGAGCGCGAACACCGGGGTCACGCAGCGACACGCGCTCAAGAGCAGCTCCACAGCAGCGCAGCCCGCCGCCGAATGAGCACGAGAGCCGGAGCCGCAGCTATTTCCGCTGCTGCCGCTGCCGCAGCCGCCCGCATCCCAGTCGACCAATCCGAGCAGCAGAGCGAGGCTCGCGGACGCGGAGGCGACGCACGCGGCGGACGACGCTCTCCCGCGAGTCCATGTCACGGCGACTCTGAGCCACGACTGGCTCCCCGCGTTCCGGTGCAGCGGGGTGGCACGCGACCTCACGCAACCGCTGCGCTCCAACGCCGCCCGGGGATATTTTTCATGAGCGCATCTCGACGAAGCTCTGCCGCTGTCCGCTTCCAAGGCCATGGCCGTCAGAGCACGCGCTCCCCGTCCGGGACAGTGGTTTTGACCTCAGTGTGGATGTCTACCTGTCCCACCTATATGTCACATGATAATTTTGTAATAAGTGCTGCTCAGGGATACTTGCGTGAGATTGATGAAACTACCAAATTAAAAGCTTCTTCACAACTTTTTTTTTCGGAAACTTTCTTCGTTAACGTTTAGTCTAAGAGTGAGTTGGGCCCTGTAGGTCAACCAGTAAACCAAAAAAATAATAAAATAAAATAAAAAAAGAAAGCAAGCCCCTGGCGTTTCACACATCCAGGCCACTGCACATAGTCGCCCTCCCTCTCTCTCTCCCCTCCCACCACACACTGGCCCTGTTTTTTGTGCCGTTCCGGTGATTCCTCAGTCACGTTTTTCAGCTTTCCCGGTGAGTGTCCTCTGTTCACTCTGGCCCTGGACATGACTCAGTTCAGTTCTGTGGATGGATGCCATGTTTATCCGAATAGTTCCTGCTTTGCTCTGGAAGATGGAGCGGACTAATTTACTGTGCTAATCCTGTAATACATTTTGGAGATGCAGAGCAGTGTGAAATGAATAAGACAGGAGACCAAAACGGGACTCATCCTACTATTAGCCCACTTTGAAAAATGTCACTTAACAGCCTGAGGTCAAAGACACATGACCACAAAGAGAACCCGCATGGCTTTTCTTGATTAAGGCCTACAGAATATGATCAATTCTTAAGGGAATTATTCATCTGACATTCTCTTAGCCTGGTGAGCCAACACACAAAATAAGAAAAAACCTTATCCAACAAACTTAAGTTAAATCGAGCCATGGAAATAATCATCCTTCTACACATAATTATGATTTTTTTTTTTTTGATTAAAATTCTAAATCAGATCATCCTCTTCCTCTTGCATGACAGACTGCATGAACGAGGACAAATTACCAGCCTTCACCTGTTTGCCCTACATTACATGAGAGGATTTAAAAAGGATGCCAGGCAGTCATATAAAGCCATTTCAAGTCTGTTATCTCCTTCTGTCGTATTAATAATTCAACTACACTATATAAATCGGTTCTCTAAAAAGAAAAGTATTTGCAAATGTAAGCACTGAATTGTTGCAGAAAACATTAAAAACATCTGTCTACATTGGGTTAACTTTGTTTTGTGCCCATGCATCAGCAATTTATGAGGTGTCTACTCTTCCCCCATAGTGTGAGTTATGATATAAGAGAACAGTGTTTTATTACTATGGTGTTTTACAACATGGGTCAGTGCAATCAGGGCACAAATCTCATGTTTCAGCTATCCCATCACAATTCACAATGTACCAGGATGATTTCTTTTCTATTTTATTCAATCTCTGTTGAAACCTTTAGATTTCAGATGTTCAGAGGAGCTTCAGCTTAATGCAGAAAAGGCCTAACTTTACCCACTAAATAAACCCTATACCATATATACGCCCTATAAATCGCAATGTGGCCAAAGCAGCCGTGTTAATAGGGTTCTTTGCCCTTTGCACTCAGGGACATTGTCCAGACACAATTCTCCGGTTGTAATGAGAAAGTGCTGTAACGGTGTCATCTATCATTGTGAAGTTGTTGAAGAGAACTGGATATGTGTGTGTGTGTGTGCGTCATATGTGGCTCTCATCAGGTTATCTGTATTTGGCGGCTATCACAAGCACACAAGTTCATCCCGATTGTATATGCATACTGTGGTTCTGCTTTATGTTCTGACCGGCCGCAGTGGATGACAAGACTTCTTCACAAAAGGTTCCTGTACGCTTGTGTAATGTCTGTCTCTCTCTTTTGATTCTCTCTGTTGCAGACAACACAACAGCCATTCAACCAATATCACGTTCAAGCCCACGCCTGTGTCCCAGTGTTAATAGTATCACATGATACATACTAAACACTTCTCCAAACAAATTTAAGAATTGGGACATCTTTTTTTGAGTTTGTTTACGTCTAACTGTGCTCAATTTAGCCAGCCATCGGAGGCAACTGGTGTGGTGACGGTTTTCAATAAATGTCCTAGAGAGCATTAAATGGCTTGTCCCTTGACCAGAGGTCTGTGGGGATTCATCATTCCATTTTATAGAGATCTTTTAAATGTAAACGCCGAGGCGTTGGCCTCAAAGATGCCCTTTCCTTTAAATGTTTAGAGCTACACTTACACAGCATATTATCCCCAAAGACGAATGTTTTTTCTTCCAATTCCACACATATTAATTTGTCCCCTTATAGTACAACAAACACTGAAAACTATTGTAGTCCCGTCCGCCCCCCACCCCGTCCCCCATGAGGTATTTGCTTCTTTCAGAGTCTGGCGTATGACCAAACTTTTTATGACATCTGTGGGCAATCACTAATTTTGTTCTGCATTGTTTCGAGCAGCGACTCATTTGTCCATGAAGTGGAGACACAGGACCAACGCTACGGTCACAGATGAACACATATACATTGTGTACAACATATTACACATATATAAAACCCACAGGGCAGCGGTCTGTGTTCTCCTTTAAAAGGCACGAGCACAGCCAGTGTGTTGTCTCTGGCAGCCAAACAACCAGCCTATGACGTCTCTCGATGTGTCAGAAAATGATGGATCGCTTTATGTGCCATTATCCAAAAAGGTTATGACAACAGAAACACATCCCATGATGTCAAAAAAGCAGAAGTTTATTCAAGAACACTGACCGCGGGACAAGGCTGTAAACTGTACACAAGTGTATAAGTTGGCGATAAACCAAAGGCAGTGACACACTGGGCTTTGGTTTACATTTTCACAGCCATACAGTAAAACACAGTGAGAGAGAGAGAGAGCGAAAGAGAGAGAGAGAGAGAGAGAGAAAAAAAAAATGAGTGGACATAATAGCCTGTGTACTAAAGTTGCTCTGTTCCTCTAGCTACATTTCTCACTCCTCGCTGTGCCGCCATAAATGTGACAGAGCTTATTAGTAAATCATAACAAACTAAACAAAAAAAGCTTGAACTATGAGGAACAGCGTATATATATATATAAATATATATAATTTGATCGATCGATCAGTCAATCAGTCGATATATCGATTCATCAATCAAGATTTAGCTAGAGTTATATGGATGTCTGTGGAATATAGCAACTGCATGCTGTGATTACTATCAGGATTTTTGATTTGATTAAATGTCATTATTTTGGACCTGCTTTGGCAAACAGGAAAATATATCGAGAACACGATATTCACAAATTCAAAACCATATCTGGCAACCCACACATACAGAAGACCTCTTCGTCGCCTCTTCTTAAATGTTGCATGATCTGTTTTCTCTCCCACAGTAGCCTGTTAGCTCCGGGTAAATGACTTGGAGATATGACTCAAATACTCTTATCTCTATAGGTTTGGTATATGTGTGGTAGCTGAGAAGACACGCGATACATTGTGATCATAAAATATGAATAAAAATATCCCCGTGTCTTGTTTCCAAGTCTTCCAGGGGCGGAAATTAAGGGAGGATCTGTTTATCGTTTTTTCGGAAACCCACGGCATAGACTGCTTAACCGTTTCTTTCACGGGGATACAGGCAACCAGTGTAATCCGGGGCACGTGTTGGTCTTTGTTTTGAATCACATGACATTCATCCACACCAGTGAGTCCCTGTTGGCCAAACTAGAAAGAGTCTCTATACAGGGCAGCCGGATGGCTTTACCCCATCGGCATGATGAGCTGTCTGCCGACCCTTGAGGAATCAATGGACAAAAAACCTGCTTGTCAGAACTATGATAGCGGTGAGTGTGTGTGTGTGTGTGTATATGACATTGTGACATTGAGCATACAGTACAGTATGTGTGCGTGCGTGTAGCATATATTTTCAATTGTGTCCTTTACATTTTATTTGTAGTTTCTATAGGATTACAGGTGAGAGAGAGAGAGAGAGAGGGCATGACTATTTACTCATTCCTTTGTTTGTGTGCATAGGACTGTGAGAGCTCACTATACAAAGTGTCAGAAAATAAAGCTGTGTTAGCGGTTGTACCTGCCTCTTTTTCAGCACTGGTCTCAATTGTGCAATTTATTTGCACAAGGTTTCTCCGTTTTTGTGTATCTATCTTTCCCATCCGCCACCTCTGACTGACCCTCTCTCGCTGTGTGTTTGTCCATCTTCAAACCGCACACGTACACAAAGAAGAACCACTCATCCTACTGTGCCTCACAAATCCCAGAACACACCTTGTGTGATTGCATTAGTGGCTGGAGACGAAGCGATCCACGATGCGGCTGGCAATCGAAAATACCTATGAATTATATAGAAAGGCCCGACGTTATGAATATTTCATATATTAAAATGTTATGTTTGTCTGCCTTCAAATTGCCTTGGCTTGTTACACCAACGCTCACATTCACAAAAGAACTCTGCCGGTGTAGGGTTCAGTATATTACCTGTTTGTGGGTTTATGAGTAGACCACCATGTCGCTGTTTCTGAGTTCTCAGTGTACAGAATGATAGAGGGGAAAAAAAAGGACACCTCTGTGATTGGACAGAGAAGAATTGCTCAAGCAACAAAAAACATGACTGTGTTATTGTCAATCAGTGAATCACATTTTATTTGTATAGCGCATAATCACAAAACACATTTGCCTCAGTGGGCTTCACAATCTAGACAGTGAGCAACATCCTCTGTCGTTAGACCCTCACATGGAGTAAGGAAAAACTCCCCCCCCAAAAAATCCCTTTAGAACGGGGGGGGGGAAAAATGTAGGAGCCGCAGAGGAGGGATCCCTCTCCCGGGATATGTAAAAGATGTTGCATGGACAGAGCCGAGGACCACAATGTACTGTTCAAATGTAAATCGTATACAGTAAACATATGATAAGACAAGCATGTAAGCGTACATCTAAGCCAGATGTGTGTCAACACACCCTGCGCACACACACGCACACACACACACACACTGAAGTGACACAAGCCTCATTATGTCACTAAGCTGCCAAAATCCTAATAATGGGCAGTGAGCAAGCAAGGGCACATGCATTAATGAATTAATTCAAAGTCATTATTAATACCAAATCAAATTTGAACAATACACTGCACCTTGTCTCCCATTAATATGTAAAAGTAAATTTTGCATTTGTGTGGAACATGTGTCCGAGTGGCCGAACAGAACGCAAATCAAAATTCAGTTTATGTGAGCTCAAAAAGAGACGAGGCAGGAGGGAAGGAAAGAGCAAGAGAGGGGTGGGGGGGGACTTGCAAGTATCAGATCAGTGTTATTCACAAGGCATTTTTGTTTGTCAGTATTCGTGTGTGCAACTCTAAGGGCCTCTTGTTGTCCTCCACACAAGTGCTCTATCCAGGGCGAGTTGTTTTTTGCTTTTGAACCTCATGCTAATGTTAATAATAATACCTGTTTGCTATTCACAGTAATGTTGTGTTTGCCGATGTGTCCAACAACAGCATATGGCATTCTACGCAGGCAGCTGATCATGAACTACTTATTGTAAATGCTTATCCAACGGTGTGGTTTAAGAATAATCGGAGCACCCCGGAGTTATAATACCTACAAAGCTTGAGTTTTCTTTATTTTGTGAACAGTTTCCAAGGGCATGCTTTTTTTTTCGAAACATATAACATTGTCTCAAAAAGACAAATCAAAAACCAAAAAAAAAAAGGGTCAATCAAAAAAAAAAAGTATGACCTGACTGTAGTGGTGTCAGAGGTTGTACTTTTAATAGCAAAGACGAAATTTCATCTTACTGCGGGGTACCGACTCACAAAAATATCAAACCAGCTCTGTCTTACTGAACACCTCCTATACCTATAGAGGCCAAGCACTTACATATATACACACATACCGTATATGCACACACATATTGACCAATATTGACCACATTATCTTAAACCCAATACTCCCCCTCCATTTCCCACTATTGTTTTTTTGTTGTTTTTTTCTACAGAAGATGTGGCTAACAACAATATGTAGGCATGGAGGCAAATGTACACACAGAGTGGAGAAATTAAGCATATTAACACCTGACTCTCAATAACAATTATCCTTAATTCTTTTAGATTTTTCTTTTTTTTGCAATTGTATATATTGTGCGTTGGGGGTTGTATGTTCATGCAGCATTCATTATTACTGAACCAGTCCATTTCAACCAGCCCTCCCTCCCCTCTGTGCCCTCCTGCCCATCTGTATTCTTGATGCTGAACTCACTGACTTAAGCCACGCACGCACGCACGCGCGCACAAACTAAAATGACCAATCCCCATAAACCATCCCACTGCAGGCTTTAATACTACTGCCAATGTGATTTCAAGAACAAAGCCTGGATCAGAAATCATAAATGGCAGGCATAACACAAATATGTAATCCTGGCTGCACACCATGCTGCTTCAGTTCCTCAGAAAACACAGGGGTTGGGCTGCGTGACCCGCTCCTTTTTCAAAATCTTGCCTACCGGAAATAGGGGTCAGAGCACATGGAGCAAATGTATGGCGGTTGTAAGTTAACAATGTTTCCAGGACAGAGCAGGTCAAGTGAATAAACAAAATCAACTTGCCCTCCGAGTTTGTCACAATGAGGCTTGAGAAGCAAAGGATAGCTAATAAATCGGGAGCAACAAGTAACAGAAAAAATGTTTGGATGTTGCATCATCCACATCCGCTGGCAGTGTACTTGGATTAAAACAGAACGCAAACCTGATGGACAGTGCCATGGAGGAAGTTCTGTAGCCTTTTTTCATTCAGTTTATGTGAGCTCAAAAAGAGACGAGGCAGGAGGGAAGGAAAGAGCAAGAGAGGGGTGGGGGGGGGACTTGCAAGTATCAGATCAGTGTTATTCACAAGGCATTTTTGTTTGTGTGTATTCGTGTGTGCAACTCTAAGGGCCTCTTGTTGTCCTCCACACAAGTGCTCTATCCAGTGCGAGTTGTTTTTTGCTTTTGAACCTCATGCTAATGTTAATAATAATACCTGTTTGCTATTCACAGTAATGTTGTGTTTGCCGATGTGTCCAACAACAGCATATGGCATTCTACGCAGGCAGCTGATCATGAACTACTTATTGTAAATGCTTATCCAACGGTGTGGTTTAAGAATAATCGGAGCACCCCGGAGTTATAATACCTACAAAGCTTGAGTTTTCTTTATTTTGTGAACAGTTTCCAAGGGCATGCTTTTTTTTTCGAAACATATAACATTGTCTCAAAAAGACAAATCAAAAACCAAAAAAAAAAAGGGTCAATCAAAAAAAAAAAGTATGACCTGACTGTAGTGGTGTCAGAGGTTGTACTTTTAATAGCAAAGACGACATTTCATCTTACTGCGGGGTACCGACTCACAAAAGTATCAAACCAGCTCTGTCTTACTGAACACCTCCTATACCTATAGAGGCCAAGCACTTACATATATACACACATACCGTATATGCACACACATATTGACCAATATTGACCACATTATCTTAAACCCAATACTCCCCCTCCATTTCCCACTATTCTTTTTTGTTTTTTTTTCTACAGTGGCTAACAACAATATGTAGGCATGGAGGCAAATGTACACACAGAGTGGAGAAATTGAGCATATTAACACCTGACTCTCAATAACAATTATCCTTAATTCTTTTTTTTTTTTTTTTTTTTTTTTTGCTTTGCAATTGTATATATTGTGCGTTGGGGGTTGTATGTTCATGCAGCATTCATTATTACTGAACCAGTCCATTTCAACCAGCCCTCCCTCCCTTCTGTGCCCTCCTGCCCATCTGTATTCTTGATGCTGAACTCACTGACTTAAGCCACGCACGCACGCACGCGCGCACAAACTAAAATGACCAATCCCCATAAACCATCCCACTGCAGGCTTTAATACTACTGCCAATGTGATTTCAAGAACAAAGCCTGGATCAGAAATCATAAATGGCAGGCATAACACAAATATGTAATCCTGGCTGCACACCATGCTGCTTCAGTTCCTCAGAAAACACAGGGGTTGGGCTGCGTGACCCGCTCCTTTTTCAAAATCTTGCCTACCGGAAATAGGGGTCAGAGCACATGGAGCAAATGTATGGCGGTTGTAAGTTAACAATGTTTCCAGGACAGAGCAGGTCAAGTGAATAAACAAAATCAACTTGCCCTCCGAGTTTGTCACAATGAGGCTTGAGAAGCAAAGGATAGCGAATAAATCGGGAGCAACAAGTAACAGAAAAAATGTTTGGATGTTGCATCATCCACATCCGCTGGCAGTGTACTTGGATTAAAACAGAACGCAAACCTGATGGACAGTGCCATGGAGGAAGTTCTGTAGCCTTTTTTCTACTCTGAACATTTACCAATAACACTGCGCTTTGACATCCGTCCTAAGGATGTTTTAGAACGGCTCGTTTCCAGCCACAAGAGTGAAAGCAGACCAGACTGTTACTTGCGTGTCAACAGCACGTCAGCCCAGGCCCTTCAGCAGAGTTTTGCAGAAAGTGACCTAATAGCTCGGAAGCCAACAACTCCAAATCCAGGAAGCAATTTGATGCAGTGTGGAGTATTTTGTTATTGCTTCTGCCGGAGTAAAATCGTGCAGGGTGCGCAAACACTCCTGCTTTGCAAGAACTGACGTCTGCTATGACAACGAAACACGGCGGTGCGTTGGTAAAATCTACTCGAGGCTCTTGGCGAGGGGATTCAGGATACGAAAATAAAACAAAAGCAAGTGAACACATTTGTTAAGCCACTTAATGTGGAACCAATTGATGTGTCTGACAACCCACAACACAAAATAACTGAGCTGCAAAGCACCAAGCTCAGAGACTCCGCTGCAGACTGACTGAATTGCCATCTATACCTCTCTGATACCAGGCGCCTCACCAAAGAAAGGCAGTCCCTGCCTTCGCATTGGCAAGGTTGACGTGAAATATGTCTTCCCTAAATTTGGTATGGCTCTCGAAGTACACTTTAAAAATTAAATTGGCCCTTGATGAAAGGGTTTTTTTTTTTTTCCCCCACCGCTGATTTTATTAATACATTCACTATAGAGAGACAGAAAAGGCAAGAACATGGCGGGGAGTCATGAGGGAATGGCCTGGGCCATTTAGTCATCATCCTTATGGGCTTATTGCCCAGCAAGAGAGCCATTATTGGCCCATTGTGCGCGTGTCACACTGGCTCACAGTGGGCGGATGTACCCAGAAGCACGTGTAATTGGCCTTATTTGTAAAGCCATAAACCCAGCAGTGGTCACCCTGCGATGTGACTCATTTCGAGATGGGATGGTGCATTTTCTAAAAAGACTTAATGGAAGAAGGGCGTACATACACATATATACAATGTCACACCAAAGTCGAATTGTCGGTAAGTTCCCTGCGCTGTAGACGTGCACAATGGATAGAGCAGGTAGACACCAGGTGAAAAAAATCGTGTCCTGAGATTCACTTGGACACCTCAGGACAGCAGCAAATAGCTGAAGAGGATAAAAAGTTTGCTGCGCCAGAGGCACGGACTGACTAGATGTTGGACGGAATGTGGCCGAGCTCCCGGATCGCGTGTAAATATATGGTTTTGACCTGGACACATTAAGATATGTGTGTCATTACCTCATTTGCGTCTTCCTGTTTCGTGCTTCTCTTTCATTCCTCTCGCTGCGTTTCTCAGTAAAACATGATGTCAGTGCAACGCAACTTAATGCACCTGGTGCTTTGGCTCTCGAAAAAAACAATTGGCCGCCTGCGAAACGGAAACACTCACAGCCTAACAACTTACGGATATGTGCGTCATGTTACTGAATATACATATGCATGAGCACTTCCTGAAAGCCATGCTTTGCCTTTCGACAACATCTGGGAATCCAAATAAAGCCCTCGACCCAGCTGTAAAGGCCCGACCACTGCACTCCCCCGCTCCTTTCCTGCCTCTCCCTGCTTTCCAGACTGTCTGTTTCTTATCGTCCCAACACCTTCCCGCAGGGACCGTGGGCTCGAAGCAGCAGAGAGTGGGAGGGATGGTGAGAAAGAAAGAAAGTAGATGGGAGTGTAGATGAATATACAGTAAAATCCCACGGGTCTCGTCCATAGAGGGGTATTTTTCCTGTAACATTCACTCCGGCCTGTGTAAATAAGCACCCATTGAAAATTCACATTACTACTCGGGTTGGTATATTGCTATGTGATTGCTATGTCGTTTTTTTGGTTATACCAGAGCAGGCAGGCGCTCAATGTGCCAACACCTTAAAAGTCATGTGTAGTATGAACAAAAATCTCATACACGACGCCTTGTGCTCATCTAGAGCGTCTGTGGAGCGAAGGTTTCATAAGTTACACAACTTTTGGCTCTCTTATATGCACAAATCTTTGAAAGACAAAAGTCAAATCATGTGTGCATCACACTGACAATGTGGGAACATAACTGGGCAGGTCTGCAGGCCCCTCTGATGAGCCACATCCCGGCCCCAGTCTCACAATTGCCTCCAGAGAAGAACGGCTGGTTCACAGCAGTCACTCGTGACGTCGTAAAATTTCCCACAATCCCTCGACGTTGCGCTATGCCAAGTTTGTCAATGTCTCTCATTGCTGACTCACACCGAGCACGCTCATGGCAGCATCTTGATCCCTTTCTACGGGGCACTCGCCTTGATCACAATAACGGACGGGGCTAATGGATTCATAATAACGAGCATACTTTGGCAACTTAATCCAGCGGTTTAAAGCCACTCCTGCAGAGGGTCTGGCCACTGTTTTCAATAGGAAGGTTGTTGTTTGCAGAAAAGCAATAAAGGAAGGAGTGCGTCAGAGGACTTTCCATGTGGGGCTTGTTAATGACTCAAATGTCACAGCCAGCATTGCATTGGGGAATCACAAACACCATTCGGCAAGTTGTTCTTTTTTCACAAGGTTTATAGTGTGGCCGTTATCAACTCTCTTTACTTAAAATAAACAAACGTGCGTTTTCAAATGGACATCTCAGTACTTAAGATGATCCAAATGTCCCACATGGCCTTCATCCAACCAACCATGCTACGCAGATGATCGATCCAAGCGAACGTGTGCATCTGGGCGCTTTCATGTATGTATTGCGTCTTTGCACTTACGTTTAGTCGCTGTCAGTACTCCAGGGATTGACACGAAAGTGCTCGCCGCATACTGATTTGAAAGTCGTCACAAGTGTTTCAGGGATTTCCATCTATTTAGAGGTGAAGGTAAATCAAAAAACGGTGTGTGTTTCTGTGATGGGAACATGTCTCCCTACACCCCGCTGGGATCAATAAAGTTTTCCCATCACGAGCGTTGCACTCATTGATTTACCTACCACAAACGCGTGTGCACACGTCCACTGATATTCATGAATGATGTATGTGCACACATGCATGCTCGCAGATTTGCATCGCATACGGAATTGCATACATACCTGGGGATCAGGGGGTCATTGGTGGTGGTGGTGGTGGTAAGGGGGGGGGGGGGGGGGGGGGGGGGGGCTTGGTCGGGGCTAAATGATCTCTTGACAAATTTCCACCAAAACAGGATTATAAATGTTACATTGTCTGTCAAATTAAATCAGAGACTCAAATTGCATTTATTCGTGGAATCAAGCTAAACCAAATTCCTGTAAAATGTATCTCTCTGAGAAAAATGACATGGCTGCTGTGTCTCTCTCTTTCTATGTGTGTGTGTGTGTGTGTGTGTAGTAGTCAGCTTGGGTTTTTCCTACACACGTTTATTGCTCTTACTCTCTTTCCCCAGTCTTCCCCTCTGCCCGTGGAAGCAATATGGCTTGGAGCCATATTCGCATTATGTGGAGACAAACACACAAGAATGGTTAAGGGAAAAAAAACATTAAATAATATTAAATGTGTGGAATGTTTAGCAGGTATAATCCTCAAGTGCTTTTGCGTCTGTATATAAACAGGGCATGGGTGCAACATGCAAAAGGCCAAACAAACATAGATAATAAATCAGAAAGCCTATGGGCTGGGTTTTGTATGGCTGATAAGTGGAGGATCAGTGTATGCTGCTCTTGCCGTCTGTCTACTCATTGGAGAGCTCCCTCATGCAGGCAACTCCCATCCAATGCCAGCAATGATGTCACAAGTGGCTCCATTCCTTGGCCTCTAATTGGTCCATTTGGGCGTGACACAGCTCTCCTGTTTGACGTCCAGTTCACAAATCTACGTCACTGTAGTAAGTGGTCCGATCTCTCTCTCTGCCACACACACACGCCTTACAGCATTTTTCTTTTTTCCTTTTCAGTCATTTGTATCTGCCCTCTTTTTCTTCCCTCCCGCTGCAGTAAAAGGGAACACCCAGAGAGCCATTTGCTGATTGGCCCAGAAAAAAAAGGGCCAGTGATGCACGCAGCTGTCAGAAATAGGAATAGACAGCAGTGTGTGTGTGTGAGAGAGTGTGTCCGTGTGTATGCGTTTGGGAAGGTACAGGTAATTATGAGTGCATGGCTCATACCTGTGTCTTTTGTGCAGGCGTCTGTGTCTGCGATGATAGTCCTAAAGCTACTAGATTTCTGCTTCTACATCCACCATATCAATCTATGCCACAGACTTTTAACATTATTGCCCATCAAATGCATTGCTCTTTGTTAGTTACAATTTATCAATCTGTAGATATTTATTTTTAGAGGGGCGCTGTGGTCCTGGGTGAAAATGACTTTGGAGAGAAAACATAATAGGTAGAGTGCGAAATACATAAAAATGAAAAGCATGAAAAACATTCCAAATCAATTCAGAAATCAATTCAGAACAAACAGGAAACGAACTGAAATACTGAAATGTGGCAAATATAAATGCAATCAAATGAATAAGATGATTAAGATTGAGCTTCAATGGACATGTGCGTGCATTGGTGTGTGTGCGAATGTTGGAGCTTACGCGAGAGGCGCATTGCATGTTGGTCTGCTTTAGCAGTCATGCATATGCGAGTAAATGTTTGCATGGCACAAGATGAGGATACGCATGGGCAAGCACCAGCTTGCTGTATATGCAAATCTTTTTTTTTACAGTAGATCACATCTTATAATATATTCTATTTCAACTTGATTATTCTTATAATTCATAAATGACTTACATCCTACTTGTCTGCATTTCATACGTACTCCACCCTCTGATGATGATCTCGAGTCAGTTAAAACCGGAGGTGAAAAGCTTATGAATAAAACTTAATATTTGGGTCATTATTTATTTGAAGCATAAAATACAACAATTTTTTTAAATTTATTTTTTAAATAAACTAAATATTTTGGAGACAACAAAAAAGTAAAAGCTAAACACGGTTAAATGTGGAAAAGTGTCCAGCTCAAAAATAGTATGGAAGCATAAGAGGAATAAGAAAAGCGATGAGTGGGAGAGGACGTCCTCTAATAGCACGAGCATAATAATATTGAAAGGCAGTTCGCTACACTTTCAAAAATGTAGTGTCCTCAAAACCAGTAAAATGAAAGAGGGCAAGTCTTTTTTGCTATTAGAAATACTTTACTTCATAGTTATACCCTTTATCTTTATTTGTGATGAATACACCCACATTCACCTGAGCATGCGGTGATATTCTCAAGGGTCAAATTACCTCTGACCTAAGAAAATGCCAGAGCATTAATCTTATTCTTAAAGCACAAACGCCATTCATAATAAATTGCCTATGCAGCTAATGACCACTTTACATGGATGGTTCAGTCTCAGTGGCTTGTAGATCCCAAATTATTTTAAGCAGACCTTAAACCCTTACTTTTACAGTTCAAATAAAATAAAATAAAAATCAGGTCTGTGTGGGTGTTGTTAAAGATAATTATTTATAATTTGTGAGAACACTGTATCTATGTTGTATATGTTATTTAAATATTACATTTTTCTACTGTTATCTGTTGTCTTTTTAAATAAAAGCAGCTCACATCACATTTAATTCCATACAATGTAAATAACTGAAGGAACCGGAAACGTTTATCTGCTGTTTCCATTTATTTCCACGAGGTGGTGCTACAGGGCAAAGAGAGCTGTCTGACCCGCGTAAAGCATTGATATTGTGTGAATGATTTTCTCTGCACGATTGTAACATTTTTGCCATGGTATTGTGCAACATAACACCAATGTCCGTGTGAACGGCCCTGTATCAGTGAGAGTTAAATATTTTTAGCTTCCTTCACTGACTCATAAAGAGAAATGTCATCTGCTCATAAAACCCAAGACAGCGACACAATTCGGTTCTTCTAGCCAACATTTTCAAAAGAAATCATTTCCTCTGAATTTCAAAACCGAAGGCATGCCAAACACAAAGGCCGACTGTATGCCACAATCTCCTCGCCCTGATCTAAACCCAAAACCTAACCGTAATCTAAATGATATAAGGACAGATGCAGTTAATGACCAGTTTGATGGTTTGTCGTGGTCCTTCAGCTAATGCAGCTAATAGTATCTATTTTAAATAGTTAACCTTTAACATTGCATTGCATTGCAAAAATCAATATGACACACCGAAAACGTTATACATATACCTAGAGGAGACTATCCACAAGGAGACTACTACTGCTAGATTTACCCATTTTTTGTAATCGGATTTCATAATACAGATTACTTGCAATCTGTTAGAGACCAGCCTACCTATGTTGACATTGAGACCACGTATTCCCTGTGTCAGTAGTTACTTATAAATCTTTGACTTAAAGATCATCAGGTTTGTATAATTTTTATTCCAGCCTACATTGTTACAATTAAGGCCGAGGAAAATAGAGTGAATGCTGTCTTTCACTTACTAATGGAAATGTATGTTTTAGAGAAGCTTCTCCTGGCAGCAAGGGCCTGATTAAAACTGCAGCACTGTTATTATGGCAACAAATAGGCACTTCCCCTCAATGTTCCATTTTTCCATTTCAAACTGTTAATTCTGTGTGTGCGTCCAGATCAACGTGTGCGTCATTACACCCAGCTCTCCCAACGGCAGACAGCTAATAATGACTCTTAACGCGCAAATTCAAAGCGAACACGAAAAACACTGTCACACCGCACACGCCTAGATCGACGGCTTGGGTCGTCGCCACGATTACACGGCAATCTTCATCAACCCTATATTTGTCGCGGCCGAGGCAGGTGGCGGAGACTCTGCGGGTCTAATCGCTTATTTGGCTCCAGATGGGCTCCTGCCTCCTCCCTCAGCTGGTCTCCCTGCTGCCTGGGGACTCTAACGAAGTCACGCCACCTCTCATTCCGGCTGTTAAAAGCTGGAGCAGCTACCCTGATGGCAGGCCAGAGTGCTCCCCGTGGCCTTCCCTTTGCCCCCTCTTGCCTCCCTACACAGCCCAGTCATTTCCCATCAGCCAGGACACTCGCTGCCGCTCCGTCCATTGCTTCATGCACACTTCAATATCTGTCTTTTTGTGCGGACGATAAATCTTCCCTTCACTTACAATAGGCAGTTGTATTTGCATGCGTGTTGGGGTGGATGTGTGGTGAGCTTCTGGTGAGCCACAGTATGGGTGTGGCAAAAGCAGTCCGTCTTCCAGTCCAAGGTCGCTCCAGTTATTTTGTTTCATTCCACATCTTTTGTTTTATTTGTCTTTCCTCTGCTTTGTGTGGAGCAAACACCTCACAGGGCGGCTTCCAACTACATATTAATGCAAGAGATCACTCTCACAAATCCTTCTGTGAACCCACACCTAACTGGCTCTCTGCACAAAAGCTGCTATGCACACCACAGAACTGAGATGGGTTGCAGGCGCCTCAGTCAGTAAATTTCACTCCTCCTGCAGCGGCCTGCTATTCCTGAATACATTTATTCATTACAAGGAAGACAATAAAACATTTATGGATACCGCAGTGGCTTCCAGTTTTTTCCCAGCTGATATGTTGGCTTTAGCAAATAATGACTATATCTATTGTCCAATGCACAAACATGTTGGAAATATATTCATTCTGACTGTGCTTTTTTTTTTTTGTTTGTTTGTTTTACAATCATACATGTACACATCAATGATGAAACACTAATCTAAAAAAAAATCTAAAAATCCCAAATCTTCTCAAAAGTGTGAGAAGTCTTACAAGAAAAAGAGACAGTTGTGCCCTTCGGGGAAATTACAAATTAGAATAAGTCATCAATAATGGCCATCAAATGATCGTGTGCTCCCTCTGCTGGCCTCAGTGACCGAATGTTGATCACTTTTATCCAAATCTTAATCACAATATTAGTCAGCAATGAAAAGTCAAATGAAATAGTATATGCTTTGTATCAGCGCAAAGAATCAACGTTTGGAATGTTCTTGAATATTCTATGAGTCCTGTCTGCTATAAATGTAAATATCACATATTTTGCTGCTCATGCAAACATGGTGACGTGTGCAAAGGAGAGTATGTTTTTGTCACACTGTACCACAAACAACAGCCCTTAGAAAGCTTGGTAATGGATGCCAGTTCTGTGCGTCCATTAGTTTTTACAATCTATTACCCCCTACCATACCTATCCGTCTTCCTAATTAGGGAGCCTTATCTCGTCGGTCAGGGATGCTGCAGGAGAGAGGATGTCTGGTCCATTGACCACGGTGAATAGAGCTCTTAGCGGCCTATAGTGTCCTTCCAGTTCATTACCTTGGCCTATGTGGCTTCGTTCAAGCCACAGAGACCAAATCGAATCAGACATGAAGGCTTGCCTTTGTGAGCGTATGATCCCAAGAACGGAAGATGGAGATATGTTTGACCTTTTCCAGTCACGATTAAATGACTGACAGAGAGACGCATGCGAGACCGACACAATAACATGATATCACCGTGCAACCTGTTGGGAGAGGCAGATCTATTTATATCCCTGCGCAAAGATCATACCCTTCCCGTGTGTCAGTCTCGGTTAGATCAGTGCGTGCCCCACTGAGTGGCGAACAGAGCGTAGCGGTGCGATTGTTACACAATGATGAATGCCGTTGTATACCGAATTGTATTTTCTTTGCCGCCACAAAGGACCCGGCGGTTGATGTGAATGTACCTCAGTTGATATAAATGCACTGAAATGTGTGCGCATACAGTTTTTTCCATTATGCCAAGAACCGGCGTCCAAACAGGAGTTTGGGTTTGCTGCCGCAGGATTTAGTCACATGTGCAGCAGTAAATGTGTTCAGGGGAATTTACGCATGAATGTTTTTTTTTCTCTTCTGTACTGAACTTATAGTGTGCGAAAGAAAACCTAACTCCGGAAATATATCAACACAACTTAAAAAAAAAAATGTTTTACACATTTCGAGGCAAAAAAGTCTGGTGCTGATAATTGCCATTCGCAAAGAAATAGCATTTCAATTGACGGTGGCATGCTTATAGTTTTGGCAAGTTTCATGGTTTCGTCGAAGGTTTTTTAGTGGGGCCTCGTTATTCACAGTTTTACGCTTCGCTTGCTCCTCTGCAATCAGACTTATTGGGGGTCAAATGTCATGCTGTTAGAGCCAATCCGTGAATTCTGGAGTATCGTGGTCAGAGGACTTAACCTTGTAAAAGTAAATCACTGACCTGGCAACGTATCCCCTCATAAGCCATCCCACAAACACGCACACTGCGTCCAGCTACCCATCTGTCGCACAATAGCTGACCCAGTTCTAACAAAACCTTGATGCGTCATTTTTCTTTGCGATCAAAGCCAACGGTAGCGCTCACCGTTCCCACCGAACACACTGTTAACACCTCTGCAGCGAGGCTATTTATTAACATTAACAACGGCACATGAATCAATAAACGGTCTCTTAAGGAAACTACAAAGTATAAAAGTCCATCTCATATTATGTGCAAGAGATAGGCTGACGCTTTCAGGACATGACTTGGTATTTGGTCCGTTTACACGCGAGATAATGCAGTGCTTGGGCCGCTCATATCTCCAATTCTCTGAAATCTCCTGTATTTACCGCTGTGGAGTCAAACAAACCAACTCACTGTAACATCAAGCGCACATCTCCCACTCTGAGTGTGCCTGTGTGTGTGTGTGTGTGTGCGTGCGTGCGTGTGTGCGCGCGCACGTCTGTGCGTGTGTGCGTGTGTGCCTGTGCGTGTGCAAAAGAGATCAGAAGAGGCAAAAACGGCATTGTAAAGTTACCAGGAAATATTGTTTACTGAGGCGGGTTGCCAACAAGGGCACTGGTAACCCTCGTCTCTGTTTTCAGATGCTGTAATTTGCTGGCACGGATAGGAAATCAGGGTCATTCACTCTTTACTGAAGGATTTGTTGGAAGTGTCCAGTTGAAATATACAGAATGGTGATGCCATATCCCTGTGGGAAGACTGAATATGTGTAGTTACTCATGGTCTTCAATCGCCTTGGCCCTCATATTTTCACCATTGCAAAAGGGATTCTGAATGATGTTATATATAAATATATATATTTCCAAGTAAACTGATACCTGGGATATCAAATGTGTAAAAAAAAGTAACAGAGTATACTTCGGCAGTTATAGCCAATTTTGCTGTGTAATGATTCATTTTACTTGAACTGTATATAACTGTAATCCTCCCGAATTTGTATGCGAGTGAAATTATGCATCCCTCATCACGCACTGGAGATGGGCCGAAAACTGGAGGGCACAATTCCCCTTTGGAACGTTTTCTACAAGAGAGAAAATCTGCCTACTTGTTCTTTAAACCTCAGCTTTGAATCAGGTCAACACTGAGAGGTTGCGTGTTTACTCTTCCACTGGCTACAAAATGGCTGAAAGCGTATTGTTGTTCTTTTCTATTGCTTTTTATCAAATCAATGTTGGCATGGGATGGGCTTTCGGGGCTCTATTGTTGTCCGAGACTCCGTGAGAGGCTATTTTCTACGTGCATTGATTCCCTGGCGCAGGCACTTCCTTCCTACCATTCACTGTCGATGTCATCGGCGCTATTTCAAGAGTACATCACGAATTGCCACAAAACAAATGTTTGGGGATGTGCAGGGGAGGGGTTAGAGCTGATCCATCCGTTGCTGCCGCATTATAGAGCACAGGACATCAGAGAGAAATAGGAGGACAGTTACAGAATCAACAAGGTACAATAGATACAGTGGTCAAAACAATGTTAATTAAAAACGTGACCCACTTTCCCCACTAGCTATGGGGGAAGGGGGGGGGGGTATTGAAGAGCTGAAGTGAAAAGTATCAACAAACATCTCTGGCCCTCTTTGATCACAGCTCATATGCGTATAGGACGCATATGACGCTCCTCTTATCATGCACTTTATTCTCCTTCAAAGTCTGCCCACATGCTGACAGCCGGTCACTGCGTTCACACAGGTTGCTCTGATCCAAATCAGAAACTACAGCCAACGAGATGATTTACTGGCGATAAATTGAAGGCCAAATGTCACATTTCCATTTCAGTTTGGTGTTTTTCCCAATTGGGTGAAAGATTGCCTGAGAAGGTCATAGTTTAAAGTAAACATGTAATTATGAAATCAGCGTCATTAAGAGCAAAATCCACAACATAACCCAAAAGAAAGCCCCTCGTCCATCCATTATGTAGACTGCTCTCGCGTCGAGGAATCTGAACCAATCCCAGCCGACTTGAGGCGTCCAACATACAAAGAGACAAACAACAGAAATAATGCCGTCACTTAATTCGATTACAGAGTCGGTGTGGATTTGAACGATAGTTATTTGCATCTTGTAAATCAAATTCACAAGTATTCTATGCAAAAATACACACGTACATTAAGGCTCAGAGCCCCAAGGATTTGTCCCGCCCTGAATCATGTTATAGAGTGTTATTTCATCTGAAAAATAGATTGGGGAAAAATGAGGCAACCTTAAGCCAAGTTACTGATCCTGCATGTCTTTCTTCACTATAAGGCCTATCCAGCCAGCACTGGGACTGAGGGCGGTGAAGCCAGTGCTCGCACAAAAGCCCCACACACGCATGCACATAGACAGTATATACATAAACAGAACACTACACCCTCCCACTAAAGCTGCTCAGCTATGTAGCTCAAACAAAGTGACCATCCATGAGAAAGATAAACAAAAGCGCCTCAGCTGTAATTGGATGGCGGCCAGTAGTACACATATGGGATTGGCTTTCATCCGGTTAATTGCGTATGCCGCACTGACAAAAAGCTCTGGCATGTACTGTCGGCGGGTATTGTGCTCCCTAAGTTCATTATTGCGAGTGCCATTCAAAGTAATGAGCAGGGCAAACACCAGTTTTGATCTTGAAGTGTACACTCTATCGAATATACCCTGAGAGGGTGCGAAAACTTCGAAGGTATACGTAAGTACCACGCTGTGGAATTTGTTTTCCATTTTACCGACTCTCTCTGAGGCCGGTGGCTCCTTTTTAAAGTAAGTTACGTTTCCCTGGCCACCTGCACATCGAGGTTCTAAATGTCAAGTCCAAAAGTCCCCTCACTAATCAGCACCCTGTAAACATGGCACCACCACTGCCGGAGACTCCCTTCACCTAAATTCCAAAAGGATTTAATAGAAGTCGCGTCATAAGGCAAACAGTGAGGAAAAACACGCAGAGAGGGGCCGACAGATGGCCCGTTTAGGCAGAAATGTGAATATTTATACGGTATCAGTGTCGGGACACCATTGTATCAATAAAACATCAGTAAAGGTAAATCGCTGTCACTCGCTGTAAAATCCAGACGAATATCCCCTGCAGAACAACACATACGGTTACAGCGATCTGGACATACCTTTTAATGGGATTCGCGATGTCAGAGCTCCTTGATGCTGTGTAAAACACCACGAGACAGATAACACAGAAAGCGATAATAAATAAAACTGAAACGAACACGGTGTAGCAGAATTGAAGCCACATACACATGAGTTAAGGAACAGTAATGAGTCTGTGATATTGGGCGCCCTCCTTATTCTTCGATAAAAATAACAAGTCAACCAATATTTGGCCCAATTCTAAATTCTGCCGCCAATTTGGGACTCGACATGTTTTTACTCGTTCTCTTCTTACTTGAATACATCTGGGCCAATAACCCCACTTTAGGAGACATGGGAAATTCTTGCACAGATGTGTATTGACTCGTAACTCTGGCCAGTAAATTACAATAAAAATTTAAAAAATGTTGGAGAAATTAGTTCAGATTCTATATCTGATGGACATCATTATGGGTTTTAGGGCTCACTGCTGGAGCACTCTGCTCCCTTTCCCTTTTTAACATTCTGCCAGCAATCAGTGGGATCTCTCACGATTAATTCTCGGCACCAATTATAGAAAAAATAAAAAAACTAAGTATGTCTCAGAATAAATCTCAGCTATCCTGTTGACTGGCCTTTAAATTAGGTTCTTCTGGGGTTGGCATATTGCAGCTGACTGGGTAATCGCTTTTGCCGCACCACTGCACAGTCAGTATTTCCAAAAGTCTTGCCAGTCATCACAGATTCCACTCGAGCGTCACCTATGAAGTTAAACATTCAACATTCCAATTTTACTTATGTGTTTTAAAGACTTTCACTCCTCCCTGGGGGGGGGGGGCTTTTACATGATCTGACTGACTCTTGACTCATTAACTTGATGGCTCACCACGGCCCTTCACACATCATGAGGCCATAACGAGGTTGCACCGGTTGGATTTATAAGCCTGTGCAAAAATGCTAATTTGTCACAGTTACACGTGTACACACGTTTGTCACAGGAAGTTGAAATGAGGCAGGAAGGACCGCTACCGAGGATGTGGTCAAGAACTCGTATGTGCAAGAGGGTGGAAATGCGACATTGTGGCTGGTTCGTGCTTGTGACTTCACAAAACTGCAGTTAACTTGGTATTCTGTGTTTTCGCTTTGGGGCACTCACGGAGGACAACATTCGGGCTATAAATTCAAATGTGATGTACCGATGTTAGAAAAAAGCAAGTGTGTGAGAATGGAGTCATTGGTTGCTCTCTGTTTATACAACAATGCTTGCAGTCTTAAGTGGACACATCTGTTTGATCACGGCCGTGACTCCGGTCAACGCCTGGCCTACGTCATGGCCAAGGTTCAGATGGAGGACACGTACCGTAACACCACATAAACACGTTCTGATGTTGGGAAACGGTTGAAGCCAGCATAAACATGAATTCAGCATGTGGTGGCCTCCCTTAATCTGCAAGGTGGGCTCTTGAGTGTACAGTTACGATACGCTCAGCACTAAAACAATCAAACGGGAGTGTTAAGAAATGCGAACCAGGTCTCCGCTTCAATTTTGAATTTGTGGGCTGTGGCTGTGCCACGGGGACACAGGACGTGGCAGAGGGAGAGAGAGGAGGACGCCGACGGATAAGGACGAGCAACAGAGCCTCTACCGAGACATGGGGGGGGTGCGAAGATCTGAAATTCAATAATACATGGAAATAGTCGCTGGTTTGCATCCCTACGGGGGAAAGCAATAAGCATAAGATTTACAATGATGACGAGAGATATTTGGTTGTGCCAACAAAATTAGATCTGGACGCATTACCCATGACTCATGAGGCTGCACTCCCTCTCCCTGAATTCATTTTCAACCCCCTCACTCCGCTTTCCTCCCGCTTGCCCCCGGACTCTTTCAGTGACTCGAATAAAGCTGCTCATCTATTGCGATGACAAACACGTTCAACTTTGAAGCGACGTGAAACATTCAGTGGGTCAGAGGTTACCTGGGCAGAGGCCGAGCTTCTACTGTTGCCGGTTGCCATTAAAAAAAAAAATAAAAATCGTGAGTCCATTCATGAGAATGAAACAATATTAGACATTTTGGAATATCTGAAAATCGGGAGCTGAGGCGGAATCATTTCGCAAGCGGTCACACAAATAAATCACAAAAACAGACGCACACAACCATTTTCAAGATTTTAGTGGAAATATGTTTTTGACTGATAGGAAACTGCACAAATGTTGGATTTATGCTATGTGTTAATTCATGTGGTAATTACACGGCTAAGGATTAAATGATTATTTTTCTTCTCCTTGGACAAAAACAACAATAATTTGCCCTTGGGGTCATCTTATATTCGGGCCAATGCATAAGGGAAATCAAGAGGTATTGCTTGTCGGACTCTGAAAAAAGCCAGGCTATGTCCTTTGTGCTAATCTAAGATAAGATAATTGGCTCTTGTATTTTTACTCTTCACCCTTTCCCAGTGCGCGGGGAGTGTCTCCATAGGTTTACGTCTCCGTAGCGCCCATACCTCTGCTGACGCAGGGAAGAGGTGTGCATTTCAGCAGAATCTCAGCCAGGAGGCTTCATTCATTAAATATCTAGGGGGAGAAAGTGCAACCTCGAGGCTACGTCTTCATTTTCACCCGGTGCCTTTCCTGTTCTGTCAGCACTCCTGGCCAGAGAAACGAGAGTCTGCAAGTACAAGTACAATGTTCCACGGCAGATTAGGAGTGTGCGCGTGTGTGCGTGTGCACGCGTGCGTCCAAGTTTGTGCATTGATCATAATGGGTCAATGAGTGGTAAAGTAACCGGATTAGGTTACTTTCTCAACTCACTTCCACTAAGGAAAGAGACTTGGTGCATCTATGTATCTACTTGCTTTACATTTACACATACATCACTCTGAGGTATAGTGTGTCTGTGTGATGCTATTATTTAATGCCGACATTACATATTCTATTTGAGATGCTTTATAGATAAACCTCTCTCAAAGGTATCCGATAGACAAATCCTTCACCCTGTATGTATTACGTATGTAGTATTTCTCCTCCCAACAAATGATTGGTCTTGCTTTTTCAGCTGTCATTTAATATTCAATGAAAAGTGGCCGTTTGTTTTGATTAAACCTATGTGCCGTCTCATGCTGACAAAGGTCTTTGAACGGGTTTCCCCCGAGATAACATCCCCAACGGCTATCTGGTCCCAAAGTTCAAGTTGATTTGCTGACCCTCCCCCACCCCCCCTCCTCTTAACATGAATGCAAAATATGTTATTGTTTTCCATGACTATCCCTATCCTGTGACCTTTTTTATTTTTTTGAATTATTATTATTATCGACTGTTGGAACAGAGGCTGCATGAATCCATGGGATTTCCTGGAATGAAAACATAACGGTATGACGCGATCAGCAATTAGATGGGTAAGGCTGGATATTTAACTACTATCAGCATGGGTGAGCCACCCGCTCTACTTCGTAGAATAATAAAACACAAACAAAACATGAGCTGGGGATAAATCGTGCACTAACCTGCCCTCATTTTTACACAAATGGTACAGAATGTGATATACAGGTGTCGGGAAAAACAGGAGGACAGAGTGATTCCCCACTTGCAAAACGTATTGTCTCATGGATCAGCTAAATTCAACCCCTAGACATCTACGCCGCCACTACCCCCATCCCCAGCTGCTCTCATTCATTAAGCTCTAGCTAAAATGTGATCATGTCAAGGCCCATATGACAATTTACCAGCAAATAAAATCCAGCTCCAACCAAAGGTTCTCCGGTGAACTGCAGCCGCTGAGATGGCCTCCGGCCTCTCACGGAGGAATAGTAGGAATTATCATTTCACTCAATGTTGTTGCTTACCTTCTCGCTCACAACGTGGCTCGGTCAGGCGGGCACACTCTTCGGAGGCACAGGGTTGAGGAGCGGTAAATCAACGTTATGTAAATAAAACACCTACAAATGAACGGATATTGCATTAAGGTTAATGATCAATCTCTTTGAGTAGGTAATCAAAAGATTACATAGTGAGAGAGCATCATTCCCTACAGACCTCCAGCAAATGAGGTGGCCATCACACACAAATGACACTGGGTCTCACAATCAGTGTCGGGAAACGAGTGTGTGCGTAAATAACACAACTTCCCCGATGTGGCTCACCGTTGCACCAGCTGTGACCTGTTCTCTGCTTTCCAGAGGGTCTTTGAGGCTGTCACCAAGATCCTAAAAGCCACTCGTCTGTTTTTGGTGTTTCCCATTTTGTCCTTTGTTTATATGTTTTGCAGACTAGGCCACAGGAATGGTGTGGCATCACATGTTGGGGGGGAAAAACCCACAATAATCTACTAGATTGCTTTGTCACGCACGCATACCCCAGTGGTTCGCGCTGCCATCAATTCACGTCAAGCAGGCTGCGGTGTGTTGTTGGTGGGGCCATCGGTTAAAAGAGTGTCCAAAACAACATGCTCCAGAAATACAAATGGCGGAGCCTACTTTCCAGGAAATCCCCGGTGTCAACGCCACACGGGCAGCAGAACAAAAGTCGGTTTGTGACTGACTGGGATGTGGCTTGAATGGGGCTCGAGTAATGTACAATAACAAAGGACTCAGAGTGGGAATCTTATTATAATATAACATGTAATGAAAGAACATTGAACCTGCTGCTAAAATGCCTGGCACACGGTGACAAAGAGTCCATTGTAGATAGCTGTATTTGCCCTGCATCCTCCAGGATGTTTGATTTACAGTAAAAATATGTTCTTTGCTTTGATCATAGCTGGTGTTTAAAAAAAAAAAAAAAAAAAAAAAAAGGTTAGAGGAGCAGGCCAGGGAAATGAGGAGGTAACCACATTACAGAAATGTAAGCCTGAATCAAACTGAACCCAATCTCCCCACCCAACTTTCAGTTCCGAAAACGTAATGGGTGATCACATTATCCGTCATCTCTCCGAAAAAAGCTCCTCATTTTGGGTTAGGGACGTTATGTGCATATCTAAGTCACTCTCTTTCTCTCTTGCTATACGAAGACGGGCGGGCGCGCGCGCGCGCACACACACAAACACACTAACGTTGCCAAATTCATTCAGAAGGAATCCACTGATATCTGACAATAACATGCGCGCGTCTCTCACACAAACACGCACGCACAGGGGGAGAGAGACTGAGAGAAAGGGAGGGAATAGAAAGAGGGAGAAAGGGAGAGTGAGTGAGGGAGAGGGAGAGAGAGAGAGAGAGATACTAAATAAATAAATAAAAGGCTGGAGACGGGACTGCCTCCTCGCCGTGGTCATTTGTTGCTGCTGTGTGGATCACAGCAGAGCAGCACCTGTTCGCCGACGGCGGGGCTGGACGTGATGACACGCGTCTCCGGCGTCACACGCACGTACACACACACTAACTGGCCGCGCGCAGACAAGTCGGCGACTCAAGGCTCACAATGAAACGGACCGTCTACGCGTAGGAAAGGCGACGTCGCGTCTTTTGGGGAGCAGGGTGCAAGTGAGAGAGCCGCACGTCCGCGTCGACGGGGGAGGACTGGTGCGTCTTTGGCACAGAGCACGCCAAAACTTCAGAGACTGAGAGCGGGGGAGGGGGTGGGGGGCATAATTCAAGAACCAAAACCAACACCCTGCAAGAACGAGCATGTCTGCGGGGACCGTGCCCTCCTCCATATAGATCTATAGAAGTACATTTGGATACTTTTTTTTTTTTTTTTTTTTTAAACGTGGAAGGTGTTGCCCTCCTCACCCTGCCAAATGCTGGGATGGCTCGCGGCTGTGTGCATTGTGATCCTGGTGGTCCTGCTCTGGCCGGGCTCCAAATGTTTCGGCTCGCGGCGGAGTCCACCTGATGCTGCGCTCCGGAGACTGGGCTTGAGGCGCGTCTCGGGGCGCGAGGCGGCCGCCGGGAGCGCGCGCAGCGTGGCGCTGCTCTGCAAACCGTCGACGCTGGCCAACTACCTGCTGAAGCACTGCGCGAGCTTCAGCGCGTACGCGCCGCGTGCCGGCTGGACGTGGAGGGCCAGCGGCCTCCTGCAGAGCGTGTACGAGGCGTGCTGGCCCTGCGACAGCCCCGTGCTGTTCGTGCGGGACAACCTGCAGCTGAGCGACGACGGCCTGGTGGCCCTGGACTGGGCCGTGCCGTCCCGCCAGAAGCGACGCAGGACCTCCAGCCACTCCACCAGCCCCATTCTCCTCATCATCCCAAACTCGTTTGGGAAGATCACCAGAAATGTCTTGAAGGTAATCACACGCACACAAACGTTCACAAGTCACACCTCACGCCAGGACAGTGGCTGCAGTCACCGACTGCGATCATCACGCGGCCTCTTAGTTCCTGTCCAGTTCAATGCCAAAAAAAGGTCAGAGGCCCCCAATGGATGAATCTGTCGGGAACCGATTGAGGCTCTGTGTGTGGCTCCTAATCTTCAGGAGGAACATAACTGCAGTTTTACAGAGCTGCGGGTTGTTTGAGCCTCAATGTATTTGTAGTAGACAAAATCCACTTCATCTTGGGGAAGTCTTGGGGAAGTCTTTGAATACACGCGCGATGTACATGTGATATATGCACAGTTAAGCTTGGAAACTATTGTCAAACGAGACGTCAAGACTTCAAATCCTTTAAAGGCGGCAAGGGATGATGCCAGAGTAAATCAACAAGGGCTGCGCCAGTCTTTTCAACAGCTCCTTCAAGGCACTGACTGATGTAATTGAGTGAGGGATTACAAAGCACCTTTTGACTTGGGGGGGGGGGGGGGGGGGGAGGGCGGCACTGCTCCACATGAATGCCCTGCTGGCTCCCACATCACTCTGGGCACCTGGCGTCCCGCTCATTTCATTTCATCCTGTCGGCTCCGTGTGCGCATTCGTCACCGGCTCCCTGTCGGCTCCGTGTCAGAAATAACAAGTCTGCAACAACTGCATGCTCCCAACAAAAAAATAATAAATGTTTGTGCCCAATCCAAAGTGAATAAGTCCCTGTGTTGACAGAGGTCGCATGAATTAGGCGGATGAGTAGGAAGAACCCACCATGAGGCAGAAATAAGAGTAGGATGACACTAGAAATGAGAAAGGATAATACAAAAAAAAAAAAATGCAGTGATGGAGATAGGAAAAGAAACTGTGATAATCAAAGAGATTTATGCATGTTTTTTAGGCCATCATCAGAGTAGAGAGACCCGGAAGCTGAGGCACCACAAGGGAAATAGACCAATTAAGATTGCGCCTGTCACTGGTGATAGGCACTGTGCGTGTGTGTCTGTGTGTGCGGAAAGACAGGGATAAAAAGAGGTCACGTTAGCAGCACACACACACACATACACACACGCACACACACGCACACGAGGATCTATATCCGTGGCACAGAGAAGAAACGGAAAATCAAGCAATTCTTTTTGTGTCTTTGGGCTTTTCTCCATGTCCCCTGTCCCTTTTTTTGCCGAATGAATAAGTGAACCGTTTCCTCTTACATCCTGTGTATTTTTACGCCACGTTGGTCTGTATCCTCTTTGTTATATTGAGTCTGACGGGATTTATTCCCATTTACATAAACATACAGAGCTTATACAGCCGGTGCGGTGCCTTCCCATCTGGGTCAGGGTTTGGAATGTGCATACTCAAAACAAATCATTAAATTACTCGGGTGGATAATTTAATCAGACTCGCCATTTTAAAATACATATCTTACATTTCTTAAAGCAGTCGACATTTAGATGACAAAATATAAACCCCTCACAGCGTTATGGAAAATGCTAACAGCAGCTGTAAGACAAGGACTGGAAACATGAAGTAGTAGTATTTTGTTCATCTAATAAGACATAAGGAGATATTAGCGAAATTTCACTAAAAGTGTATTCGATTAAAATGGCTAAACCCATCTTTCAACGGCAGTCCAAAGTAAACAGTGGCCTTTCTTTCTTTTCTTTTTTTTGGTTTTGGCTCTTGGGTTCGAAAGGCGGCTTATTAATTCAAAAGCTGAATTACAGCGAGCGAGAGAGAGAGAGAGAGAGAAACAGTATTCATGAGCGAATTGGCATGTCGTCCTGTGTTTGGAGTCCCTGCCGAAGGAATTTATCACGACACCAACAGTTCACTGCTGGAAAAGCTGCAGCTTGTTTGTTACCGTTTCTCTAGCAAAACTACATCACAAATGGCCAAAAACCTAATGTGTGCAACATAGCTCCAAGTTACTTGATTTTCAATAATCTCTCTCTCTCTCTCTCCACATATACAGTATATATATATATATACATATATATATATATACATATGCATATATACATATACATATATATACATATACATATACATATACATATGCATATATACATATACATATACATATATACATATATATATATATATATATACAGTATATATATATATATATATAGGATTTAAAATCTTACAAAATCTACCCATGGAAGTGTTCAGGAACCATGGTAGCTGCATGTGTTTGTTTATAGGTAACACAAGTACGTTGGATTGTCTAAAATACATTCCTCCGCAGACATGAGTCATTACTTCAAATCCTATCCATTCTAGGGAAACACAAAAAAAAACAATTTTCCTAAGCTTTAAGCGATTTGATGGGGGAACATTTGGTACTCTTCTCTCACTGCACCTGGGTGATTAACAATGTCCATCAGTACACGGGGGAGCTGATTTTTATTGTTTACACCGTGCAGCCGTATGACACCACCAGCGGTCAGGCCTAACCAGGTCAAAGTCACTTCACTTCACACGAACCTCATCTCAGGCCCAACATCCGTCACTCGGCTCCGGGCCCTCATATGCGGTTGATATTGCGAAATACCCGTCTCAATATCTCAGGGCAATAAAATGAACGAAAGTTTATGGAACGCACTCGACGCCCCTCCCCTCCTCTCGCATGCCCCCTCTTGACTTCGTTGATTAGCTTGGGACGAGCTGGCACGGTGAGTCATGCATTCAGTCATGTATCTAGTAAATCCTCTTATTTTATTAAAAAAAAGAAAACATTACGTGGCAGAAAAAATACCACTGCAGTCTTTCTGAGCTGGTAAATATTTAATGCAGTGATTCTGCAGCTGCTCCTGCACACTACTGGGATTTCTCTAGAATTGATGCGAAAGGTAACTCATTTCGAAGGTACCAAAGGTAGCGCCACCACTGTTTCTGACCACAGAGGTTTGAATCATGAAAAAAGACACTATCACGGCAAATTAAGAAGGCAGAACCACTGTTTCCAGAAACTAAAAACTAGAATGAATCATTTATTCTTAACGTAAAAATGTTGAGCCTCGACTCAGATTATAGCTAATTTTCATTACTACGCCGCATGAAGAGCCTTTTAAATGATGAATGGGGGCCGTCGCTTTTCAAATCCACCCTTGGCAGTCAATCTTGATTCATTTCCCACAGTTTTATTTGTCTTATATGATGTTTCAATTTTGCCAGCCTTTTAGATATGAAAGCGGGTCAAATGTCCGATGATAATGTGCGGTAGTTGAGGTGGGTGCGCTCTACTGTCTCGTCCTCCAACCATTAAAGGCACAAAACGAGATGTTTTAAGATGTTAACATAGTTAAAATATGCATATTCGTTGATGCCAGCTTGATCAAACTGCTTGTTGCTATGTTTTTGGTTATTTTCATTATTATTATTATTTTTTTTTATAGCGCTTCCTGGAGTCAAACTAAATGCCATTTGTTGAGGGTATCCAGTATCATTATTCAACATTCTCCACAGAACAGAAACCATAGGGGAAAAAAAAAGAATGAAATTAAAATGGAGTACAGCGCCATCAACTCTACCATCCAAATACCTCCCATCATAATTATCACATCCATGTCAAAATAAACGTCATCATCATCATAAGACACTAGTAGAAACAATGAGAAGTGGTATTTCTCTCCACCGTGTGGCCGACTGAAAGGGAAACCATGAGATCACAGGTTTCCACCCTCTGCTGTGCCAGTATTGCTCCCAGTTCATTGAATGGAAAACTGAATTGTGCAAGTCTGGGCTCCTGGAGCCGAGCAGCTGGCTGCGAGCTGCGTGGACGTCAACATCGCCGCTAATGAAATGTTGCAGATTATCCTTCACTGTCTGCATAGTGTTGGACAACTGCCTCAGCCACTCGCGCATCCTCCACTTGCAGGCCAAGTCATAAGTCTGGGGACCGTAAGATCATTTCAAACATAATCACGTATATGGGTTTAGGATGACTTACTAATAATAACACATAACTATAACACATTGATCAAGTGTCTTTGCCAGTTTTTTTGTTCATGAACTTAAAAAACACAGCTCTTGTTTGCTATATGCACACATGTCATTAACAATCAGTTCCTCAGCTATTTTTTGGAAGAAAGAACAGCCTGCAACCCAGTGGTATGTACATGATACGTATGACAGGTTAACTATGTTCATTTCAATGCATGAATGGAGGTTTACCATGAGTACAACTTAAGTAGGGTTCAAAATAGCACAAGGGAGCAACTCTTACCCCTGTGGTTTAACTGTTCTCCCCCCCCGCCATGCCCCAGCATCTTTCCATGCAGCTAAAAACATGCATGCTCAGGTGCTACAACAGGAAAGACAATTAAGGAAGCGAACGCAAACAGACTTCTAAAAGGAGACCCCCGTTGAATCATGTGGTACAAAAACCTAGAGACGAGGCCACTTCAACACGATCACAAAAACCTCTCTGTATCTAATTTGAAAAAGCTAAGGGGCCAAATACTGGATTCCCCAGCGGCATTCTTGGCTTCAAAACCGTAACGCTTACACATTTTACACATGTTACCAGTTTTACTACTTGACAGATCACAACTGAGGTATGTGGATACATTGGAATATAGTGTTGAGACCAGTCCCCAGGGGGATTCTGTACGAGACGTACTGTATGTTGACAAGGCAATTAAAGCTCAGCGCTTTGCAGGGCTGGAGATAGAAGAAGACAGATGTGTCGGGTAGAATGAAATTCACTTTTTTTTTTTTATTATTTTTTAACGCGCAATGCCTTCTACATGGACATGCTTTCATGTTTTTTTTTTTTCCCCCCTTTTCTTACCCACACTCTCTCTACAGTTGTGTGAAACGGCTCTGGCCCACGGCTACATGCCAACAGTCTTCAACCGGCGCAGTCACAACAGCACCCCGCTGACCACCCTCAAACTGCAGCAGTTCGGCGACCCCGCGGACCTGCGCGAGGCCGTGCGCTACATTCGCTACAGGCAGCCCGCGGGGAGACTGTACGCGGTCAGCGAGAGCACGGGCTCGGGCCTTCTGCTGTCCTACCTTGGGGAATGTGGATCGTCCAGTTACGTGACCGCAGCCGTCTGCCTGTCCCCCGTGTTCCGCTGCCAGAGCTGGTTCGAGAGCGGCTTGTGCTGGCCCCTCCAGTGGGCGTTGGTGCTCTACCAGAAGATATGTCTCAGCAGGTAAGCGGCGAAACGTGCCGGCGCGAATCTGTGAGCGGATGACAAACGGGTGGGAACCAAAAAATGGTGAGGGAAAACTGAAAAACTGAGACGATACCACTTTTACGTTCTTCTTCCTGGTTATGGTCACATTGTACTCACCCGGGTCATTTTTGGAGATCTGGTAGCACAGGGAAGTTGCTCTGGCGACGTATGAGAGGAAGAAACGGCAGGCTGAAAAAAATAAATAAATACAAGTCCATTGTTAAACCGGATGGAGATATAAGAAAACGTGACAGGGAATGAAATATAATCTGTACGGTCCCTTCTTGCACACAAATGCAGTATGCGTGCACAACTGGCAAAACGGATATATAAAGAAAACAGGTTTCCCTCAATCATGGTTTGAAATGGTTTTGTGCAGATGCCGTATAGAAAAAATACGAATCCTATTTCTCGGTAAGAAGATGCATTACTTGAGGAGAAAACGTCACATTGTGTCTATAAGATGGTGGAAAAAACAAAACAAACAGGAAAATCGTTACGCTGCTGCCTGAAGTGTGGGATATGACAATCTTAGACAGGCTGGCTTAACTTGGAACAAGGAGCATTAAGGGAGACATGGCCGAGGGATAAAATGCGTGAACACAAGTACTCATCAACCATTTGTTGGGTAGGCACAGACAAATAAGGGAACAATCCAATTACTGCAGCAACAGATGGCCTGCCCAGTGTTGGGCCTTTGATTCTTAGAAACATCGTGACCCAGCTATGGTTTCTCGAATCAGTGTCAATAGGGAATGTGAGACCGGTGCACCTTATCAGAATTGATTTATTTGTTTTTCTCTGTGTGTGTGCGCGTGTGCGTGTGCGCGCACTGATGATAGGTACAGGACGGTGCTGGGTGAGACGGTACAGGCGGACGCGCTGTTTTCGAGCTGTTCCCTGCGTGGCCTGGAGGAGGCGCTGTTCTGTCAGGCCGGACATGTGAGCTCCGCACCGGCGGTATCGACGGGGACCACCGGCAGCATCACCACCACCACCACCACCTCGGGGGCCTGGGACGCCTACTGGGAACGCAACGAGCCCCTGAGGGACGTGGACGAGGTGGCCATTCCCGTCCTGAGCGTGTGCGCTCAGGACGACCCGGTCCGCGGCGAGACCCAATCCACCATCCCCTTGGAACTCTTCGAGACCAACCCGCACTTCTTTCTCCTGCTGACTGACCGCGGCGGTCACTGTGGTTTCTCCACCCAGTCCGAGGGCAGCGCCGCCGCCAGGGCACTGGGAGCAGCCGGCTCCTCGGCCAACAGCGGAGGTTGGACGGAAGGCCGCGGGACCAAGTGGAGCCACGGCGCTCTGCTGGAATTCTTCAGGGCCACCACAGACTTCTTCGCCGCCGAGGAGAGGGCCAAGCAGCTGGCCGCGAGGAGGAGGGGGCTGGGCGGAGGTGCAGGGGGGAGGTTTTTCCGCCACCGCAGCGTCAGCACGTGCAAACGGGTGCCCGCGTGTTCCCATAACATCCAGGCCATTTACAGTTGGCAGAGGTCCTACACCAGATAAGGGAGCCTAATGGACTGCACTGTATGTGGTTCTCTGGCTCGTGTGTCACTCAGCTACAATGTCTCACGATAACAAAGATTGGAAGAGTGCACACTGGGGGTACCTTCAAGTGACTGGTGAAACACTAGGACTGGAAAAAAAAAGATGAGGAGGTGTGCTTGCAGTTTTTGAAGTTCAGCTGTCGAACTGTTTATACATTTTTTTTTTTTTTTTTTTAATAAATGGACAGATTCCTGTCTTTTCACTGCCAGCGGACAAAAACGTTCCGATTTCCCAGATCACAGTTTTATGAACACACATTCCTGTACTGAATGGATTCATCCATTCACCTGCGTCACATTTATACAGTTTGTGACATTATGTGCGGGAAGCATAGGTGGGGAATTTGAGAGCTTGGCACTTGTTACTTGTGTTCATTCTTGACAAATAAATCATGAATATTTTACATTTTGTTTCTGTGCCCCGGAAAAGAAAGTGAATCGGAAAAGAATACAAAGCAGTGTTTTACGGCAGATTTTTTAGTTTTCTTCAGCTTTATTAACTTTTTGTTAGTGCCATGTTAAATGGATATTATGAAGTAATAAAAAAAAATTAGGAACATAAAGCCGAGATGACAAAGCCTTCTTTGAGTGCACGCTTTGTTTGTGCAATGTGTCCCGAATATTTGTTTTTCACTGCTTTGTTTTCACTTAAGATACATTAAGAACATGTACCGTTAACACTAATGTGGTGTGCGTAATTTCTATCGTTATATAATATAAGGATCATTTCTTTCCCTCTTTATAAGTATGCTCCTTTTAATTACACAACATTGAAATTGTAATCTGTGGCCCGCACAGTCAATACTCACAGAAAATTCCTATTATAGCACAGCCCTCCAAGCCGTTCCATGCTGCCTGTGTCTGTCACGGTCTGTCACGGCAGCACCGTATCCACTCAGACAGCAAGAGCACAGCAGCGTGCAGATAGACACACCAAGAATGTGCCTGCAGACACATCCTCAACACACATCTTTGCCACACGCACGCACGCACGCACGCACGCACGCACACACAGAACCATGCAAACATGCCGTCGCATACATGCAGGATAGTCATAAACATGGTCATAACAGGATTCAGACAACCGCACGCAGGATACACCATTATTGACAGTGCTTCTGTTCTGGTGATACCCAGATTTATTTTCTCGTCTTTGCCCTTACATGAATTATTCGAATCAAACAAAATTCTAAACTTCTTGCATGACGGTAACTAAACATACCGTAAGCGAACCACATGCGAGCACCATCGGGCTTCACACCGCCGGCCCTGTTTCGACGTTGACATTTTGGTTCAAGATTTATGACCAAAGGGAGACCCTGTTGCCCCTCCATAAGCGATGGCTTTTCGTTGGCCTCCAGCAAATTAAGCCATTAAGTCTGAATTGCCCTTTCCCCATTTGCTTATCCAATTCAGTGGCAATAGTCTGCCTCGGTGATCGGAGACTGATTTAATTAAAATGATGTCATGCCCATAACGTTGACTATATTAAATTGAGGCCAACACTTTATTAATTGAAGAGGTTGAACCGGTTGTTCATTCCTGTTTCCAGGTGAACCCTATATGATGATGTTATCATTTTAGTGTGCGCAGTAGGTATATATGTTTTTGCCAACACATATGCTGCATACACGTCACCTGTTCAATGAAGTGTAAGTAGGTTATATGTGGAAATGTTTTTTGTTTTTTTTGCCTGGATGCTTAGCAACCTCACAGTGACGAGTATCCAGTAGAGGTCCCTGCTACCAACCAAAAATAGAAGTACAGTATATATGCCTTAAACCATACTGTTTTGTATATACCCTTTGGCTTTGGTCCAGATCAAACAAATGAAATTCAGTGCACCATCTCGTCGGTGGTTAAATGTTACGGCTTGCTGCTCTCTTGTTTCTAGTTTCTCTGAAAATCAAATATCACCTCTCTAACCATATCATCCATGTTCCTCAATTGCTATTTCAGCACATGACAAAAGAGCAAATATACAGTATATGTTTAACAAAATGCTTAAATATTTCCTAAAGTAACTTTTGACAATTGAATGCCTCGTCTAAAGAGCCACATGCCTCTTGGAACTGTTCATCTCAGAATATTAATCAATCATCAATAGAAAATCTTGCCTGTCAATTTCACAGAAAATACCTAGAATGCAGCAGGCCAACCCAAAATACCTAAACGATGTTTAGCTTTGAGTCACTGGCAGTCCACTTTTTACTTTGTGTGGAGGATATTCAGCCAGTGAGGAAAATGAGTTGTTTAGTGTTTCTCACAAGCTTTACTTTTCAAGGATGTTGTTTATAGTCGAGAACTACTTGAGAATCCTGTGTTTACAACTTAAATAAACCATAGATAGTGTCACGCAACAAAATCCTTCCCCCCACTACAAAAAGATCTGCTAAGGTTTTGTTAGATGACTGCCAGTGTTCTATTTATGTAAAAGCAGCCACTGTGGTATATACATTTGGGTGACTGTCTGTGTGGCTGTTTGACTCAGTTGCTCAAACAATCCAACTATATCAAAACAGTTCAGATTTATTACACGAGTAAAAGTGTGTGTCATTTGCCAGTTCACAAATTATGACATTTCTTTGGTCTGAATTAGGCACATTCTGTTTGGAATCTGTCATCACCTGCATGTTTCCATTCTGTTCTCCCGAAGAAGTATTTAAAAGTGCAACTAAGAAAAAATAGAAAACCCTCAGCATACAGCTGAAGGAAAATACTTTGCTCAATGGTGCCATCTTGTGGATGTTTGGGGGAAATCTCAAGAACCGTCATGTAAGAAATATTTGAACCTTCAATTACGAATCATTAGGTCCCATACTCGATTCAAAGTCTCTATCCATGCTGCATTTACAGGGAATAAACAACATGTTCTATATGAAACATAGCTGTGAGTAGCTACGAGATGTAAGGGGTACTAGATTGTGACAAGAAGGGGGAATATGAGAAACTATTGAAAAACACATGCAGGGATCACAGCACCGGTATTTAGGAGGAGATTTTACAACCGCAAACGTTGAGTCACACAATGTATCCTGAAAGGCCAGAAAAGTATATTGCACCTCATATTATAAACATGCTTTAAAGCTAAAGCCAAAGCAAACTAAGGGAAGTAAGCACATTCCACGTTGAGACTGCTGCAGCGTCACTACATTACTTAATGCAGCTATGTTCATTCATAATCCGCCGAAGAGATCCGTCTGCTTTTACAAAGATACCTTTATCAAGATCACCTGATCACCACTTGTCCATCCAAATGATCTAAGCGTGTCACTCCACGTCGCCATGGAGACCCCCCCTCCCTCCTGCTGCAGTGACCATCAGGTGGCAGCATCAGCGAAGGTTTGTGTCTGGAACGTTCCGCGCTCTGACTTTGCACAGACACAATGACGCAGCTATCTCTGTTTTTGGCTTGGAAACTGTCTGTGTATATATAGCACCTCGTTTAAAATTAGAGCTCAGCACATGGGGAATACATTTAGCCGGTGGTTTAAATAGGTATCTGCAGAGTCATACAAATTGCACTCGGCACATATATGTCCATAAAGACTGTGCAGGTGTAAGGGAAGAAGTTCAACTCTTCCACCAAGCATTGAACGTGTCGCCAATTCAAAAAGTGATCCTCAGTTATGGATTCTTGGAGTCTGTTGCAAAGGTCATTTCATATCACATGATTCCACGGTAGAACAAATGTGAATAAATTAAGTCGTTTATAGAATACTGATCAGTTTCTGCACAGCTTTCAATTTGTTGCTTTGTTCAGCCAGTCGTTCCTAAACTGTCATTTTTCCTTCTGTATTCAGTTTCTTTATTTTTTCCCCCCCCCAGGTGTGTTACCACCATTATATAAAATGCTAGTAGTGCATGTTCTCTTTTCAGCATTGTTTAAACAGCTGATGAGAGCAGTGAACCTTGCAGCTCATTTATGTGTAAATGAACTCTGAGTCTTAGGGCTCACTCACCGAATTGCGGCCTGACTGAAAGTCACATTATATTGATAAATGGTTAATGCTCTCACTTTTTAGCAATACAATGCAATAAAGAAAATCCTAAAACAGCACAGAAATAAGCATTATCTAAAAAAGTTGAAACTTTTTCAGAGTGATAAATAATTGTGTGTCTGTTTTTTTTTGTGCCAACAACTCAACGGGTAGGCTAATGTTCCCTAACAGTGAGCCAAATGTGGGGTGGCAGCTAAGACCAGGTCAATAAGTCCATTAACCGCTCAAAAAAACAAAACAAAAATTTAATCCGGAGTGCTCATGACGAGGCAAAGAAAGGAGGTGTCGCACAATTTGAGGGTAACCTCCCCGGTAACTTTAGTTAATATATACTATAATAATAATACTTCTATCTATTCAATATTAATATATGGTGTACCGGCAGTATCAAAATAAGTGTATTCAACTTTGTCTTTACTTTTCAATGCGTACCAGGCTTGAACACTAGCAAATTGGAAAGCTTCCAGCTTTGGTGGATTTAGTAGATTATATGTTAGTGTAAATCTGAGCTGATCGTATGGTTAATTCCAAGTTCATCAGAAAGAATGAGAAAACATTTTTCAATAACCTTGATAATTGGAAAAAAAATAAGAACAAACTGGTTATGGCAACGGCATGCTGAATGTATTTGAAAACTTAATATCATCTACATTCCTGAGGCAAGCTGAAAATACATAAGGCCTTCTCTTTCCGAGCTCTTGAAACAGCACAGCTCATTCTGATCACAGACTTGGTGGTCACGGGGTTTTCCCAAAGTGCTGTTTAAGCACTTTGCCATACAATGTCATACAAATGACTTTTATAGTCTATATTTTCTATCATCAATTGAACTATTGAATCATTGTTTTAGCCAAGTAAATGTGTGTTTCCAAGTGGGTTGCGGAATATGTGTGCTTGCACTACCACGGGCAGCAACAACTCATATTTCACGACAAAAAATTCCTCTAAATATTTACGCATGCAAACAAATCCAGAAATCCCTATAGGTATTACAAAGACAACAAAGACGTCCATGGTGGAAAATCTCACAGGATAACCATGCAACTATTACGACGCCGTTAATCAATGAAGCACAATTGCAAGTATTTAAGAAATGCCAGACATGTATTTAAGCATCTGCAAAAGTAAAAAAAAAAGAAAGAAAAAGAGCCAACATGCTTTAAACCGTTTCCAATAAGCATAAATTCCGTCGCCACAATTTCCCTGTCATTTACACCACTAGTGACGTCCAAGTATTGCAGACTCAGGCTGCAAGTATGTGTGGCTAACCTGCGGCAAATTCCTCAGCTGTCACATTAACACATGGGTTCATCTGGGTGTGGCTACTTTCTGCTGGCAAAGAGCACTTCAGATCAGCGTGGTGTGGACGTGCGGGTGTGCCATTGGACAAGAGACAGGACAATGGCGAAATAAGTGTGAGAAAGACGGGACGGGGTGGGGGGAGGCTCAAAGACAGTCACATGGCTTGTTGGCGTCGACTGCTCTGCGATTGTGTGTTTATCTAGGTCTGTGCATGTTGCGTGTGCATGCATGCACGATTTGAGGTTGCTGGTAGGTAGCCACCTCTCCTTCAGGCTAAATTGGAGTCGGCTCAGGCTGGAAGATCTAATGCGACGTGACAGTTAGCCTGGCCTGCCCAAGTGTGTCTGCGCACAATCCAAAAAAACGCCCCGGCAACAACAACTGGAGCATCTCTCCAGACGGAGACGCCTCAAAAGACCACTTTAAACAATTCAGCGAAATAAAATGCGGGCGATTAAGATTTATTTCATCTCTGAAATAAGTGTCACGGGCAGTCACTGACAAATGAGGTCAGCTTTTCCTCTCAGGCGATTTATATACGAAATTAAAAACTGCACAATGTCATTACCGCCGTGTGTGTCGGGAATGAGAGCGTTTCGGATCAGCCCCCTCCACTTTGATTGCAAATAATATTATTACTGTGTTATCGGAACAAAAAAATGGGACAGATTAAACCAACTCGGAGTGGAAGGAGATAGTTGCAAAAAGAAGAAAAGGAAAAAAAAAAAAAAGGCAAGCATCAGGCAGCATCTGCCGTTGGCCCGGAGATTCAAGGGCTCAACGTGGACACGTGCGTCAACCTTCTCGCTGCCCTTCTCTCATTTGTATTCTCACGCTGCCTGTAACGCTTTCTTGTTTTCTCTCCCGTCTCTTTCTCTCTCCTTTTGCAACCCATGGAGTCTTGTGCAAGGGAGTGTGACGTATGACGCAGCGGATGAGGGCCAGAGAGCGGCAGGTGGGCAAACGGGGGCGGGGGGGTCTTTCCCCTCATCTGCAGCGATCCGGCCATGTACAGTTATGCCGCGCTGTGCCTCCATCTCCAGAGGACTCGCTCTCTCTTTTTCTCCGTCTCTAATTTTCATTTCCTGCCTCTCCTACTTTGTGTCTCCGAAGTGCAGACAGACGGGAAAAAAACAACAAAAAAAAACAAAAAAACACACATGTCTGACGGAGCAGCAGCGAGGGCAGGGCAGATGATCGTTGTGCCTCGCAGCCAGTTAGTTCTTGTTCTGCTCGCGTTTTACAGCGCGAGGCTTACATAAGCAAACAGCCGCGTGACCAGCTGCTTTCAAAATGGACACCAGGACGCATTCTTTCCCGCAAATAAGCACCCCCGAAGGCACACGCACAGATTCCGAACCCTGTCGCGAGACGCTCATACACTGCACGCAGAGAGGCCAGTGAAAGAAGGACTCTGCACTCGCCAGAGGAGGTCTCCTTGCCCTTGGTGCCGGTCCGGGCTAGACAGCTCTGACAAGGGCCGCAGATGGGGACCAAAAGGGGGGGGGGGGGGGGGGGGGGAGGGAGAAAAGGGAGGGGGGGGGGGACGGGAGAGGAGAAACGGAGCGAGGGAGTGAGGAAGGACACCGCGATAGAAGGGAAACACAGTGGGGAAAGAGTGAGAGAACGAACGAGGTGGTGGGGGAAGAAAGGGAGAAACAAGGGAAGGAGCCATGTGCAATGGAAGAGATGAATCAAAATAAGAGGTTGGGGGTGATAATATGGCGAGTATGGCCGAGATGGTAGACGTGGAGACAGAAAGGAGAGATGAGAGGAATGCGTGCGGCAGCAGTGCTTTGTGTGAGAGCGCAAAACTCCCTGGAAAAGTACCAGCCCTTCCTCCCGTCCTTCACTCATGTGTCTCATTACAGTCCATTGGGCTGCCCCGCCAAACACCCAAGCGGCCCACCACTACCACCCACCCAACCCGGAGTTGAGGGCATCCTTCCCTCCTCCTCACTCACCCCCCCCCCTCTCCTCCTCCTCCTCCTCCTCCGCCCCGATTCTTTCATTCCTCTCATTCTTCTTCTCTCCCTCTCCAAATCTCTGCTTTCCTCTCACGCGGCCGCCATCAGCGTGTAGGGACGCCGCACGGCCTCAAGACGTCACTGTTTTCAATCTGCACACGTGTGACTTTAATGACACTAAAAGAAAGTTGAATTTGACTAATTTGCGGGGCTTTTAATATTTTTTTTTGTTTGTTATGTCCCTGAAAAAAGCTAATCCTTTTAAACATGATCAGCTGACAAGTGTGAGAACTTCATTTATTGTAGTTTGAAAACTACCAGAGAAACGACTTTCATTTTCCAACATAAAGATCTTAGTTCACGCATTTCCGTGATAAGGATTGATTAATACTGCAAAAAGGGATGCACACTTCATACTAAGTTAAAACTTTATAATCAAAATAAATGTTAGGCTTGATTATATTCCATTATTGGATGAACAAAGTGCAAATCACTCATATTTGTTAAATAGGAGAGAAAGAAGTTATAGACAGATGCTTAGGTTTACAGAAAACCACCGATAGGAGAGACGGTTCTGCAGTCTTATTGGTGCATTGTGTTCAAACCAGTGAATAATTGGCTATTTATAGAAGCAGGAAGCGAGCCTCTGATGAGTCATTGCGACTTCCGAAAGAACTAACATGCAATTTGCGATCTTCGAATGACCAAGCAGTCGAATGAGAGAAAAAATAAACACACATCACATTTTGAGAGTCACAGTACACGTCTTTGTATGAGAAGTTACGGGGAACTAGTTGGAGTAGATTTTCCCCTGAGATGAGTCATGCTTGGGCAGTGAAAAGGATCAACTGGTTTGTTTAGTTACGCCCTCTCTCTGCTCAGAATGGATAAAGTTGCAGTCCAGCTATTACTCAGCCCCTCCCGGCCCGGCACGTGTGGGTAAACCAATTGGCAGGTACCCGGATGCTGTGGATTTACCCGACTCAGACGTCCTGTGGGGCAGGCTTTAGTGAAACCAACACTTAAATAGGACATGTGTGGTGACTTAATCAGCTTACTGTAATGCGAAGTCAGACAGGTTAATGTGCCAGGAAACCAGGCCGGAGTTCACCTCACTCCAGCATCGCCGCATAGGAGCATTACAGCACTTTACCCAGAGAATGCGTTGTGTGAATGAATGTGTGTGTGTGTGTGTGTGTGTGTGTGTGTGTGTGTGTGTGTGTGTGTGTGTGTGTGTGTGTGTGTGAGTGAGTGAGTGTGTGTGCACGCGTTTGTTTTGCCCAAACACACAGATACAATATGATCTCCCCTCCGTGCTGAAGGCACAACAATGTTGTGTTGCGTGTTAAAATACCAGTTAGTCACCCCAGAGCCAACACAAACTCAGGAAAATGGACAAACAAAAGCCAAACGCAGTACCGCGCTGATACATTCCATCCTGATAGTGTTTGCCAAAAATATTGAAAAATTGCTTACGTAACTCATTATGACACATTATTTGGAGGACCCAAAATCGAGATTTATTATTACTTTTTTTTTTATTGTAAACAAACTTACCAGGTGAGGGGGAAGGCAGGCAGTTAAGGGAGCACACATGGGAGGTGAGTGGCAGGTGACAAGACACAGGTGAAGACAATCGGGGAAAAAGCTTACAATCAAAAAAGGACAACACACTAAAACCTGATTCCAACGACATCGCAAACCATTCTGATCCTATTATTAAGTCAGGAAATCTGTTCACATTGGCCGCACACATATATTTCTGAGTTGGAGACAGATGTCTCTGAGTGGTGAGAAGGTTTCAACAAAACTGACCAAAGAAACTGACCGCCACCATCACTGACTAGGAGATTGAAAACATAAACACTTACTCGAGCCATTGTATTTAAAAAGGAGCTTTGCACAGTTTGTACCCCAGGCTAATTTAAAATCCAACACGAGAAGAGTCATTTTGGCTATTTTTATAGTTTGACGACGAGGACAGCTCCAGAGGCAACCCCTCTGGAAAAGCCTGGAACACTTCCAAGTGTCAGGAATCATGTGAGTTTTAGTTTTTTTTTTTTCAGTTTTTCCCCATAAAGCTGACATTTTGCAAACGCAGCACAACTGTCTCCCAGCCGCCTTTCCCATGCGACTCGTAACTCCGGCGTCCCGCAGCAGTCTCTCACAGCAGCACTCAGAATGCACAGAGAAGAGATTAATATCAACCCTATCCATCCAATTAGTAGTGGTCCCCTTGAATCGTGGTGGTAATGGGAACCGTGGGTACTACGGGTAACTTCCCGAACTTCATGCTGTATTTTTTTTTTTTGACCAAAGCATCTATTTATTGTTGCTGACCAAAACAATCCCATTAATGCGGTGATTTGGAATTTTCCGCCATGGTATCAACACTATCGATCAGGAGTACCACAACTCCTTTATTTCCCTGACCACCACGGCATGTTTAGTTTGGGCGAAAGCTACTCTTCAGCCACCAGCTATCCTCCATGTGCATCTTAAAGTCTGTCTGGATTCATGCCCAGGTATGTTACAAGGCCTGACCTGCCCAAGTCTGGATCTGACTGCCAAACATGAAGGCAGTTTCCTGCAGCGGTGAAACAGTGTAGGGGTGGGTCTGGGCTAATGAAGGGGCGGGTTGGGGGGGCGGGGAGAAGGATAGTGGTGGGGGAAGTAGGGAGGGATCACAGGAGGAAGGGAAAATGTGGGTCAACACCGTCAAAGCCGTCACATGTTCCAGTCAGCTGGAATCTGGCCTCCAGTCCAAACCAGAATGTTATGCAAGAGGTTATTGATCCACAAGAGTGCCGGCCCGAGCTGGGGTGGCTCCCTGCTCTGTAAATGCCGCTCGACAGTCACATGTTGTTACGGCATGCCATGCAGACATGTCAGCGTATTGCTGGAGGTGCTGAGTGACTGGCACAAATTGATCTGAAATGTTTGTTTGAAATGAAACTGGAGATTTGAAGGGCATTTACATTTAACCCGATCGCGTGGAGGGAGAAAAAAAAAATGCGCCTGCTTCTTTGATACGGGGGGGGAAGGAGGTGCCCGAGAGCGGGCCTGTCAGCATACATTGGATTACACTTGTCACTAACATGGCTTCTCCCTATCGCACTGATGTCATCACCTTCCCTGGCCATCGTTCTGCCAGCCTGTCCCCCTGTATGAGCTTCAAAAAACACAGCCTCAACATTTTTTTTTGCAGTAGACGGGAGTTGCAGTTTACTCACTATTATCATTAGTCGTTCGGTTCAGAGAAATGAGCTTGTTTGGAAAAAAAATGGGGGGGGGGGGGTTGCCTGGATCAGACTGTGTGAGGATAATGTGTTCCTTTTCCAACAGCAAGGCCAATCATATCAGCAATGAGGCCTTGGCGCTGCATGAGGCAACCAAGATAAACTTTGTCGAAATGCTGTCCTACAGAAAATCAGGCATCAAGTGCACATTGCCATGGACTCCTCACGTGCAAAGTGACCGGAGTTCAAAATCCTCCACACCTGCAATTCAGAGGTAAATGTCATCTGTAAAAATCTGCATAAAAAAAAAACAATCTCCATTCATTTAATCCTGAAAGCAGTTACAGAAAGGAGTTTGGTCGACAACACGGCCACAACTGGCTTGCCTAACTGCTGGACATGGATCACATGCATCAATTAGATTTGTGTTGAGCATTTCAACTGTTGGTGGTGTTGGTAAAGGGTTCGGAGTTCAAGTGAGAATATTTCCTGGAACAAACACGCTCTACGTGGAGACCAAGGGGCAGCGGTTCCAGTTCACTGACTGCACAAGAGTCCAACGAGCGTACAGTGCAGAGCACGAGGAGGACAGTACTTTGGACCAATGTCTAATCTGTTGGGAACCAAATAGCTGCCGATGACTATTGTGCAAAACATGCATGAACATGAAAGAAATTGTGTTGTGTAAACACTGATTTTAACGTTTATACCCATATTCAGCATTCCAACGTTTGGCCAAAAAAACTTGCACCCCTTAACTTTTTTTGGTCCGATCAGCACAATGTTAAATGTGTGTGTGTGTGTGTGTGTGTGTGTGTGTGTGCGTGTGTGTGTGTGTGTGTGTGTGTGTGTATATATATATATATATGTTCCATGCTGACTGTTGCTGGCCCAACCGGAACAATAGTCAGGAGTAAATTTCACGTGTGGCCTAATGGAACTGCTGCTCTCAGACCTTACATCTTCACAATGCTGCCCAGTCTAACGATACAGAGAGGAGGGAGGAACAATGCCTGACCAGATCGCGATGTGGGTCATTCAGTCTATAGTGTTGTGTAAACACTGATTTTAACGTTTATACCCATATTCAGCATTCCAACGTTTGGCCAAAAAAAACTTGCCCCCTTAACTTTTTTTGGTCCGATCAGCACAATGTTAAACTCAACTTACTGTGTGTGTGTGTGTGTGCGTGTGTGCGTGCGTGCGTGCGTGCGTGCGTGCGTGCGTGCGTGCGTGCGTGCGTGCGTGCGTGCGTGCGTGCGTGCGTGCGTGCGTGCGTGCGTGCGTGTATATATATATATATATATGTTCCATGCTGACTGTTGCTGGCCCAACCGGAACAATAGTCAGGAGTAAATTTCGCGTGTGGCCTAATGGAACTGCTGCTCTCAGACCTTACATCTTCACAATGCTGCCCAGTCTAACGATACAGAGAGGAGGGAGGAACAATGCCTGACCAGATCGCGATGTGGGTCATTCAGTCTATAACAGATCTGACAGGGCAAACTCATTATCAGCCACGGATCTCTGTACCACTGCCAGAGCGACTCGTCTAGCCATATTTGAAAAAACACGTAGAGAGAGAGAGAGAGAGAGAGAGAGAGGAAGATAAAATAGATTCTTACTGTGAGAAATTGAACCCATCTTCAGCACAATATTCTCCAGAGACTGACTCAAAACACAAACCAGGTCAGAACCACATGAACAATTTTCATGACATAATAGTCCATTCAGTATAAAAGATACATCTGAATACTGCTGATATGTCATGGTGGGTGGGGATGAAAAGCAAACCAACCAGTGCTGTACTGTTGTTCCTCTCGTCAACAAAGCAGGGTGGAATGCTTTCTTTTAAGTGATAGTGCACAACTGTTGTATGTACTGTCATGACAAATAATTTCCAAAGCCCTTATACTATTCCCACACTTCACACGATTCCGAAGCGTGTCATTTAACTTCCTCCTATTTATATTTCCCGACAATTGCTCATCTGAAAGACTTAACAGCACATCTTTGGTTCTTCAGCGATACACACACACACACAAACACACAAACACACGTACGTTTGAAGTAGATAGAGCTGAGCAACTGTCGAGAAAACCAAAGAGAGAGATTCCTCCATTTATAGTAAGACCCTATGACCTCTTAGTAAGCAACTCCCTGCTAACCCAATTTTATAAAGCTTGTAAGAGAATAGTTGGAAAATCAAAAATAGCACGTGACCAGCCTAAGAGTGTCGCCAAAATTGCACTGGGTGATTTTACGACGAAGGCACAGGTAGTCTCGTGACCCAACTTAGCCGGGCAGTGTCCCGAGAGCTGAAAGATGGGCGTAGCCCTGCAGTGGACTCCGCTCGGCCTTTACCGGCAACCGCGCGCAACAACCTGGGCCACATTCTTTCGTGATCTGCACAAGAGGGAGGGAGTCGACCCGGCCTGATTTTGGAAGTGCGTTTTTCAACTTCCCTTGGAAAGGTGCCAGCTGGCACACTTGCCCTTTAAAGCGCTGCAAAGTGTCATCTCACACGCACCCAACTTTGCTGAGTCATCGGGTTCAGAGTGCTTTTGTAACCCTCCACCCAGCAGGGCTGCTCGTTGGATTGGTCTCCACACAGCACTCCAAGTGGTCGGTTGCCAGCATCTCTAATCAGTTTCTTTCTCGCTAGAAGCATTTCTTAAAGTGACAGAGGTGCGGCCCCGACTCCCCCGAGACTGGTGTCCAACTGTCAGCCTGAGAGGACCAGAGCCGATAAGTAATAATTAGAAGAGATTAGCCTGCTAATTAACCAAAGCAGCATTTAGCTCAGAGCTAAATCATTTTCAACCACGCTTGCACATTTGGGATGTGCAAACTCACATGATTTCGAATTCAAAATATGTTTTGAACGAAAAAATGAAGCAGACACACCTTTATATATATATATATATATATATATATATTATAGTTGACCTCCGTGCCTCCGATCCTCCTAAGTTCTGTACTTATTCCTCTTCATGATTGAGGGGCACTTTCACGGACCATAACACATTGATCCCGTGCGGCCAGGATGGCTCTGGTAATATCCTCTGCTGTCTATCAGTTTTTAACCCTTGTGACTCATGACTTCAGGCCCCTTCAGCTTCTGCTGAGTCAGTCTTCCTTACACGAAACGCAATGTCCCCGACCTGTTGTAGTGTGTGACTGTGCGACGTGTTCTTGCTGTTCTACTTTAGAGAGCCATTACCTGGCAGAGGTGCAGATCGCTTCTTGGAATCTATTAGGTATAGATAGAGTTGGGTAGATACGGATTTCCCGAGAGCGGCAAATAAAGAAGAGAGGTGAGTTGAAATGTCAGACATAAGGAATGTGCGGGTTGTGCTACTCAAGCAAGGAAGGCTACACATGCCACTTTCTGCAGTGTGGAAACCATAGTAAAATCACACATTTTGTAGGGTAGAGAAAGCCGTCAGTGGAATACAGGCAGCTCTCACAATTTGAAAGGGGGGGGGGGGCTGCACCATCCTTGAGACATGAACCTAAATGGTGCATCCTGCACTGATAAGTTCAAGCCAATGCACAAAGAGAAAAGTAAAAAGAGTGGCAGTGTGCTCCTCAAGGAAACGGCCACCTGACAATGTGGGTTGAGACCATGCAAGAGCACTGAAGAGAGGAAGGATTTTGGTTTCTCGAACGATGCGTGCCTGTGGCGCATTCCTGCCCAGCGAATTGTGAATGCATCAACATAAATTGAGGCATGGAATAAAAGCTGTGTCACTGTGTTGTGGAGGCTTTGTGTTACTGCCTGGTTAAAATATGTTACAACGAAGGGGTTGACAGGTGGCCGCCTTTCATCTCTAAAAGGTGGGCTGATATTGCACCCTACACAAAGAACCCCAAATGATCCTGACTCCCGAAGGAAACGCTAATATTTGTCAATACGCCGTTGCAAAAACGCACACATGAGCAAACTACATTAAAAAGTCATGGTAAAATATTCCCTCTAGTCTTGGTTCTTCTCATGCATGCACTGCAATAGCTGGAGGAGACTTGAGGTATCACCAATTGTGCAGCACCGGGTACTGCTCTTCAGTATCAAAGATGCAACGTTGTTGTTCTCGTCTGAACAGTAGCATGGCTAATCTTCTTAACTAATCGTCCTGTTAAGTAAAATTACATAATGCGTATATTCATTTCACCTTGAGTCCTAACAGAGAGTTTCTTCCACAGCTGGCACACAAATGCTCCCCCCCCCCTCTGTTCAAGAGGAAAATGCAGCACACTCTATTCTCTTTTCCAAATGTGGGATTGTAGTGACTTCAACAAGCAAGCCTCCAATTGAGGTTTCCATCCACAAGAAGCGCAATCACTTATTTGGTAGTAGAACTCGATTCTTACTCCACTCCAAACCACAGGTATGCTGTGTTTGCTTAAAAATGATACTTAACTGAATGCTGAAAAACAACCAAAAAAGCTTCAGAGTTTTGGTTGTTGTATGTTTAATATATATTGGTCCTAGTTTGCATTTACTTTGAGTTGTACAAACCACATCAAGTGAATACTAAATATTGTGAGCCCAAAATATTACTGCAATATATATGACAGATTATTCATTAAATGTACAGTATGTTGAAACAGTTTAATGAAACCAACAAACCTTAATGATTAAGAAGTATGGCAGCGTAGTCAAACACCAGGACGAGATGTGTCTCAGATGTGAACTCCAATTTGTGCTTATCTGTAATGATAAAACAAATAAAATAATAATAATTAATAAGTTGCAGAGTTCATCAAGATGTCTGAAGCAAATGAAAGATTCTGGACTGTGTAAATACAATTGTCACGAAAACAGTAGACAAGGTTTACCTTTGACATTTGTTGTGACAATATAAAAGCCATTGAGATGATTAACGGTGATTGTTACCAGGTGTCTTTTTGTTGGCTGATGAGTCGTCATGACGCACACTTACACGAATTTAAAACATTTCATTACTTCAACTATCTGTCATTTCCTTTTCGTCGGCGGCCTGCTGGCTGGGCTCAAAAACTTCTCAACACCTCACACGTAACGCTTCCCAACGCCTGATAGGTCCGGGAATAAAACGTCTCCCAAGGGCGGATGCGATCCCATTGGTCATTCACGGTAGGGCCCGCCTTATTTCTCACAGAGCCGCGCGCTCGCGTTGGTCAGTCAACCCGATCGTCATCGCGCGTGTGCGGTGGGCGTCGGCGGTGCGTTTTCCGGTTCGCGTCTGATTGGTCGGTGGCGTGTTGTGACGTCACGACGCTGCCAGCTGATCGCAGTGAGAAGCCGGTTTGAAGAGCGGAGTTGGACCGGAGAGAGAGACCGGGGAGGGAGCCCCGAGGAGCAGCGAGCCGGCACAGCGGATACTCAGATTGGAACGATTTTATTTCAGATTATTGACAATTAATGTTTCGACATTGACGGCCGAGAGCGCGAGGAACAGAGCGACAGTCTAGTCGGGGTGAACTTGGGGCTTCGCGTCTCGTTCGAAACCTCTGGAAGTGTCTGGGGGAAAAAAAAATGATTTAGAGTTAAGGTGTGGCTGAGCGTCTCTGTCAGGCTCCCACGGACACACAGCGACTGTAGTTTCCACTCCACGGAGGCCAGTCACGGCCCTGTCTCTGAGATGGCTCTAAAAGATCCTCTCCTGACATTACATTTTATTAAGGAAGAAATTACATAACAGATGTATTGCCATCTCGATGCGCGCATCCTCCCGCAGCAGCCCCGATTAAGTACACCGTTAGGGAGCTCAGAAGTAAGTCGAGTATTTTATGTTTTCTCTCTCTTTTTTTTATGGTGATTTCAAAAGTGTGTGAATATTTGACGGACGTGGCAACTTTACAGTAGCCAGCCGTGCTAACTGGGTGTGGGGGGAAACGGTGCGCGCGCGCACACGCGCGCACACACACACTCACTAATAATCCTAATTTCTGCCCTAAACACTGCGCAAATTGTGCACAATTGACTCCGATTGAACAGAGAGACGAGTGCCTCGCGACGGAGCCGATGGATGCAAGTAAGTGCTAGTGTTGAATAACCTTTGGCAAACTTTTTTTTTTTTTTTTTTTTTTTCTTTGCGGAGGTGACATTTAAAGGCCACGGAGCAGGGCGTGCTGTGCTGTTACACGAGAGCCACTGCCTCGTGCGTTATTCCGCTGTAGTGTCAGTATATGAAAGTGATGATCTGGTGACTGGTGTCGGGCCTCTTTACAACGCGTATAATCTGCATTTGTCCCCGACTCGGTGCGCGAACACTGCTGGAATAGAATAGAACAGAACAGAACAGAATAGGATGGGGAGGGTGTGTCTGGCCGAGCGATGCCTCCAGGGCGTTGAATGAATCTAAATCCAGCAGGGAAGGGAAGGAGAGGAAAGGAGGGGAAGAGTTGGATCCACATCCAGCAGCGGCGTGCTCGACTCGTCCAAGAGCATCGAGGAGCGATGCGCTGCGTTTAAACGAATCCTAATTGAGTGCACGGGCGAGGCTGACCCCGTTCGGCCTAATTAAGATAAGCTTCCAGTCGAGGGGAAGGCCGACAGAGTGAATTCCTGAAGGCCCCACCCTTTGCAGCGCTACATGGATGTCCTCCTCCTCCTCCTCCTCCTCCTCCTCATCTCCTCCCTTCTCACCCACTCCCTCTCTCCGCGTCATTCATTTCCCTTACATTTTTTTTTAATATATATCCCCTCCACCCCCATGCAGTATCTCCAGGTGACTACAGCTGATCTCCTTGCCCTTTAACCAACCCCCTTTAACCAACCCTACTCTACCAGTGTACTAATGGACAGAGGTAAGGAAACCAATGTGCAATGCTCATATGCTTTTGTGTTGAACAGTACACTCGGGAAGTGTATCCAATTCCATATTGTAGATTTTATGCCTCAAAATGTTTAAATTTAATTTTTTTAGTATTCACTGTTTTAGTTCACGTGGTTTTGCCCTTTTTTGTTTTATTCCTGCTCGGCACCATGGTTTTTGCACTGCGCTTATCAACCTGTTGTAAGTTTAGTCTGTGTACTCTGCCACCCAACCCCCCCCCCCCTATTTTCTATGAATTCCACTGGCAGGGGTTATGTAATCTTAAAGGCAGTGATCGGTGCTCTCAAACCTGTGCTTATGCAACCTCAGTCAAAAGATTTCCACATTAAGGAAGGCGGTGGGTTCACTCTCAACGCATAGGTTCCAAAACTCCGATTATTTGGGAGGAAATTGCATCACAATCGGGGTAATAATTCAGTGAGCACTGGCTGCCAAGCTGTATCTCCCCCGTCTACGCATTGTGTTAGGCGACCACATAGCTTTTTCCACTATCTATTCCAGCTACGACCTTGTCACCTCTGATCTTTGCAAGGCATACATCTCCTGATAGATGGTGTGACTTTTTGCAAATCACGGCTACATGAGTAAGCTTTATTTCCCCAGATTGTAGTTCCCTAGTCCTGAATTTTCGCCTCAAAGGTCCTTTTTGTAAATGTAAGTAGTTAAATTGCGTTAACGTTTTGTATTTTTTACTCCTCCGTCTCATTATACTATGTCTGAAGGAAAATGTACCTTTTAATCAGGAAATGCTCTGGATTGTTAGTATCATGGGATTCACTGCGGCCTCCCCCACTGCCTACCGTTTCCTAGAGTGCCTGCCTGCTATAATTATCCCCGCTTTGGCTATGAATAGTGAATTATACATGATGCTGCAGGCCAGTCAGAGTCCAGCCCACTGGACACATCTGGATTATCAGGGTGCCACCGTTTAAATGCCCATGTGCTGGGCCGTAAAAAAATTTAAATAAAAAAATGGAGAATTGACCTCAGAGGAATCTCAGCTCACACCCCACCCACATTTCATGCAGGAAGTGCCTTGTTGGAACTATTTCCCCCCCCCCCCATATGGAGTGTGATAACGTATCTACAAGAAGTCATTGACTTTGGTGGCAATAGCATATTCTGTGTATTACTTCTTTATACTTCTAAATTTGATTGCAAAAACTATGCTGCTTGTTAGAAGTGCCCAGCAATGTTATGTTTTTTGTGCAAAAAATGTTTACGTTTCCCGCAGCTTCAAAGGCTGCATTTTTCGGAATTATGGGTAATTGTGGATTTCGTCTCATAATATTGTACTAATAAGAAGTGATTTCCCCATGAGCTCTTTTCCACCTTTCTTTCCTTTGTCCTTTTCCATTTTTCCGTTTCCGTTTGATTTGTCAGGGTTCGAATAGTTTTTGCCAGGTTGGATTAACCTATACGTATGTGTGTTACTGGTTAGACGTCACAGTCTTGATCTCTCTGTTCCTCGATGTGATTAACACAGCCGCCCAGTAGTGACGTCCACTGGGCCGCTCCTCAAACACACTCAGAAAGGACATGTAAGAGGGGAGAAAGATTGGAATCTGGTGCCGGCAATTTTGTGTCCTTGTGTCCTATTGTCTAGAGTCAAACATCAAGTCTGAAAGTAATTTTTTCCGAGTGCATGTGAATGACTTTACAATTGGGTCTGTGCGTATCGGAATGCCATATTTGATGTAAATGTTTATATTTCTTGTTTCGCATATTTATAGGGGTTTAGCCTGTAAAAAAAAAAAAAAAAGCTTTTACATTTCTTCCAAAATACCTGCAGACGGATGTGGAACCATTTTACCTCAACGTTGCAAACAGCAATCATTACCAGCGAATATAAAGAGGTATCATTTGATGAGTCACTCTTCCTCTGCTTACTTCAGCTCATGAATGACTTGTGCATCAAGCGACCTGTTGTCACTGTGCAGCAACGGACATTGACTGCTATTGATGGTCAATCAGAGAGGGGTGGATCTGCGGTGGAAATGCGGTAGCTGCAGTGAGGTTGCACATTTTCATGGCCACGCCCAGGCAGCCACATAGGGCTAACTTTGATTTGGTTCGGCTTATATTTTGCATGTGCCTAGATGATCGGGGCATCGATGGTTGAATATTTAGACGCTGCCTCTGATATCCATATGCAGTTGTAAGTGGTTAACGAGTATAGAATTCGGTCCGTGGAAAGGTCGCGTGTCTGTGACTGGTTAAGAGAACTAAAGCTCCTGGGTAGGCAATGTCATGCTATCCGCTGGTGGAGAAACAGATGTGCACATGCTGTGATCACACGTACACACATGCACAGGACAACAGACGAAAGGACGTGCGTGGTATAGGGCAAAGTGTGAGGTATAGGAGTTGGTAATGCAACAGTATTCTGATTTATATGTCGAGAGATTGTCACCACACCTCAGCCAGGGTATGTGTGGTTTACCAGACCAGTTCCATACTCATATGGACTGCACATGTTGGACTGCGTGTGCGTGTCCCAAGTTCTCTCGTGCAACAAAAATGCAAAACTAACATCAAATGAAATTTTTATATCGATTCAATGCAGGAGTCTTAAGTTATGCCGCCCTAGTTTTCTGGAGTAACCAGGGCTTTTTTTTTTTTTAAATGTGTCCAGTAAGAGTTGCAGCTTTACTTTTTTTTACCACTTTTCTGTAGGTGACCTCATTAAAGATCAGGGTCTATTGTGGCACGTAGAACTTGGACACGCACGTACATTTCGACGGCAGCGCGCAGTCCGCGTTATATAGACAAGGAAAACAGCAGCCTGTACGCAGAGAATAGAGAGCTACACGAAATCTCATCAGCGGCTCGGCTTTGGTCCTACCTTAGGAGTTCGGATGGGTGAGGCTTGCTCATGCAGGGCCCAGGCTGAGCCACGCTAAAGCGGTGTTCAGATAATTTTAGGCTGAAGCAATGCTGTAACACACTTAACTGCATGCGGGCTGGTCTCTGCAGGGCCAGCGGTAAGGAGCGGTGGGCCTCTCGGCAGACCGCCTGGAATGTGGACCATATGTAGCAGGCATCCCAGGAATGTAACTCGGCCTCACTGAACTGACCAACCTAAAGTCGGAGAGAGAGAGAGAGAGAGAGCGCAGCGCTGGGTAAGGAGGAGAGAAATGGATCAAATTAAGGTAGAGACAGGACGGCGATATTGAAGGACAAAAGAGATCAGGGAGGGTAAAGGCGAGATGGAGGAAAACGTAATCTCAGAGCATAAGAACAGGGCTCAGCAAAGGGCATGAGAAAAGGGCGCGGGGAAGACGAGAATGTTGAAAAGGGGCGAGAGGAAAAAAAGAAACGGACAAGCTCAGAGGAGCATATACATATGATTTACAAAATATATAAAACAACTCAAAATCAAATAACCATTTGGTCTCAGGCTGGTGGATTTTTACCTGAGCAATCACAATTGAGTGATGTGGTAATCTTGTCCATGAGGCTTCGTACA
>JAFBJU010000190.1:70000-166813 GCA_016785305.1 Colistium nudipinnis
ACTCATTCACACGCACGCACGCACGCACTCACATTTTCCGTCAGCAGTGTCAAGTGGCATTTGATAATTCACATGCCATGTGTTAAGGAGAACGAGGCGGGCTGCGCTTCTTTGAAACAGGGCGTGGACCAACCCCCCCCCCCCCCCCCCCCCCCCCCCCCCCCCCCCCGCCCCCACCCCCGTCTCTCTCCGCATGCGTGCATACATTTGCTCGCTCGCATGCCTCATGCATACACATTATCCCCGCATGTACACCCGCACCGACCATGATCGGCCCGCTCACTTTCAGCTCGTACCCCTCACCCTCCGGTCATCGAGCCTGCAGTACGAATGATGATATACCATTGTGGCAGAGCGCTAGTCTCAACATGTCCCTCCACCAGAATTACGCTACTCTAATCCAATTCAGGGAGGAAGGCACGAGCAAATCTAGCATATCGATCCGCCGTTGAAAGCAATTTGTCATGGCCTCGGAAGTGTGTTTATGCGGGTTGCGCAGATGATCAAATGCACAGCAATCAGGGTTGGGACAATGGCACGCTATGCACCTGATCCGCCGATACGTGTGCACACGTGCTCACATGGCAAATGCTTGAATCTACATCACCGTTACGGTCATTAGTGATGTTATTGAATAAAAACAAAGGTTTAAATACAAATGAAAAGACTTAGTAGTAAAAAGGCAATTTCTATGATAACTTTATAACAGGAAACCCCTTATTCCAGATAACCAGATCTCCCCATACGTTTCACTTTATCGACTGGTTGTGTTTTCTGCCGGACAAAATGGACTTGGGCATGTGTGATTGGTATGCTGGGCTGGTATTGAATAATTACCCCGGGGTGTGACATAGGGTTTCTGTGACAAAGCTAACAATTGCCGCTCAGCCAAGCTCGCGGCGTTCGAAAGGAACATTTTTGAGATGAATGCAATACCAAAAAAAGATAAGGGCCGGTTCGTGGATGTTGCGTAGGAAATGGATATTGGCGATGCCTTTGGAGGAGAGATAAGAGAGACTCGCAAAGCCGCCCTCACCCTCATAACACAGAAAGCACATATGTAATGTAATCCTGCTTGTATATAAACAGCAATGGCAAACTCATCTATAGTGTTAGCTTTGCAACCACAAACACAATGTGCAATCTGAGATCAATCTTTGTGTGCAGGTTTCTCGTTGGCTTGGTGCTGTCCCGTGTTGCAGGGCATCCGTGTTGTTCCACATGAAACCAAATCTTTGCAAAAGTCGCATTGCAATCTGGAACTATTTTTTGCAATAAGTTTTGGATCAGAAGTTGCATTCTTTAAATGATTCATGGGGCTTCCCATTTTTGATTATTATTATAATTTTTTTTTTCTGTTGGCCAAGTCATCCCCTGTAGGGAAATGTTGATATTTGCAAACATTCATCGTTCTAATCCATTCTCCCTCCTCTGTGGCTTTTTTGGTCATACTCCAGCAATTATATATCACTCAAATTTACTGAGGAAGGTACAGCCGCCAAAATGTGTGGCATTGCACTGGCAGTGAATAAGGGACCACTGTCAAACCAATCTCTGTAAAAGGACATGCTGGGACTTGGCTGTTTTCGCAAAGTTTAAGTCACAATTTAACCTCCACCACATCCGCCTCACGACTAAACACGCTTTTCAGATTTAATTAACAAACTGTCTGTCTGTCGCTTGGCCTCCGAAAAAATCTGCAATCACTTCAAATGCAAACACGCCGCGCATGGCATGTTTCACAGTGTGCATGAGTAGCGACTCAATACAGGGGATAGGTGGCTTGGCTTTATTCTCCTTGACATAAGGTAGCACTGCCAGCACTGCCTCATGCTTACACATACGCACTCTGTGCTTTGTGTGTGTGTGTGCGTGCGTGCGTGCGTGCGTGCACATTTTGAGGAGCCATTTTCAGCCTGTTGCTTAGGTTGGCTGTAATTGTCCTGGGAATCGTCAGCTCTGCGTAATAAATCACTCCTCTGGTACACTGTGTTCTCCACTCTGGGATGGCCGCTCTGTGCGCGTGTAGTGTGCATGCTTAACATATTGTGTGCGGGGGAAAGAACGCGGCGAAGGAATAATAGGGATTGGCAATTCTATTTAAAAAACGATAGCTCTCGCATGAAGGATTTCATTTAGTTCTCCGAATGAAATAAATATTTATAGTTCTTTTATTTATTTATTTTTGCACTATTTGTTGCACATGCCTCCTTCCTGTTTCTTTCAATTTCCCCTAAAATTCCTGTGTACATGTAAAATTCCTGTGTACTTGTACATTTGGCGAATAAAGAGATTCTGATTCTTTAAGCCATAGCGGTATACGAAACAAGACATAACATCGGAATTGACCGATTTCCCATTTAAGTAGAGAAGCATTCGAGCGTGGCTTGATGTAGCAGAAGGAGCAGCAACGTGCAATGTGATGCAGCTACATGACTTATACAAAGAAAGGGTAAGTTAACAACATACATTTTTTTGAGTATGCATCAAGTTTCGAGCTAAGCTGACCAGTTTGTAGATTATGCTCTTTTTGCCCGAGGGGTCATTAGGGATATTACAAGGTCACCAGTCAAGAATTTGCTGCTCTTCTCTCTATCCTGTTTTTCCTCTCACCGTTTACCTCTCTTTTCTGTCCTTGTCTTAAAGCTGCAATATTCCCCCGTTTCAATGCAATCTGTTGGACACCAGGGGCAACTAATCTTTCCAGTGTTAACAAAGACCAAGGGGGCTATCGGGTGCCTCTTTACAAATTTGCTCAATGAAAACAAAAGCGAAGCCTTTGCCCTGGATCCCATCTCTGACATTACACACCCAAAGTGGATCCCTCTGGACTCGGCACGTATCGAGGCCCAATACCCATTCAGAACCCTCCCTCAAGCTGGTCACAGTAGTGTGTGCGTGCGTGCGTGCGCGCGCGCGTGTGTGTCTGCAGTGCAGAGCTTTATCCGCTGTTGCTCCGAGCAGCGTGGGGTTCGTTGAGTTTCGAGGGGTTGCTGGGTTCGCGGCGCTGCTAGTTTGCCCAAAGTCCTGTCCTTGAACTGTGAAAGAAAAATGCTGCTAGGGAAAGGCTTTTCAGACTGACTGACTGCAATAGTTGAAGCCCGTCCAGCTGAATGGAATCCAGGCAATAAAATCCGGAGCTACTCGTAAGTATTACACAGTGGCCGCCTTAAAGGGGGGGGATGTCAAAGTAGTACGAAGACGAAGGGGGGTTTACTTGTCACGTTTAATCTCAAACACTTGATTGGGGCGAAACGATTTCGTCACAAAAAGCAACAACCAGATAGTCCAAATTGGCCGTGTGTCGCAGGAGGTTTTCCTCCTTCTGTTGACAATGACATGCATTTGGATGGAAGTTTTTTTTCTTTATTTTTTTCCTCTCTCAAGGTGAAAAAATAAAAATAAATACCAACACACCCAAGGGAGGGGATGTGTCTGAACGGCGAGGGAAAAAGTCTCTCTTTCAGCCCCGCACGGCTGCTGTAAAGTGAACTTCCCCCGCAGGACAAGAGCTGTTTTCTATCAGCAGTTCCAGGCTGTAACCAGAGGCCAAGCTATCTAGCTAGCGAATACCTCTGCATTCAATTACGGCGAAAGGCAGGGCGCATGCTAAAACAGTAGGCTGGCACGTCCTACGCAGGCTAGCTCGGCGCGGCTCGTTTGTGTAAATGTGCGCGCGCACATTTAAACACTTTGCGAAAAACCGCAGCCCTCACAAATGAGGACAAAAGAATGCCCTGAAGTTTTTCCTCTCTCGATCTTTTTTCTCTCCACCTCCGCACCTCTCTCCTACAACGAGTTGCACTTAAAACCAACACAGATAGAGGTGAGAGTGTGTGTGTGTGTGTGTGAGTGAGTGAGTGCCAAGTGGCATACGAAAGCGTACCAAAAGCCGAAGAAAGAAATCCAAAAAGGAAACAACATTTAAGCTTAAATTTGTACTTTCAATTTGTGTCGGGGTCTATCGGGATCACCGTTGTTCCTTTGAGGAAATCGAAAGGTGCCTTTTCTTGACGGACAGGCGTCGGGCCACAGTTACCGATTGGAAGCGAGCAGCAGATAAGAAAGAAAAAAATATATATATAAAAATCAAAGCTACCAAAAATACTCCACAGATGTTATATTGATGTATTTCTGCAGGGTGTCTCTGTGTGTCGGGTTTAAAGTGCTCACTGGCTGACCTACAGCAGTTCTTCACTGGCAAGCTTTATGTCCTCGTGTACCAACTAAAGCTGCCAGCTGAAGAACTGTTGTGGTCGGCTCTTTCCTGCACTGAAGACTCGCCCGTCCCCGGGAGGGACACGAGGGGCCACGACAGACTCCCAAGCTCGCCTCTGGACACCGTGGGTGACGACTAGCACGGTCCCTCGCGCCGCGCCATCTTGGAATCCTGTCACTTGCACAGCATGCTCATGCGTTCAGATTCAAACCATGACTCCTGCTGTATCATGTAACAACAGCATTGCATCCTGGAGCGCCGTCGCTCTCGTTGAGTGGGTTCGTTTTGTGGGATCGCAGCGCAGGTTAGTATCTGTTTTAATGACATGCGATTATGTCGGTTTTGGCACCACGGCGGGTTTCAGCTGGTTTGCATCATCCAAAAAAGTGCACTGTCGTGAGGCATCAGCCTCCACGTTCTCTTTTCCAGTTCAGGTTTAAAACAAAACACCTGCATCTGCATCTGCAAAACAAATAAATAAATAGTTTTCTTCGCTATTCGGGGACATTTCACTTGATCAGACCCAACACTGACGAAAGGAATCCAGTGAAACTCTTTTAATACAGATTAACGATGCATAGAAATTAATATATTTGAACACATTACTGGTGGTAATTAAAGTGGATCGTAATTATGAGTATCTTTTGAAGCTCCTGAAATGTGCTTAATGAATAGTGGAAAAACCGTGAAACTAATAACACACAAATAAGAAACAAGCAGACGGCTGCGGTCTGCTCTCACCAGAACGCTCCCGCTTTTACTCCTCTGTGTCACGGACGGTGCGCAACTTGTCTCCTGCGTGACACGCACCGGCGCTCACATAGGAACAGACTATCAGACATCTTGCCCGTGACCCCTCGGCTCTCATAAACTCGAACTTCAAGAGGGAGGGCAATGCCCGGAGCAGGATACGAGCGCGAAGGCGTCCCTTTAAAATCTGCCAGCCAGAGTGGAACAGAGGGAAGGAATGTTCTGGGGCCTTAACAGAACCAGATGCCCCGAGTTACTCTCCCCTTGCACACACCCCTTGCTCTCAGCTGCCTTCCCCTCCGCTCCTCCAGCTCTCACTTATCACCGCCGATGGGAACCAGGCACCGGGCCCCTCTCCCTCCTCCGCCTGTCTGAAGCGCATCGTCTTCTTTATCAACTACCTGCGATGTGGCCTGGCTTCCAACTCTCGCTCTGTCTGCCTGCGCCCCAATCAGCTTATCCTCCTGTCTGCTCCTCTTTACCTCCCTGCCCTTATGCTTGGCAGAACTTCTCTTCAACCCTCTCCGCCCCACAATCCTCCCTCGCTCCCGACACAGACAGACATAAGCGCACGCACAAACAAAAACAAGAAACCCCACACGGGATTATTCCACTCCCTCTGCTGTACATCCTCTTCAAGCAGCACTGCCAGCAGCCTGCATTAATGCGCCATAACTGTGCACGTAAAGGTCAGGCCGTGACCTTTTGGGTTTTGTAGTCTTGCCTACCTGATCCACTCCCAGGGAATCGGCCCGTGAGTCCATTAAGAGATTGGTGGAGAAGGAGGAATCCATGAGGCTTGAAGGAGAATCATGCCGTAAGAGGAGTCCACCTGACCCACCCAACAGGATGTGATGAGATGAGATAAGGTTTATGTTGTCGCATGCAAAATGAAACGTGGTACAATATGCATTGGAATGTTTTATCGTGCCTGCATCCAGTTATAAAATGCGTACACAATTGACCAGTCTGCTTTCTGCTCAGATACATTTGAATGTGTGGGTGTGTGTTTCTAACCAGATGTGCCACCCCAGCGTGGATTGTACCTGCGTCTCTTCCTGCTGCTGTGCCGGCTGTGCAGGGTCCGAAAGCCTGACAGAATCCCAAGAAGGAGAAAAAGGAGGCATGATTGTGGACAGGCTGGGTCAACCTACAAGACCTATCAATCCTACGGCAAAGATCTCGTTATTGTTGAAATTACATTTAATTGTGCCAGGCAGGTGAGCGAGAGGTAGATTATTATTAAAAAATGTGTTTGTTTATGTGTCGTGATTATATCTTTGAAGGTTCCGCGACTTCGCACAGGTTAGCCGCTGAGGAGAGATATTTCAAAATGTATCGACACCTTTTTTGGAGCATCGTAACAATGATTAAATCGAGACGGAATTATGTTACTGTACGTCTGTCTGCGTTTGCCTTGAGTCACATTTTGCATTCGACTGGGGGTTCAGACTCCTGTCTTACACACTAAAGCGCTGCACATTATATATACATAGGTCCAGGCTTATGTTCTTACCTACCTCTCTACCGAGACATGCATTGTACAGCCAGGGGGGGGGGGCACATAAACAATAATCTTCTTAAGGTGTGAGCTTCTCATGTGAGCAGCAATGGCCTCCCTTACCCAAGCAATTTGCTGTATCTGAAGATGACATCCCAACTCGTGCGGCACCATCATCTCTCTGTCTGTTGGCACATGGGCGAAAAATCATCATGACCATATTGCGGTTTTTTTGTACAGATTCACTTCTGTCTGCACACACAGGTCGACACAGAGTTCTCGGTTCACCTTAACAGCATAAATCGGGCTTTTTACACTGGTGCCGGTGTGCACTCGAGGTGTTCAAAAGCAATAATATTAGTGAATAATGTGGTTTTCTAGCGTTTACGAGCCGTTCTCACAATGCCGCGATAAATTACATTTTCTACGGTGGAAAAGGTAATCCTTTTTATTAAGGTTTGCTATTATTCAACCAAAATCTTCACTAACAGCAGATGATTGCTCAACATCAGGCAGGCATCTGCTGTGGGGCGGTTAGTGCACAAACAAGCGCAGCAGGCTATGATCTGACTAAGCTGTTGAGGGGCTGTTTGAACTCAGTGAAAGATAAGGCACCGAGAAAGAGGCAGTGAAAAAAGGAAATGCACTATACATTTATACATATGCGACGAAAGGAAACCGATCCATTTAAATAAGTAACTGACCAAAGGGGACACGGTCTTATGGTTTACGTCTCAGTGCCTCTTAACTTCAATGTTGGTATTTACTTAGTTTATTATTATTAGTTTTCTTGTCCGCTGCAGAGATTCTTTCTCTGGACGTCAACGTAAGCTCTAAACCAATGTTCCGTGGAGCTCTAGGTGTTCGGGAAAGACTGTAATATTAAGTCAGAGAATGAAGTTTTTTTTAGATTGGATTTTTTTTTTTTTTTTTAAATGAGTGTGTCATTCTGTGGGAAGAAGTGATTAATATGCAAATGAACAGTTGTGAGCCTGAAGTATCCTCGGCTGTAGTGTCTGCGGTGCAGCCCTTGTTGACCCGTTAAGTCAAAGCAGGGGGACGCTCCAAGGCCAGGTCTGAAGTGGTTTACAAACCTCTCCTAAACTCTTTCCCTGTAGGTGAAATCTGCTTAGGCAGATTATCCCCGCCTCCACGGCAGCTGGCAGCGAGATCCTTGGGAGTGCACCTGACTCAATACTTGTGGTGACGCAACCGCAGCCTGTGGCGCAGCGTGCTCCCTCAATCCTCCGCGACCTTTAGCCACGGTGGGAAAAGTGCACCTCGAGGTCTGAAACGCGGAGGGACGAAATCGGGGGATCACACACGTCGCACCAATGCGCTGCTCGACACTAATTGTCGTGACGTCTATTCTTTTCAAGTGAAACCCCGCGATCTGGATTATCCATCGGAGTACTGATATTTTGGTGGCAAACGTTAAAGACATATTTTAAGTAATATATTGTTTTGGGTTGTTTTTGTTGTATCGTTAAACACCATACTGCATGGGCTCATTAAACAATGAATGTATTCTAATCAATTTACTCGTTTATTTCCACAGGGACACTATAGACTTCTTTTCATTTTTATTACGTACTAAATGTGGGAATGTGTTTTGACTTTAATAGTCTTTAGCTTTGTAATTTTTTTTTCCAGTATAAGAATCTTACCGCTTTAGTGAGCCACTTGAACTGTACTTTGTAATGCGTTTGGCCATCAGCAATGGAAAGTCTGGTGCTCTGTCACCTCATGAAAACACAGCGCTCCAACAATATCCATGTCCTATCACACCCAAGACACAGTTTTGTTCAAATGAAAAAGCTTCCACACGCAGCTGTGGTGTCACTTTTCAGAGGCCCAAGATGTCAAGACAGAACATTGTTTTCTGGCAAGCAGTAAGCAATTAACCAGATGTAATCATTATGTTTAAGTTGGGCACAAAAACTGTAAATATATCCTATTTACATGCAAACGATTATGATTGGTTTCCATGCCATATAGTGTCTGTCAGTATTTTTTATTTTATAGGTAAAAAATGCATTTGAACGCCCCACATCAGCATTTTCATCTGGTTTCGGCATTGATATACTGTATATATAAAAACAAGTTTTTTTTACTCACCAATGAACAGACAGACTCCTGAGGGGTTAGTCAGATTTCTGTCAGGAGAAAAATATTGGATTTTATTAGTAGTATTCACTTGATAGTTAAATCTGTGAAATGCACAAAAATGTCAGCGACTCGCTCATGAGCACTGAAGAGCAATTGTGGAAATGTCAGCAGCTTCGATGTGGCGAGTTCTGGCTTTTGTCAGGCTGCCTTCTTTCAGGATGGATCACTGTGGTTGTCTGTGTTGTCTCATGCCGCGGTTTTATGTGGGGCTGCCCTGCTTTGATAAATGGACAGAGGGTAAGGTAATTTATTTAAACAGTCAATAACTGTCTTTTTGTCATATTACTGTGAACAATGCAGATGAACATAAATCATCTGAGGGCCTATGGAGTCAGGAACACATCACCAGCACCTACCTCTGCAAAAAAAAAAAAAAAAAAAAAATATTCAGCCCTAAAGCTGTAGCCAACTTAGTATAAAATTCATCATTCGTGTCATTTCATGGACATCTTGAATGTGGAATAGCAGACAGAATAAATGTACATTTTAAGCTGCATAGTGATTGATAACAGATTGCCATATAATACACTTTTTTTTCTGTCTAACAATATAGAACTTTTATGCTTAGAGATATAAATGTCATTTAATATCACCAAAAGTAGTTGAGACTAATGTACAGGGATTATAGGAAGTGGTCTACACCCACTCACCCCAGTGCTTAAGCCAGAATGCATCCTGTCTCAAAGGGGCCCTGATGTGTTCCACACATTGCAGCTTGGCCGGCAATGAGCTCCCAAAATAGATGGTAGTTCCAAATAGGTGGGCTGTGAGGTGAAAGAGAGAAAAAGTAAGGGAAAGGAAGTGGGAGTGGGACAAAGTGTAACAAAAGGAAAGAGTATGGTATTGTGTGTCTGCCATCTGTTGCCTGCAACCTACACCACAATTCCAGTGTGTGTGCCAATGTGTGTGTGTGTGTGTCAATGTGTGTGTGTGTGTGTGTGTGTGTGTGTGTGTGTGTGTGTGTGTGTGTGTTTGTGTGTGTGGGAGCCGGGTATTAATTATGTTGTGGCCACCTGGATGTGTTTACACAATCACATAATGTGGAAATTATGAGGGGAGTCGTCTCAACATAAATCACTCCATTTTACGGTGTTTGAGACATGCTGTACGCGGTTAGCGCAAGGTTTGGTGTTCGTGGTTATGATACGATTATGATCAAGTGTGTGTGTGTGTGTGTAAGTGCAGATGACGTCAGTAGGTGCTCTTGTCAGTCTGTAGATGCTCTCCAGCGAAAAAAGGCCTTCTACGTAATTCTTCGGAAAGTCTGAGCGGTAGTAGCCAGATAATCTTGTTAAATAGCTGTGATGTGGGCAGACGCAGACGCACACGCACACACCCACACACACACACACACACACAGTAACATGTAGATAAGGTAGAATTTCTCAATAAAGCATGGATGAAAACACACAAAAAATACTTGCGTGACGCATTCCTCTCCATAATGAAGGCAAACACATACATGCCCGCGTGCCGAAGTGGGCCGTAGAGCGTCGAGGCTTACCCAACAGAGTTATAAATAACTGGAGGGCCTGCACCTTAAGACGGTTTTGTCTGGGCAGAGGGCTCTCAGAGTTCAACGTAACCTGACAACTTAATCCCTTGTCAGTGAGCGAGAGGCTGACGGACACCGGTGAACGTGGGCCTGGATTTCCGAGCCACCGTCGCTCATTAGCGCTCGGAGAAGGACAACGATCTCCGTCTCTTTGGTGGATACGCTTGGGCGTTGCACCCACATCGGCGAAACCACGGCCACACTCACATGCGTGAACAAACACACCTCTCCCTAGTGTCACCGCGATACGGAGTCCCATTATGACGCCAAAGAACGAAAAAACAAATGAGCGCGCGCTTGTTCGTTTTCACGCTGAGAGTTAGATAAGAAGACGGATAGCACCCTGTCGGGCCTCGCTGGTTGCCGGGCGCCAATTGTGGTTTGGGCCCAAAATGTCGGGCCGACGCGCAGCGCTGTACTGCGCGAGCGAGTTGGCTTTCTTACACTTGGTTTCCAGATGGAGTCCGGCTAGTTTTCTCCCCCAGTTTGTAGGCTTTATGCTAAGGTAAGCTAGAACGTTTTTATTGTACTTGTTGTACGGACAGACGGACAGACAGACAGACAGATTGCGTGCAAGCGTATGCGTCTGCACACCACATGCAGCACCCACGTGAGAACAGGCTGACCTTTGATTCTAGCTGCACACTCTGGGATGGAAAAAGTGTGTGTACGTGCATGCGTGTTTAAGTGTGCGTGTGTTTTTGTGTGTGTGTGTGTGTTTAAGTGTGCTTGCGCGCGCGCGCGTGCGTGCGTATTTGGGAGTGTCCCCCTCTGAGTGCATCTTCCGCATACTTCAGGAAATTGTCAGTAGCTGCTGGTGAAGACCAGGCCCAGCCCGGCCCCATCCGGCCCTCTCGGAGCACATGGTCCACGTTAGAGCCCGACAGACGCCGCAGTCTCCCGCAGGGGGGAAGTGCTCGCCGTCAGCGTGTCCAGCCAAACGTCCGTCTCATTCAGCGCTCTTCCTCGGTCAGGGAATGACATTGCGTTTGAAATAGGGTTGGTGAGGGGATAAATCTCCCCGCAGGAGTGTTGGATGGCACAGACTTCTCACAACACACTGTCAATGTGTTCAGTCATGCAGAGTGTACCAGCCGCAGTGTGACCGCGCATCGTTGCCATGAATGCATTGTGCGGATAACTTCATTCCAGCTCCGGTTTTCCAAAGAAGTACAGCCAAGACGCACAAGATGCATGGTGTGTCTCAACGTCATGTGTCGTGAAAATAAAACTAAAATGTTAACGATGTACATTAAAGTACGGCTTTTTAATGTCGACGTTCTGATGGGACTAAGATGACTACCAGGCCAAAAGATAAATATAATTCATATTCAGCACTACCGTTATTATTTTTGGAGAGCCTAATTCCATATTCTGTTTGGGACAAAGTTCAGCGTTGACTCAAGTTGCTAGTGTGCTATATGCGTTACAGTTAATTGTATAAAAAAAGGACTGGGCTTTATTTGCACAGTTCATGCATCTTTTTTTTGGGGGGGGGCGGGGGGGGGGATCTCTATCCCTCTGCTACTAAACAGGTAGACAATCTGTCTTAAGGACGGGGCCACATTAAGTGTATTGAGGTCAGACAGGATGGCCGCTGAACACGGCCCGTTTAATCCCTTGACCTGGTCCAAACAACAGATTAGTCCAGCTTGTAGGGGGAAATACTCAGGTCGATCCTGTGGCTCTCTGTTGGCTGCACTTCAATCACCCTCAATATCCCACGTTCCCCTCTCACATCCCTACTAGCCCAGGAGAAACATGGTCCAATAAGGGCACGGGGAGAAAAGCACCTCGAGGAACCGAGTTGGTAAATGGGGGGGGTTTTATCGTCGCATGCTACGAACTGAAAAATCGTGAAACACACCAAACAATTGGTGACACGCCACTACGGCAACTAAAAAGGGCTGGGAGGGAGTGCAACTCCTTTCAGAGGAGTAAAAGAGGGCGAGAGGTCTGGGTGTGTACATGTCCTAATGGTCACATGAGCTCATGCTGAAAGTTAACAGTAGGACTCCATGGGCCCGAGGCAGTTCAGTCTATCAGGTCAATCAGCTCTATTAGTTTCACAGCATGGACACGGGAGGATTCGCTTTGTCCTCCGTCAGTGACTCATCAAAACTATACCGTCAATTACTCCGGACCATTTACAGCCACCTGAACAAGGCATACCGTACACCATAGACAAACAGTAGATTAACGTCAACCTATCGGCCTGGCCTTAAAATCAAGAGGCTAGGATGTTGAGGTCAACGAGGTTAAATAGATAACAAATTGAATAGGACACATTCGAGGGGTTGCGTAATTCAGTTTTGACGCCCTGCTTGTGAAGTACTTTCGGCCTGAGTCAATGACAGGGACACAGCTGATGCAGAGACATAAACTCAGTCCGGGCTTGGCGACATTATCAAGTTGCATCCTGGGAAGTGCGGAGATTATGTCCGGAATCAACGTGGAGGTCCCAGAGACGGAGTCAAGCGTGTGGAGCATTTTCTCGAAATATATAAATATGCTCGCAACCCATGTCGTTGTGTTTCGTAGGTGGTTCAGTGATCAATCGTGTTGCTGACGAGACGTATTGCCACGACGGGCGGGCTCTTTAATTAGGTCAACACATCAGGGTGGCTGAATCCACAGAGGCGTGACACAGGTGACGAGAGACGGCTACTTCCCCAGGCGTCATCGCCGAGCAGCTCCTGCCACGTTGCATCAAACAGTGGCCGCGCGTCATGTTGCTATCTCATTCGCTCAGCCGTTGAATGTCAGAATGATAGAATGAAGGAGTGAGACCCCAGTCAAAGATTCCCAAACCCAGACATTCTCTGAGAATAAAGTCTGACATTCACAAGAAACGCCGATGAAATCGGGCTTCGTTTTTGGACCCTCCCCTCCTCAACACAGACGTTGCTCCTTGCCACGTATTATGCCTGCGGCAGATGACCCAATCAAATTACACTTTGAGCAATTGAATTCGGAACAAACTAGTGCTTTCCGTCTTGACCTAAAACCACCATATTATCATAAGTATCCTATACGCTCAGAGAATATCCAAGTTTGTGAATCTACGACTTCGTTTTATTCATCTATAAACAGTATAATAAATATTATTCATTGCGAAAACAGACGACGTTAAAAGCTTTTGTATTTACGTACCTCTGCGTGTGCTGGAAAAACAACAATTCATTTACTGGCTCCCCGGGTCTATTGCAAAATATATCCCACCGGTCACCCTGGGGAAACATACCTCGTGTGATTTTACAGGCTGTGCCGGCGACCATGCTTACGTGTGTCTGTCCATGGGCTTATGCATTACTATGTGTGCGCGCGTGTAAAATCGCGCCCGCCCGGGCGAAATGCGGCATCACAGACCTTCGATGGCGTATTTCAGGTGCCACAGAGGAGACTTTTGCCACGGCGCCAGCACGGGCCGTGCGAGCGAGTTTACGCGCCGTGTGCATTTGCCCTTTGTCCTTGCTGTCCTTGTGTTCTGGTATGTAGCTAAAGGTCGGGGGGCCAGGCAGAGAGCAGGGTGGCAGGGGCCCCCGGTAAGGGGGAAGCTGTGAAGAACCACGGAGCCAGAGGGCCAAAGGCCAGCATCTGTGACGAGAGCCCGGATTCGGACGGGCCCAAGAGACCAAACACTGAACATCTTTTCAAAGATTAGGGGCTGCAGAGCCCAAGAGGAAATAATCAGCTGATGAGCAATCTGCGTCGAATGTACCGGCACGGACACGACATCGGCTAGATCATTTGTCGACTGTTGAGCACGTGTGAAGGAGCTGCTCTTGTGTGTCATTCCAGAAGCTTCTCGCCTGTCATTACCCGCTGCCTGACTTCACAAGACTCCGAGTGCAGGCTGCTCCTAAGAATTTTCGCAAGTCAGGACAGCTACGGCGCGCGCGCACGCACGCACGCACACACGCACACACACACACACAGACACACACTTAATGAGTTATCTATCAGTCCCCCTGTTGGTCAGAGGAGGTACTGCAGAGTCAAAAGCCAACGCTTTGGAGAGCAGTGACTCTGACCTCTGACCTTCCTGCTCTGCTTGGGCAAGCAGCCAAAACTCTGCTGCACACCGCCTTATACTGCTCGATTAGACTGGATTGACACGGGCAACAGAGAATTAAGAGGTCACCACCACGGGGGCCCCAAAGACTGGAGATGCGAGGTTAAATATTTCGTGTTATTCTTTTTCGGTGTGTGTTTATACGGTCACAAAACATGCGACGTCAGTGAGTCAGTCATTTGTAACGCAATCATTTCCAATCCGTGACCTTGTTCTACAATCTGCGCAGTGGGCTACAGTCTCAAACACCAGATGGGTGTTATCTAACGATACATTCACCATATATACTGTTATAACTAAGGATCACAAGACTCGCGTTCAGGCACAAATGAGTTCAGAAGATACACCGTTAAAGACCCTAAACCAAGGGAGGGATTGTTGAGATTCCACGGACATCTGTAATCCATGAATGAAACTTGTGTGCACAGCTTTCTCGCATTTTGGTCACTTGAACAAATAAAGCATGCACAGTTTGAAAAGTGGAAGAGCCGATCCAAATATTAAATTGCCTGCGCCTGGAGGATTTGACTCTCTTGACTGTACTGCTGCCATCTCGCTTATCCTCTTCAAATCTTCAGAGGAAATATGAGGAATGGACTGGACATCTGAACCATTTCACTCCTTCATTTGGGAGACCAAGTGACTTTTCACAGTCCCGTTCGGCAACTCTTATTTTTCAGTCGCTAGTACGAAAGAGGCGGCGCGGTGCAGTCTGGAGAGTTATGCTGCCGACCGAGCACCACACTCCATTAATGAACTCATTCAGTTGATTTTGACCGATTTGAATTTTGGTTCGTTTTTTTTTTTTTTTTTTTCTCAGGCAAGTCAAGTCGTCATTATTATTATTGCGAAGAAGATTTTTCTATGATTTCCTTCCAAAGTGCAAACAGATGAAACCTCTGGCAAAATGGGACGATGTTATGAATTCTGTTGTGCACTTCACTTGTGTGTGCGTGCGTGTATATGCATTCGTGTGTGACCCATATTTCCAGCTGAGAGTGGAGCATCTGCCCAGCTTGCTCATGCCTCTCAGAGACTTATCTCTCTGTAAGAGTGTGCAAAGAATATACTATACTATACTACACTATACCGTGCTATACTGTGTGTGCGCGTGTGTGTCTCTTCCCTTTTGCGTCTGCTAAATCACCTCTACATATCTGACAGGGAAAAGAAAGGATTCTCTCTTTCACTCTCTCTCTCTCTCACACTCGCACACATTCATAAACATTCTACTATGTGCGTCATGGAAGGAAACCTTCCCGAGTGGTGTTATGTATATGAATGAATGGCGTTTGCGAAGGGAAGGGGCCCCTCCCCAGAAAATCCATGACTGCACTTTCCAGAAATAGTGTGTGATTGCTTAAAGTGGAACCAATGAAGAATTTGCAGCAGGGTTTGAAACGACGCAGACCGGGATGTGCCGGTCCCCCCCCCCCCCCCCCCCTGTTCTCACCGCGATCCCCCCCCCCCCGAACCTGTTCTCACCGCGATGCATGCGGTCCCCCAAATGAAACGGGTCCAGTAAATTTCCCACACACACACACACACACACACACAGCACTCTGCATGCCCGGAAATGCGATTTGCATTGATGCACAAAAACGCACCTAGACACGCACAGGCAAAGCAGGAGAGAAATGTCGCGTGACGCAAGCAATTTGAGTCACTCCGACACAAAGCCCGGGCTACAACACACACACACCACTGACTTAATATTTCCTCTTCAACAGGTTGGACAGGAAAATGACCAGTGGGAATGACACAGCTTAAAAACCCCTTTCAGATTTCGAATTTGACACAGGAGTCCAGCAGTTAAGATTATTATCTTTGCCTTTATTCTACAACTGGGATAGGATGACAACGTAAAAGTCTGTAACTATAGCAACACAAAACCCCAGTCATCCAAGAGATGCACCGTACCATCTTACTTAGAGGTGCTTCCTATCGCAAATCAATGTCTCAAAGTGTTGGTGTTCCCATTTGCCACTCTTTTCGGGAAAGGCCCGATTCGATGGAGACCAACTCTTTCTGTTCTACCACTCTCTTCCACAAGAGGGTGTCAAATCTATCTTTTCGTGGCCCCTACCAGGGAGCGCTGCTGGGGGAGGGGCGGGGGCAAACTCGATAGTATGTCGCAGCACTTTTCCAAGGATAAGGATTATTTGAATGCAGATAAGATCGCAGCCTTGCCTGATAACTCATGGTGAAACGCCCTGTCCTTCGTGTTGCTCCACATGAAGGAAACGCAGGCTGCAAAGTTACTCAATTGCGAGCATCGCCCAGGATCAGTTATGGGGTTTTCTATTTGTGCAATTATAATGGAATACGGCATTCACACTGGGTAAGGTTTGAGCATAATTGCCTGCTCAAAACTGCTTGCAGACTTTGTTAGCGCACACAGCAGGAGCTTTGGATTAGTCACACACACACACACACACACACACACACACACACTTGCACACACTTACACACACTTACACCCACACAACCCAGATGGGAGACAGATGTTTAATAGACAGGGTCAAGGAGTCCATACAGTAATTGTCTCCTCGGCGTTTTCTCGGCATTGTTCAGATCACCACATCCACATAAATCCAGGAAATTTCCTCTAGAATGGAAACCATGTCCTACTCTCGCAGACCTATCCGTTTCTTTTTTTCTCTTTCTCGCACGCACACGCACACACACACACACGTCATAGTGCCGCATCGTAGCTGCTTCAACATGTTGCTGCGACCGTGGCCATCCAGCATCTCATCTTCCTTTCATCCCCTGACTCCCCGTTTGTCCCGCGCCATGGTTGCTCCGTAGCATTCAGAGAGAAAGTGCTCACGATGGCCGACTAATGCGAGATGAAACGAAGGCAGCTCTAATCTCATTAACCCTACCGACACTAATCCACCAGGAACGACACCTCCGAGTCCTACATACCCCACACCCCCGCATGCACGATACTGGCGCAAAGATATATTTGCGCGGTAATATCAAGTGAGCCACAGCAATCGGCGAAAAGATGTCGGATATGCAGGCCACGCTGCTGCTGGGATCAGAGGGAATCAAGAAAACAATCCTGCATGGAGGGACCGGAGAACTTCCAAAATTCATCACTGGAGCAAAGGTACGGGCGGCCTTCAATGCCGTATCTACACTGTAGATGAGTCCAGGGCAGCACTGGTGGGTATTAGTACATTTTTATTTACACGCGTTTGGAGTCATCTAGTACAGATTAGGTGCCTGGGGCCGAATGGACCATAAGTGAATCTAATTAAACTCATTTCACCTAAATATCAGCGACGTACGAAATAGGATTACTATATATCACAAAGCTTCAATATTCTAAATCTAATTGGAGGCACTACTGAAATTCCACACATCCACTTAATTATCACACAATGCACAGGATCATATGACCACGCAGGGAAAACTTGGACGAGAGCTCTATCTGGACCAGGGTAAAGCAGTTGCAAGGCGATCCACGATCTCGAGAATGCCCAAGCAGAGGATCAGTTAACCAAACTCAACGTGCCTTTTCCGTTCCGTTCTCGGGTTTTGGACACGAACTATTTTTCGACCGACAAAAAGAATCTCCTCGGGGATGCCTCTCACTGTAATAAGCACTGGGATTCATGGTAAGGGAGAGATGAAGACCGCTACTGGCCTGGTGAACAGCATGGCTGTAATTTATCTCGAAAGGGTTGTTTAATATGGAGGGCTTCATTGCCTGTGATTTACGGATTTTAAATGTTCTTGTCTTGTGCCAATTCCACACAGGTCAACGGGTTGAGGCGCATTTATGTTTTTGACAATTCCCTCAGGCACACAGTAGAGGTTGATAAAGGATATACAGTATATCACCCGGGGCCCATTTAAAGAGCTTGCTTTTTTTTTTCTCCAGAGCTGAACCAATACACTTTGAATAAGCAGTGACAGGTTTGGGAAAAAAAAAAAAAAAAGAATCTATCTTGAAGAACGCTATTACACGTCAGGTCATTTTTCACGAGTTGACATGCCGCACGAAACCATTCTTCAAATAATATGGCCTCCAATTTATATTATTCCTGTTCAATCTGTTTAAATCCGTGCGTCTGCTCGTAACCGATGTGGTTTACCGAGTCTGTGTAACAACATAATCACTCTTCCCTTTTACTGTTAGTGTATATCACGGGACTGACAAACTGGTATGTGATGAGATCATGAAATAAAGCTTTGCACCACGGTGTACACAGATCACTTTTTTTTTTCTAAGACATATATTAAGTTGTGTGGTGTATTCCCCCACGCCGTTTCAGCGAAATACTTTATGCATGCCAGTCAATGAGGTTTGTCTTGGGCCGACGACTATTATCATTCATTTTAAGGTATTTCTTGAGATCACCTGCATTTCAGGTCCAAACAATCGAGCCATTCTGACCATCACTCTGATTTAAGCTGTCCTTCAGCTCAGTTCCGTTCCCTGGTAGAGTCTTGAGCCCTTTCGCCCCCCCCCCCTTTTTTTTTTTCACCTAGGTGACGTTCCATTTCCGCACCCAACTCTGCGACGACGAGCGCACAGTGATCGACGACAGCAAAGTGGTGGGGACCCCCATGGAGATTGTGATCGGCAACATGTTTAAACTGGACATTTGGGAGACCCTGCTGTCCTCCATGAGGGTCGCTGAGGTGGCCGAGTTCTGGTGCGACACCATTGTGAGTGTGACAAACAAACAAAAAAAGGAAAGAAGAAGCTTCAGTCCCTGCGCTCAATAACAAGCGACACATCAGCCGAACCTGACCATTTATGACCACGACCACTTCGGATATATCAACGGCCTAAACACAAAGCCCAGGCCTACGTGGCACCTTCCCTGAATAACTCGCATGGCCATGAAATACAAAATCAATAGAGGCGCTTTAAAAGAGAAAACCTATCAGTCTTTGGACGCACAAGGCAAACAGGCCACATGAAGAAGAAACACTTACATCATAGTGCAAGCAATATACGTGTCTACAGTCTGTGTTACTTTGAATTCCTTGCATATTCCCTTTGTGAGTAGTGTTTTGCACATGTAAACATACGTACCCCGAGGGCAGAGACCCGTTTCGCGTCCATGTACAGTCGGTGTCATATGTGTACGGGTGGATGTGCGGGGTGTCTGCTACAGAAGACACCCCCATCATTTGTCATGTCCCGCCGGGGTGCGTGCGGAGATGCGGGGGACACACTGCCAGAGCCAGATGGGTCGAGGCACACTGGCCTTAATCTGCCTCACTTTCTCCTAATCGGCTCGGATTCCTGCTGAATCAGGGCTACTGCTGATTAGACGTGATTGCGCTTGGAGCACGCATTGGCTCCTCTCACGGCGCCCGTCCAGCAGAGGGCAAACTTGTCACGTTGAACGGAGGGAACTGACCGCACGCAATGCGAAACCACTGATACAGATATGTCATCAGATTTCCTAGTTGTGTTGTTTGGGGGGGGGGGGGGATCTCCACCTCTAGTGCCCTTGAGCAAGGCACCAACCCCATCTGCCCCCCGGATGCTCGCAGCCGTCCACTGCTCTGTGGCCTTGCATGCGCCACACATGGGTTAAATGTCACAGGGTCAAATTTCCCCCGACTTGTGTGTGTTTGCATGTGCATGCTTGTGTGGGACGAAAGCGCAATTCCAATTCTAATTTGAAACCAAACAATCACATTGAGAAGCTCTAATGTCCAACTTGAGTCCCCTGTAGCTGGAAAACGAATAATAACTCGGGTCATTATTACTCACCGTTTGATGTGGATGTCCTTCTTTTCCAGCACACTGGCGTGTATCCACTTGTGTCCAAGAGTATGCGGCGCATCGCCGAGGGCAAAGACCCAGTGGATTGGCACGTCCACACGTGCGGCATGGCCAACATGTTCGCGTACAACAGCCTGGGCTACGACGACCTGGACGAGCTGATGAAGGAACCAAAGCCCCTCTTCTTTGTCCTGGAGCTGCTCAGGGTGAGAGAGAACAGAGATGAGCGTGCGCGAGGGCGTGAATGCGACCCGTGGTCGGCCAACTGGCGTGGTATGTTTTGCAGGTGCAGCAGCCCAGTGAATACAACAGGGATTCGTGGGCGCTGAGTGACGAGGAGAGGCTAAAGGTCGTCCCCGTGCTGCACGGCCAAGGGAACAAGCTCTACAAACAGGGACGCTACCAAGAGGCCACGCAGAAGTACAAGGAGGCCATCATCTGCATCAAGAATGTTCAGACGAGGGTGATTGCATAAAAAAAATTATAAAAAAAATGCTTGAAATAGAATACAGTTGGATCTTCAAAAAAATATATATATTATCGACCCTTGTAATTCATATTACGTAATGACGTGGGTACCGCCTTCAGGAGAAAGCCTGGGAGATTCCCTGGATGAAGCTGGAGAAGATGGCCAACACCTTGACCCTCAACTACTGCCAATGTTTACTCCGCATGGAAGAGTACTACGAGGTCATCGAGCACACCAGCGACATCATCAATCAGCACCCAGGTTAGCGCCGACACACACTGATCTGTGGCTCCCTTTGATGATGGAGTAAGTCTTTCTATTTTTAAAGCGTTTTTTTTGGTGAAGTACATTGTTACTCACCAACTAGTTGATTTACAACTATGGAAATACTGTCATGCTGTGTGAGCACAGCCGCACAGTGTATTCAGCCCTTTAACAAGCTGCGTATGTTTTTCACAGTGTCTGTGTATGAACATTTTTATGGTGGCAGTAAATTCACTGTTTGTCTCGTGCCTCTATAAAAGTCTACGCCGTCAAAGGTCTGGGGCCTCCATTACAACACCAACACACGCAGCCTTGTTCTTCTTCTGGGCTCATATGTAGCGGTTAGGCTATTGTGTTGTTAAACGAAAAGAAATGGCTATAAACTTTTAGAAATGGTTGCAATTACGCGCGTTTTGTTTTACAGTTCATATTTCATATGCCCTTTGCCTTTGTCCATGAGTGCATGTGTCGTGGTTAAGTCATCAAAAACTAGCCCGCGTGAATAACTTTGACACATTTACACGTTGGACTGAAATATGCATGGTTATTAATGTGCATAAACATAACCGCGCCGCGGACGCACATGTTAATGTGTCCGGAGTGCAAATACTTAACTCAAGCGAAGGGCCGCAGATGTCCCTCACATGCTGTCAAACCCCTCTGTGTTGGTCCTCCAGGCACAGCGAAGGCCTTTTTCCTGCGAGGGAAGGCCCACGTGGAGGCGTGGAACGAGGCGGAGGCGCGGCAGGACTTCAGCAGGGTCCTGGACCTGGATCCTGGCATGAAGAAGGCCGTGAAGAAGGAACTGGCTGTGCTCACTGTGCGCATGGAGGAGAAGAACCAGGAGGACAGGGACAAGTACAAGGGCATGTTTTGAGTTGTTCAATCACAAATCTCAATGCTGGATTTGATCGAATAATAAAATTGCCATGGCTCGTTAAATCAGGAAATGATATGAGCGCTGTTATTTTAGCCTCTTTCTTTTTATCTGAACCATAACTGAGACGATTCCTATAAGTTCAAATAACGACTTCTCAGCGTTATCATCTTTCTGTACCATTTGTTTTTGGTTTTAGGCATTTGTTCACACCTTTGAGCCCTTGTTTGTGGTGTATTCATATTATATTCCAATCGTTTATGATCTCCAGCCATGTAGTCAAAAATGCTGCCTGACCGCCCCTGGTAAATAGTTGAATTTTGTCAGAGTCCCGTTTTTACACGTGCCCTCTGTCAAGGAGATGACTATAGTTCTTTATGATTAGCTGTGAAATCAAATCAAATCAAAACCAACTCACGTCTCTGCCCCTTGCAAGCACGTCGCCCTTCCACACGGTGGCGCTCTGACCACAGTTATCGCCCCGGGTTCAACCCGAGTCCAAGCTGCATTCATTTCTTCAGGAGTCTAGGGGCTTGTAAAAGCCAACGATCTGGCTTATATGTGCGGTTTGTCTCCCTCCAGCCTTTCCCCTGTGCGGCCGTTCACCGAGTCCTCATTACTAAACAGTAAAAGGGATAGTGAGACAGAGAGAGAGAGAGAGAGAGAGAGATGTAAAGAAACAAGGGGATCAAGAAAAAGGGGGGGATAAGAAACCATGAAACTATAGTGCACTTGGATTCAAATATTGGATCGATAGCCTTACAACACACTCAGCCTCAGTTTCATTCAAAGAACCACTGACTGCACTATATCACCACCGAAGGTCAAAGTGCAGTGCAGCGATCACTCTGCGTAATGAGGCCGACGCTAATGCACCAGTCTAACAATGAGGGAACCAGGAGGAGTAGATTAAACATTCAAACCAGTTTTCCGCCCATCACCACCTTTCTGATGCACATCTGCGACTTCCCCCGAGTCTGAGGCCGCAGGCTACGTGGGAGCTCATGATGAGCCATTTATTTCAAGGGAATTCCTTTTTTTAGATGCCAAAAAAACAACAACAATGTAATATTAAGAGCCACTGATTAAAAATGACCAAGAAAGAGATGTATGGTTTCTGTGCCTGGACCGAGACACAGGGCTCTAGTAAATTCTGCATAGCAGCACTATCATCATCTGCTGCTGCTGCTGCTGGCTCTCCTCCATAAACTACTGGTGCTGATGTTGAGAGGAGGGAGGGCGACGGTGGCGTTTGTGTGTGAGGGAGGGAGAGAGCGGGGTCCCACATGAGCTGCACCAAGTCAGCCAGCGAGAGCCGGAAGTAGAACAAGTGGTGAATCCAACAAGTCGAATTCAGATGATGTCAGATGTCAGAATTTGGAAGGAAGGTAATAAATAAAGGATTAAAATGTGTATGTGAAAAGTGCATCCTCATATCTTGTTTTTTTTTTTATCTTCTACATAGAGTCATGAGTCGTGTTCTGTTTAAGCTGTATTCATATGGCAAAAGCTTTCATTCAGAGAAACTAATTATTATGAGTTATTTATATTATTAATTCATTCATAATATTTTCCAATTCACAATATTTATAATATATATAGATTATATAATAATATGTTCAAAACGATTCGCAAACCCAATACACAAAACAATATACATCGTGTACGATTCATTATTTACCGTTTCATGAAAGCGAAAGCGCCTCGCGGAGCTTTTATTGTGTGCGCCACCACCGGAAGTGTTCCGATAAGATCTGCTGACTTGTCGGGTCCCGATTCGAGTCCAGTGGCGGTCCTGCTGCAGAGAGGAGGGGAAGGAGGAGGAGGAAGGAGACACGCTTCATCTTCATCACTCTGTTTAAGGAAGGGGAGAGAGAGAGGGGGAGAGAGGGAGGGAGGGAGGGAGGGAGAGAGAGAGAGAGAGAGAGAGAGAGAGAGAGAGAGAGAGAGAGAGAGGGTGAACAGACAGTCAGGGGAAAGTGGTGGGACTGGATCACAGGAGCTTTCTCTGGATGTAGCAGGGAGGAGGGAAGGCTTTCTGGTCGGATTCTTTTTGAGGGGGAATGAGTCAATGTGATGGTGAAGGAAAGTGATTTCAGAGGAAGAGCCATGTCTGGAGGAATCGCACTGCCCGCATCTCTGCTCTGATCCCATTCATTTCTTGCCTTTCAGGCACACCACCGCCAACCAGATAATCTTCCTCTGCTGATCGAACTCCTGCTTATTCGATCAAAGTCAACCTCGGCTTCTCAGATTAGTTATAAACACTGACGCCAATTATGGAACGCCCGTGTCTCCTGAGCTGCAGTCAATTTTAGACCAATTTTGATTGATTATACTTTTTTTTTTCCTTCTTTCTTTTTAAGTGTGGCTTTTTTTTTTCCTGACATAGTTCCATAGACGCGAGAGTCGGTCCATCATGGCCATCAACACGGACGTCGACTTCCTTAGGTCCGACCTGGGTGAGGGCGGCGGAGGCGCGCGGCTCACGGAATCGCAGGAGACCGAGAAGCTGCTGACGGTGGTGACCACCGAGCCGGGGGGCAACGGCATGAAGATGTCCACCTCCTTCACGGCCCACACGGAGCCCGACAAGGGCCTGGGGGCCGACCACAACGGCCACGGCGTCGCCGCGAGGTCGGGCTCCGTGGGGCAGCTGGCCGCCGGCGCCCCCCTCTCCCCCTCCAAGGTCAGCCTGAGCCGCTCCTCCACCGGGAACGCGGCCGTGCCGGAGACCCCGGTGCCCAAGGATTACCTCATCCTGGTCATCATGTCCTGCGTGTTCCCCGTGTGGCCCGTCAGCATCGTGGCGCTGGTCTACTCCATCATGGTGAGTGCCACTTCACCCCGCGTAGATCCGCTGAACTTATAGACCCACTGCGCCTGGATGGCAAGATACGAGGAGATAGGAGTTATTTGTTGTTGTTGTTGTTGTTGTTGTTGTTGTTGTTGTTGTTTGTTTTGGTATTTTTGGTCATGGACCACATGCATGAAGATGAACATAATCAGCTCAGGGAGGGAGCTCCACATCAGAAAAAACCCAGAGAGTCACCAAATGTGTGCCATTTGTAACCAGCGTAGTCTAGTCCTGGTTGACACATTTAACACTTCACTTTAACTTAAATCTTGTTAAGTTTATATATATAAACATATTTTTGTTTTCACGTCACTTTGATATTTCCATGAAAAAAAGAGTGATATCATTCTCAGAATAGCTGCAACAGGATGGTCTTCAGACTATTCATCTTGAATACTGTATATATGACATGTCAGGAAATGTCTTATGTAGTCCATCACAACGCTATGTATTATTTAAATAGATTTTTTTTCTGTGAAATATCAAAGAGTCCAAATGACACACTGTTCATCAGGAGTTAACACAAGGGGGATATCCTGAGATGACTTCCTTAGCCTGGACAACAAAAGCACCAAATCCTGAACAAGCTGGGACTAAAGCATGTATTTGTTTTTTGAAAATGTAATTCAAATATGATATATATATATATATATTCGATTTACTTGACTCAACAGTTTGACTCTGCAAAGGTCTAGCATTTTAGTGAAAAGATAAATCTAGAACCAAGATATTCGCTGACACCCGCTACATCTATTTTAACATTTAGGCAAGATGAGGTTGTGAGAGACTGTTTCCACGCAATTCCAACAAACCCTGCATTAGATTAAAAAGAAAAAAAAGAAAAGACATCCAAAAAGTTCAGTATTGCGTGATGTCGTAGGACATGGAGGAAAATTGATTTGACCTTCTGGAAATGACTTCTGGGCCTGTCGCAGGGCAGTTAATGTTCTGATCTCTGATTAAGTCATAAACATCAAGATTTGCTGGTGTGAACACACACACACACACACACAGACAGACACACGCACACCCCCACCACCGGCGCGCGCTCGCACACAAAAACACACACACACACACACCACATTTCCAGCGCTGAGACTTTAAGCCGTTTTACAGGCGCCGACTGGTGATTAATCATCATCGTAGCGAAAGTTTCACGATGCCCAACAGACTCTTCACAGGGAACCCTATACAGACGTCCATGTTGAGGAACGGGGAGCCTCTGTGGGTCTTAAAAAGCGGACACCCGACACTGCTTCTTTGTCCCCCTCTGCAATGGGAGAGAGTTCTGCAGTAAAAAATGGTGGCCTGAGGAGCAGGGCACTGGGTGAGATTTACGGGGTTTTCTTCACGGCACAGCATTGACTTACGGATGGTTTTGTGGCAAGAAGAAGAACCACAGTTACTTTAAACCCTCTTCTTTAAACCCGCACACTATTAATTAAATAGAAAGTGCTCCGTCAAATTCAGATTATTTTCCGGATCTGCACCAAACGTTACCTGCTCGTCGATATTGACACCTTAGATGTTTTTTCTCTGCAGTATTTCTTGATAAATTCCTGAAAATGTAAAAAACAAAAAAACAATCTCACGATGTTAAAAAAGCAAAAACATAAGTCCCGCACACTCTCGATCAGAAGCACCGAGGAAGTCGTCCTCCATCCATGCCACACCCCTTCACACCTGTGCATTACTATGCCAGTATGTGCCTCTTCCTGCTAACCATGCCTTGCAAATGCAAATCGATCCCACATGAAATGAATGAAAAATATCAGAAGGATTGTTGCACAGGCATGCATTTGCACAACATAACATAACGTGCTGGAAATTTGAATATGCAGCGTGTCCAACTTGCAGACAGACCACTGTGACCACTAGTGACAAGATCCCTGGCATACGTTTGTGAGCTACAGTCTCCGTTAATGGAGTTTTGCTTCATTCTAGGTCACATGATGGAACTCATGTTATTGTGTTGCGATTCAAAAACACTATTCCAACGTAAAAAAAAAATTCAAACATTGTGGCTCGTATTGCGCACAAGTGTACGTGTAGCAACAACAGCAGAGAAGGCGTGTTTGTCAAATAAAAAAGATAAACACGTTTTTTTTTTTGTTGTTTTTTTTAAACAAGACCTTTGCATCCCGTTGGATCAGCCGTTCTCCAGCAGGATCCTTTTAGTGCCCTCGAGAGTAACCGCGTTGTGTTACCATTAACGCCCATTGGCCGGGAGCAGCTTAGTTGCAATTGACGGGGCCTACTTCTGACACCGCGCAGCAGCCCACGCGCCGTTCTACAGAGAAACAAGGCAAAGAGGCAATGCAGTAAACCCATTAGTTCTGTAATATCACTCCTGTGGGCGCGACTCACCAAAGGGAATATCAGGCGGTGTCCAACGAGACAGCCTGTACTTCCCAGAGCCATCATCAAGAACCCACTGACATTCACAAGTCAGCCACTTGGCTAGTGGCAGAGACCCTGTGAGTGTGAGTGTGTGTGCGCGCGCGCGCGTGTGTGTGTGTGTGTGTGTGTGTGGAGCGGGGCTTCGATAGAGGGCAGAAGAAAGAAGAGGGAAAGAGTGAGAAACTGGAGCTGGCCACTAACTCAATAGAAGGCGAGAGAAGTCAATTTAGCTTCTCTGCAGAGGGCAGAATGCAAGCAGTTAGGCAGCTCTGTGGCAGCCATCAGCATCCTCTCCCTTTCCTGAGGGTATGGAAATGGGATAGGGGCCTTACAAAGAAGATCAAAACATCTTTCGCTACAAGGGCAGATGAGTGCGAGAGATAGAAAATGGCCATAAAGTAGTGGCTATCACTGGATTAGGGAGGAATTGAATCAGATACCACAGTGATGTCGGATAAGTGCCAGTGAGCCGGACCAGGAAAACAAGAGGTTTACACTCGGCAGCGAACAAAGTAATCAAAAGCACTGCGGTTGATGCCATGGCGTAATGCCCCAGAGCGCAAGATCACTACTAAGTGCCCATATTCATGCCCGCGCGAAATTGGATACTTCTGAAAAGTTTAATAAACGGCCACGGAAGCCGGAAACGGTTGATAAGGTGGCATTGATACGCTCTGTTCAGAGGCAACCACCCAAATTGTAAAAAGGAAAAGGAAAAACACTCGGAGGAACATGAAGAGCAACTTTGTATGAAATACCACTGTGTTTTATAATGAATTAGTTGCGTCTACACTGTTGGTGAGCGCGCAACAACAATAAAGGAACTAGGTTCGGGTATTTTTTAATTTAAGGCCAACAATGTCAACTCCGCTCTCATCATCCCAGCAGCAGATCGTATCATAGATCTAATGTATACTGCATCGGTACACTGTGTTGGCGACGAGCTGGGGACCAGGCTTCTGCGATGATGTTGTTGATGTAAATGCAGGTGAACGTTGGAATTGATCACGCGTACACACGGGACTTAAAGGGAACGGTCATAACGATGACACATTCCCCATTACAACTGGAGGAGGTGATAATAGTGGCCAAATCGTCGGTTATTACCTCAGTCAGAGAAAGGCATAGTCAGAGTAATAAATCTGATAAGCAATGAACACGGGAAATCAGGAGGAAAAATAAATAAATACCGAAATGGAACGAAAGTGAAGTAGAATTTCTCCAGGCTCCATCGAGCCTGGAGAAAAGAGTCAGCATATTCCTCCAGCGGCACACGGCGCACACTGCTAACGACGGCGCCGCCAAAAGTCGCATCCATCCATCACTATCCGTCCACACCGCCCCCAGCAGCAGGACCACCTAAAGCCCAACCTCCAGCTGGCTGCAGCCACAGATCTCCGACAGATGCTCTGGTGGGGGAAAGCTTGCGGCTGGCAAAGGCAGAAGATGTGCCGTCAATTATGGGGATTGGAGAGGCAGGGGTAATAGGTTTTTACTGCCCTCACCAGCCTATCCCGGTAATGGGAAGGCCCAAACGGCGGGGAGCGTTATTGCACGCTCGGCAGATTTGCCGGTGAAATATGGACTCGCAGTGCTGCATTGGATGGAGGATGCCTGTGTGGGTGCGTGAATATGTGCGCAGGTAAATGACTGGTTACTAGCAAACTAATACTGCAGCTGTAGTGAGAGAGCTTCAAACTGATGTAGCCAAATGATTAAAACAAATAATATTAAAAAAAATATCCTATTCCAACAGTGGTCCGTGTTAAACTAATACAAGTATATTATCATTGAGTGAGGGGGGGGCGGATTGAATGGGATACGCTTAAAGCCAACACTGTCATGTTGTGGAAGTGATGGCATCAGAGCACCATCATACTGTATGAGGCGAGGGGGGGGGGAACGGTGCATTCGGGTACCTTTGGATTCTGATATTCCAGGTAAACTTGAAATACGATTTGATGTCACCAAAATAAAGATCATTTAGATATAGACGTCAGCGGGCTACGCGCGCATCTGTCCGGAACACCTTTTGTACCGCTTGGCTTTAGGGGCCTTTACTTGTAGCTTTGCTGTAAGGAGAGCAGTGTCCGCAACGTATGTCGCGCCATCGATCAATGAACCAGACCGAAATAGCTCCACAGCTATTAAATTGATCACTATCGTATTTTGCTGTTGTGTATTAATATATTATATTGTAGTAGCAACAAACTATGAGGGACTCGTATGCGCGTTCGTCTGTCCCAGGCTGGACAGCCACCTGCGGGAGATGGTCTGATTCATTTGAATCTGATTTAGTTATAACATTACAAATAGCAGCATGTTCCATTCATCTTTCGCACAGTGTTTTTGTGTAATTAGTTATTATAATTATTGTTTTGAATTAATTAAAATAACGTACCCTGGATGTTCCAAATAAGCCTTCCTGATGGTGGTTCACTGATTAGGCAAGTGCTAACTGGAATGGGCATGTACCATTATTGCTTCTTGTTTTTGTATTTCTAACACTTAGCTCATTTGAAATGCGTTTTTCTACTTCAAAAACTAACCCAAGATATAAATACAATTAACATTTATGGGCTACCCCAGCAGCTAAAACGCATTTTATAGCTCAAAGGATACGAGCGGTGCCATCGTGGGTCTGACATTTTTGATCATCGGAGCGCATTGAGTGGTATGCAATTTTAATGGAGACTGAAGTGTAACGAGAGTCTAAAAATCCCCCGTGGTGGTCCTTACACCCCAAAAGACCCAAGTGGTTTAAAAAAAAAAAAAAAAACAGGCCATAAGTGACAGAACAAAAACCTACTCTTCTCTCTTTAAGGGGTTAAAAGAAACTCGGATGCATATTCCACATGTTCCATAAATGATCCTCATTTTTGTGGATCGAGGTTTGTACTGAACCAGTAAAGAGGTATACGATGCAATTCGGATTAGACTTTGAAGTGGGCAGTATAAAAGCAAGAGGGTGAGGGAAAGTTAACTGCATACGGGAAGTTATTGGTGTGAATGAGGCTTTCCTCACGCACGCACAGGAAGTACACGAGAGCGCCTGGATGTACACGTTGCCGCTGCGGCTGCCTCTCCATTATTCATGACAAGAAAGAAAGGGAGCACTTAGAGTTACTGACTTACTAGCTTCCACCTTCCTCTGCTTGAAGATGGGGAAGCGAGAGCTGTGTGTCAGTCCATGTGTGTTTGCGTGGGTGTGTGCGCGCGCGCGTGTGTGGGTGGGTGGGTGGTAGGAAAATGAATGCTGGACAACAGACTTTGAGGGAATTTCCCATTCAGAAATCAAATCTGACCAAGCTCACTCTCACTGCGAATCAATACAGACATTCATCAGCCAGGCCAACGGGTGCCTCCCACTAAGCGCAGGCGCGGAGGCCCGCAGGCACGCGCACACACACACACACACACAATCTCTTGCAGCCCCAGAGGCGAACATCAATCGTTGTTTGGCTGAACAAACAAGAATGCTGTCCCCTATTTTTATTTTTTTTTCTCTCTTTTTCAAGACTGATGGGAAATATCATAATTTAAATCTTACTCTTTCTATTAAGCTTTTCTTCTCGGAGCAAACTAAACGGGCAGTGTATTCTGAAAGGGGCTTCAATTGATTTAAGATGCTGATGTTGCTCTTCTCTGTGCTGCGAGGCACAGATCAATACAGGCTCCAAAGGGACTGTTTGTACCATTGCTTCACATTGCGGTGCTAGAGGCAAGAAGCCGAAGGCTGTGCCGATGAGAGGGAGAAAAATCTGTAGCTTCGCTGTCGGGAGCCAAGACTGATACGTGGCTTGATTTAGTTTGTGTTGTTTTAGGGCACATGGACATTGTACCAGAAACTACTTCAAAATGTTATGTTATGCCATAGGAATACGTCAAATTGTGGCCCTAAATGGAGGAACATGGTTGGGAACAATACGGGCATTTTCAAACAATGATCAATGGGTATTTAAAGGCCCTTGGTGTGCCAAGAAATCATCTCATACACCATGTACTGTGTATCTATATCTACCCCGCTATCATCAGGTCTGCAGTTTCAAGATAGGTTGGGGGTAGATCCATGCTGCTATACATCCAATTATGAATCAAATGACTCATTATCTGCAGGAGAAGTTTATCCAGCCTCTGCCCACTGCAGCCTCACATTTCTGTTTTTGGCTGACAGGGGTGGGAGCTGACGTGACGTGATTTTTGTCAGCTCCGACCATTCTCCCCTGACTTGACCTGCATTCTAGCATCAATCGGAGAAAGCCGCGGTCCATGGTCATCCCACAAGACCAGTCTGGCAGCCATAATCACACCAACAACAACAACAACTACTGTGCCTCAGGCAGCATCTCTAGGACCATATCTTTTTCCTTCCATTCTGGTATTTGATGCGATCGTTTTCTGCTCCTGAACTTAATCTGCACAAGCGGGTGTACAGTTTCTGCCAATAATAGGCGAGTGTACTCTGGGTGTGCAGCTAAAATAAATTAAGTAGGTAAGTAAAATAAAACCATAATAAAGAGTAAATACGTTTAAAAAAAAAAAAAAAAAAGGAAAAAAAGAAAAGAAAATCGACCGCCCACTACGTATTTGCCATCCCACCGACAGGCAGGAAGTTCCCACATAACTTGAAATGATACTGTTTTCACAAACATAGAAAAGATTGCAATATTAGTGAAGCTATTGTTCCTGAAAGTAGTTCCCCACCCAGTAGCACATTTTTTTTGTGGAACACTACAGCGCTGCCCTGTCCCCGCCCACCCCAGAGACAGCCTGGAGACAGAGGCGCTCATGGGAGTGAGGATGAAGTGGCTAGTAGGTGATCCGAGAGAAAGGAGGGAGGGCTCCTCTTCCCTTTGTCTCTTTTTCCGTCTGCAGTGTAATCTTATCTGATGCGGAGGCAACCACAACTCTGTGCCCTCAGTACTAACTGATTGAATGAGGCAAAAGTTCCTTCCTCCTCTGTGCTGCACTTTTGAGCAATTTAAAATGCACAATAGGGGAATAACATAAATAAATAGAAAGCAAAATGAAACTAACATAGAGTTGTTTTCTTGAAGTGTTTATTATGTTGGTAGTGTTAAAACGTCAACAATAGTTGTACTGTGGTATAATAACAATATATATTGTGTTGTTTTACCTGATCGTCCATCCATGACATTATTTCAAATGATATCCCTCTCTGCTCCATCTGATTTTTCATTCGGGTAAATGTGAGGTTTCAGAATAAGTTTAGCCCTCACTCCTTTCAATATCCCATATGTCAAAAATATAAATTTACATCCCTGGCATTGATTCTTTTTCAATTCGTGTGAACAACTTGTAAGGCAACTTAAAAAGTTGGACCTCCCCCACGTTCGTCTGTCGCCGCCAACAGACTGTGGACACCCAGGGTGTGTAAACCTACGGAGCCTGAGCATGCAGGCTGCATGTAAGAGCATTTCGGGGGCATCATTAATAACAAGGGTTTACCTTGTGTTACATTTAGCCTTGCGATATAGACGGGGCACCAGGAGATTGGGTTTCTGCTACACTACACACGGGTGCCTCTGAATTCAGCACCACAGACAGCTCCTAAAAGTTTCATTAGGCTTTACAAGTAAAAGATGTTGCCGCCGCGCGCAGAAGATTTAAAATGAGAACTTGGCCTCCCTTACATCCGATTGCTTCACCTTCCCTCTTGGCTGTAGCTCCGGGGACAACACAATAAGTTACACTTGTGTAACACCATTTCCCCTCCGAGTTTGTCTCAGCTTGTCAGGACACGTGCTTAAAAAATTGTGCAACCGCCCACACGGGGAAGCTGACCCGGGCTATCTTCCGTGCAGATGGTTTTGCTCTTGGCGCATTAGGCCATTACAAAACTACGCGAGACACAACCCTGAGGCATTCCAACCATAGTGCCACGCATGATCCGTGCCCAGGCAAAGGAAACCAGCGCCATTCACGCCATGACCAGCCTGCAGTGTTTCCACGCTGCACGATGGAGGCATCCAAAACATACCATAACAAACAAACATACCATACATAAAAAGAAGGTTGTATGTGTCCTTTACTACATTTACATGTAGTTTATTTTAGGTTTATAAAAAGATTTATTTAAAAGTACACTTAATCATATATTATTTGATCTTAGAATTGAGTACCTTTAGTAACATCATAAAGGAGATGATGGGGACATCTACTGTGTGAGTCATCCTTTTGGGGACTCTAACACATGAAAACAAGCACACACCCGCACACACCCACACACTCGCACACACGCATCACCCTGTCTTTGTCACCTACATAAAGCAAACCACATTAAGTGGTTTGAACTGATATACAACTCCGTTCACAATGCTGCACTCACCCGCTCCGTCCAACTGGTTCTACAAGTCACATCCTTCCATCAGTCTAAATCTGCCAATCTGAAAAAGAGATTTTCAGGGAATAAACCGTTGTTGGCTGTAGGGACTCTACAGTACCCAGGAGACAAGTGAACATTGCAAACCCCACACATAGTAAACATTTAAAATCTCAATATGCTTAATGATGATGTAGCCGAGTTTTGTTTTTTACAATTTTTGCTGAGAGGCTTTCTTACATTTTTACCGTCATGCGAAAATAATGGTCGTCGGCGACGCTGGTTATTTGTATTGATAAATTGATGCTCACCGGGGAGCTGTAGTTCACTCTGTGGATATGTGATATATGAACGTCACAGCTCATTGCGTCTAACAATCAGAGAATATGTGTGTCGGGGTTTATTTTTCATACTGGTGTTTGAGAACTGCTGAACCATGTACAAGGAACATCCGTTCTGTGAATTGAAGCTCATTTGGATTTTTTTTTCCTAAATTTGATTCAATTGAGGAAAGGCGATGGCTAAGAGAATGAGAGTAAATGCACTCCATTCCTTCTAATCATCCCTAAAAACTGGCAGACAAAATTTCCTCTTAAAGTTAAAAAAAATGGGTCTCACTGGGAAATAACATTCTGTGTGCAACGATATGGGTTTTTTTTTTTTTTACACAGCAATGCCCACGCTTACTAATTGAATCACAGCGTTATGTTTGGTAATACCTGCTGCTTCCATGTCTCCCCAGTCCAGAAACAGTCTCCAGGCGGGTGATATCGATGGAGCCAGGAGGCTGGGTCGTCTGGCTCGTCTGCTCAGCATCGTCTCCATCGTCCTGGGCGTGCTCATCATCATAGTCTACCTCTCAGGTACACAAATGGAGACAAGTAGGACAAATGTCAAGACACAGCGTCCGTCAATAATGCTTAGGAGTGCCTGCCAATTGTCAGCTCTCCAACAGATTAATGTCACATTATGTCAAACATATAGGATTTGGTGCCGCCTCACCCACATCCAGCATACTGTGCAAAATGTACTTTATGCCTCCAATAAAGCTTAGGCATACGCAAAAGCATGTCATTTGGAAATGATGCGCACGACATACGCCTAGGTGATCACTTACACCCACACACACACACACACACCCCCGCACACGGCCCGAAGCAACAACCGGTCAACGACAGAGTATACCCACTGCATTACGATTACGTGGTGATATATGACCCTACCGCACAATTGCGCTATCTTTAAGCTCAGCATATTTCCAAACCACGTGCGCGTGTTATTGTGTGCGCGTGCACCGATTGATTTAACACTGCAATGACTGTAGCGGACCGATGGCACGGCAACACGACCGCTCCTCAACGGCCGAGCTTCTCCGGTCAACACACGAGTCGGAGAGTGAATTGAACCGCCTCTATTCTCTAACCCCGACTCTCCATGTCATCTCTCTGTTCTGTTTTGCAGTGGAGCTGAGCGGAGGGAAAAAAAAAGTATGAAAGCCTGACGGCCAATGGCACGGCTGCAACAAGAAGAAGAAACTACAGTTCCTGAAATGTGTGCGACACTGTAATAACAACATGGCCATCCTCAGAAAGCAAAAAAAGAAATAAAGATAACAAAAAAACAAACAGGCAGTTCACAGGAGTAGGTACTGGAGCAAGTAAACAAATGAAACAAACAAAAAAAATCATTCAAAGATGCATGCGTTAGAATCCAGTAACATTTGCTTGACAAAAATAACCAAGAATCTGATGGTAAATTGTTCAGGTTAAAACAGAGAGAGAGAGGGGGGGAGGGGGGTTAAGGTTTCCTTTTCGGAAAAAATGGACTTCTAAAAAAAAAAGAAGAAGATGATCTACACACGAGGAGAGAGGGATCGAAAGACTTTTTCTATGTCTGGGACGGGGCCCCTCCTGAAAAATGGACTTTGGGGTTTGGACTTCGGGTGTTCGGGTGACTGCTACATATAATCCTCATATATTCCTTGGTGAACCCCCCCTGCATTCAAAGCATATACCGCTACAAATATATTTGAAATATGGATATATATATATATATATATATATATATATATATATATACCAACACACATATAAATATATGGAGAGATGTACATTTTATAAAAAATGTTTGTATGCCAAGTGGTGCTGGGTTTGCTAAGACCGTCACAATGGCTGCTTCGTCGGTGGTAACTAAAGGGTTTGTTTAAAAGGGACAGGGAACACATTTTTTTTTTATTTTGATTCATTTTTTTACATTTTTATTTACTATAATTCCTTTGAACCACAACACGAGGCCAACTTGCATGCCTGAATGTAGCTCACCAAAGTCCTGCCTTGGTCATGACTGTTGTTAATTGTCTCTATTAGAGAGGTTTGCACCTGGACGAGTGGTTTGTGTACACAAAGAGTCCGGCCCACTGTAGAATGTGTGAGGCCCTTGCGCTCACCCTCGAACATCCCAGCTACTGTGTCTCCGAACCTTTCGCGGACCGAACCGCATGCCAAACCTCCCTCCGCCTTTGAGTTCCTCCTTTTCCTCATCGCACCATCCAAATTCGTTTGCATCCGACCTCATCGCATTTCTGCTGTCCCTCGAGTCGGCGTCTCATTTGTTCCTTCGTTTTGTCAGTTCAACATTTGCTGCCTTCCACGCCGCATCGCTCCCTTTGTTCCCATTCTTACACTAACTGACGACTTCCAATTGTGTCACTGAATGTTTGTTTTTTTCTTTCTGATCCTTGTACCGTTATGAAATGTATTTATATGGGAAAGTATATATGCAATATGTACGCATGCTACGGGCCACACCGGCTTACACATTTTCTTTTTTGATTTTGAGTTTGAGTGTGCGAAACTAATGGCATTTAAAGAATATTTCCTCAAAATCCAAGCACGACAGGCTTGCCTGTATTGGTCACTTTATCGGAGAGAGGTCGTTGTTGTTTATTCTCCTCTGGATACACGAGACTGTTGACGTGACTCATTACGTGGTCGTGCGACAAGCACATCTAATGATACTGTAAAATCCCATCGCGTCATTGAGGGACACAGGCTCGGCACTCCAGGAATCATTGAAGTGACGCCATGTGTTCCAGTTGTTCTTCGTTAAAGGGCTTATACAAGTGAAACAAGAGCAACAGCAGCTAATTACTACTAGAACGTTTTAAACTCAACATCTTCAACGTAAGGCTTACCAACTGCAATATGTCAAGATATTAACCCGATATTGCACCTTTTTTTTTTGTGTGTGCCAAATGGGTTTATATCAATTCCAATCCAATCTATGTACATACAAATGACATCCTGAATCCAAAAATCGGAAAGCAGCAAAAAATCCAACGATTCCTCTTGTTTACTTTTTACAAAAAAAAAGTGGACATTGCATGGCTGCCAAATGGCAACTTGTCATTTCCGAGGATCGCGCCAATTGCGGTAGTGTTACCCTCAAATGTTCAGTCTCTGGACACTGGCGGTCAGGAGCCACCGTATCTAACATAGAAGCACAGCCCTGTCAGTATTTCATTTTGGATGTCTTACTGTGTTTCTTTTTGTCTGTTGTACGTGTCGGTTTTCAACTCTGTAGTGTACATTTTGCATGCCCGGAATAAATGTTACCATGCATGGTCCAAGTGTCGACTCTCAACATATCCACGAGCAGTTGTGCGTTGAGGGCCACAAACGGGCAGACGCGAGTTTAGAAAAAGATACCGAGCCGAGTGTAACACTTGCCTTTACGCGAGGCACCAAATAATACGATCAATTGTTACAGTTCGTCCCGATGGAATCATAACTACGACACCCACAGTGCAGAGCAAGCACTATTGGTCGTTGTCAATCTATTTCATTTTTAAAATCTTAACCCTGCGGTGGCACCAGAGACAAAGTTAAGGAATCGGCTCACTCGCCTGTGGACGATGAATGTGCGCGCACAGTTTCCTCACACATTTCCAACCGGTAGCGGTGGGGTGCTTCAGACTGACGACGCATTCGAGAGGGGACGTCCGACGGCGGGTGCGCCTTTTAAACATAAGGACAATGAATAAATGAATAAAAACATGCAGAAATCAATGAAAACACAAGTAAATATGCAGGATGTCAATACAATGGGAATGAGCCTACAGAGGAAGAGACCTTAAAAAGCGTTGCCGTCACTTACCTGGCGTGCACGCAGGGGGACGGACACAAGAGAGAGAGCGACAGAGCTGCAATAACAACAATGCGATAAAATCATGTAAAACTAGACCGAATGCATGGCACTGATTTAACTATATGTTAAGAAGGCAGTCTCCAGTGCTGTACGACTGGAATCCTGATACACAACAGTGCATCGGAGCACACAGACACCATTGGTCACGGCCACCACAAGTACAGACTGCAGGTGGGCGAGTGGGGGGGGGGGGGGGGAAAAAAAACAACACCAAAAAAAAAATGACAAGTTTTCCCCATTTAAAACCGTGCCCCCCCCCCCCCACACACACACACACACACCTAGAGCAAAGTGATCTGATGCAGTCTTGAAAAACGCAACAACCCTGACACATGCAGGCATGGGGAGTAACCTCAATTCAAAACGCTAAACGTACTAATAATGTTATTGTAATGTTCATTCGTCTTCCCAGTTGAAGATATGGTTTGCCAAAAAAAAGGGTAAACATGACTGAAAGAAATCATCAGACAGATGACGAAGAAAAAGTGCTTAAAATAGCCATTTAGTTTCCTTCACAGACACAAAGGACAAGACTGCCGTCTTTCCGCTCAGGCTCACTGGGAGCGGCTGAAATATTCAGGGGGCGGAAGTATAAGCCCCACACAAACAAAGACGTCACAAACAAAGACGTCGCACTGAAAGTGGAGTCCGCCAAGTTCTCTTGGGGAGCGAGGCATCAAAACGGAGGGAATGAGGACAAGAAACCAAATTTATGCTCTGCGGTCCATTGAAGTGAGGCTGTTCTTGTTCGTGTCCCACGCGAGTGGGGACCTGATGCCGTGCGACAAAAATCTGTCCCTGGTTGTCACATTGCTGCCTTGCTTTCACATTTCCCAATTTGAACCCCTAACCCCGCTGAGAAAAAAAAAAAAAAAACACTTTAGATTACCACGTCACGCCCCATAGGTGATCATTTCCCCCACACACCACTGCTGTGTGTCACTGCGTTTCCCCAGTTGGACTCGGATCAGATAAAAGTACTTTCTGCCAGCGACAGCGTTTTCTGCTTAAGAATAACAGAGGTCAGGAACCTTAAAAAAGCAACAGGCCTTTTTACATGAGTACATATTTAAGCCTGTGATAACCACGTCCTGAAAGCCATTATGGGACCTCATCCACATTTCATAGTCTGCCAATCTACAGAACCCGTGGGACAAGCTATTGATATGTGGGTATGAGTGGACAAAAGGCTTACGAATAAGAAGATGACTTTAACAATAAAGCACATTTTGGAAAGACATATCAACGGCAAATAGATTCTCAAAATGATGGACTATTAAATGTCTATAGTTCAAATCTGGCCAAGAACATTTGGCTCATGCCATTCTCCAAATCTTCCCTCCCGCATTAGGTTCAACTTCCTTATAGATGTGTATAAATTACCCCCAAACCAGTCAAACAAACAAAAAAGTAGCTTTAGAATTACTTTTCAAGCATAAACATGAAGCAGAATTATTTTCAGAGGCCTGCGGTGGCATCCTAATGTTTAATCCGAGTCAAAAGCGAGTGATCTCAATGCACATTTAAAGTCATACATTTTTAAAACTAAAGTGTAATCAATGTTTTGTATCCAGTAGTGTCACACGCTATGTTTGCACATACTGATATGAATAATTTATTAATTCACATTTTACAGCCCACAATGAACCATCCATCCCACTCCACCAATTAAAAGGGAGCGTTAAAATAAAAATTCCTTCCACCTGCGGGGGAAAAAAAAAAAAAGTTGTATCACAGTCTCCCCACGATTTCAATACCACACTGTCCCAGTGAGTTATCAACAGAATTCTTTAAAATCTAGTCTCGCCTGTAGTTTTTGGTCTCCGTTCCTTCCTTGGCAGAAGGGCACCCAACCTATCTGTCCCGCTGATAAATACAAGTTCAGCAGTAGTTGGACCTAGATAATGTCTTTCTGCTCGGGGGCCTCCTATCACTGCTCAGCTCAGTCTCCCGGGGGTTTCCACGCCATGAAGAGCATAACTGTCCTGCTCCTTTAAAGTTTTCACTGCGCCTGGCTTTCAGTGAAAAGCATAGAGGAGGAGGAGAATGGTGCAGACACCGATCACGGAGCCAAGGATGAGAGAATCTCGTCTCTTCCGAAGGTTGACTCGTTGGATGAGATTGTTAATGGTGGGGAAACGGTCTGGGGAAAGTCAAAAGTCAAGGAAGATCACAAATAAATCACATTCCTGCGTTTACATTTGACATTTTTTAATCAGATTAGAAAAAAAAAAAGTTTGTATTCGCATTTTAAACTTTTAAACACACTGTACAAATGAGCTTTCAGAAAGTTAGTGATTAGATGAACTTAAGTAGCACAATTATTTGGTACTGCCTATGAATCCTGATAACAAAGAATCATTTTCATCATAGAAAAGGGCTATTTTTTGATTTTTTAAGGACCGGTAGTGGACAAACTGCATGTACAAATTGTATGCCACAAAAAAGGATACTGGCCAGTGTGTTGACCCTGCTCTGTATGGATTTCAGGAAGCCCCTTTGGGAGGTCATGTTCTCCTTGGTCGCCATAGCAATACTTTAAAGGCAAAGCACAACGAGTTAAGGGTGGACAATAATACATGCGCTTGCAGTCATTAGTACCGTTAAGTACCCCTGGCTGCAAATGAGACAACATTTAAATGGAAATTCAATTCCACCAGGGGACATTTTTGGAGAAATGAGAATCCGGTAGGAGGTTTAGAGGTGGAGCAGTTTAAAGCAAATGGTCGATGAGAAAAACAGTATAACAGTGCATTCGGAATGTAATCAGAGCCCTTGACAGTTATTTTTATTTGATTAATTTGACTTGAATCTATTCTCAATTCCCCATGATGACAGTGAAAACTGTTGATAAATGTCTGCTATTCTACTAAATGACAATTAGTAGGAGGAATTTAGGGAACAAAGTAGAAGATGAAAGAAACGGATCTGCCTATAATGGATTTAAAAATCAACCTTGTTATGCATTTACATTTATTTATCACCGCCGTTAAAATGCATCCCCCAACCTCTAGGCCCCCCTCTGTCTTGCCAAATCGATCTCATTACGTATTCGGTCAGATACACCAAAACGTGGTTTATGAATCCTGCAATAATGAATACGGGTATTGAAAGCCTGCGTGCCGTAGGCACTGCCATGCGATGAGTGGTGGCGTTTATCGGTTCCCGCTCTGCTTCGGCTTCATGCGGGTGTGTAGGGCTTGTCGAAAGGAGGGTATAGAATTGCTGTGATACTTTAGCTTCTTGCGTCAAAAACTGGACACTCAGCAGCTTTCGGAGCAGGAAAACTGCTGGGCAGCTGGCAGGAAAACTTTAAGGCTCTGTGTTTGCCTTCGGGGGCATCTGTTACACATAACAATCAATAGGAGGTGCCAGGCCCACTTTTGAGCCAGTCACTTTTACAGCGGGATCCGAGCAGTCCAGTTGGACGCGATGACGTCCCCCAAACCTTTCCTTGCATCTTATTTGTCTGAGCGTATGCACCTAAAGATGTTCAATTATATTTAATAGATAACCAAGCCTTCAGAGGTTCGTGATCGTAGCCCCGACCAAGGAAGTAAAGCAATTCAAGTTTGTTTAATGCGTACTGAATATGCAATACACGTATTTCCTATACACATGCAAAAAAATCACAGAGAAATCAACATGTGTAAAGGTAAAGGCTAGAACAGCAGGGTCAGAAAAGTGGCGACAGGAGGCAAACTCCTCCCATCCCAGAGTGTCAGGGCCCCACAGGAGGCAAAACAAAGTAATTGAAATCACAGTGGTTGCTTACTATTTTGGCAGGCCGAGTGTGTGCGAGTGTGTGCGAGTGTGTGCGAGTGTGTGCGCGTGCGGGGGGGTGTGTGTGTGTGTGTGTGTGTGTGTGGGTGGGTGTGCTTGGATCGTTTAAGTTTACCTCAGCGGTGGATAGATTAACCCACAATCTAGTGTGACCAGTGTGTGTTTTGTGTCGAAGGTGTCAATCAATTGGCGACAACCTGGGCTCAGAGTTTGACCAAAATTTGCAGCGTGTGGGTGGGGTGTGGGGGATGAGGTCACGGCATCTCCTGCGGGCGGAGGTTGCTGAGGGGACACAGTCCGCAGACTTGGCCTGGATCGGCGTTTTGGGATCATGTTCTCCTCAGTCAGGAAGAAAGCCGTTGCTGACTCTAGCAACCCCGACAAGCCTTAATATGAACCAGCTCATGAAAATCAGAGCCGGAGGATAAGGATTCCCGTCACACATCGTGTTTATAAGTAAACCGGAGACGGATGGGTTCGTTTTCTAAAGCAGCCTGTGGAGTGAAGAGAGTTTGTGAATTTTATTCCTATAACCTAGTATCACACATCGATCATTTGCCATGAAGCCTTTATCCTAAGACTGAGGCCCACCCAAAACAGAACTAGGAGAGGGGAATCAGCAGAATTCCCCCACTTTTAAGTGACCGACAAGGGCTGTCTCAAGAAACTACACGTCTTGAACTATGTCCAAGACGGAGGGGGGCTTACCTTATTGTGTCATCCATCAGTCGGTCCGAACTATTAGACAGGGAGAGAAAGAGGAGGAGAAAACCCAAGGAGTGCGATTAGTTACTGTTCCGAGGCAGTGCAGCAGAAACACCGTCCCACACGAAGCACTGCGCAAGTACGCATAATCACCAAAAAAAAAACATGTATTGACTAATAGAGGTAAAAGACATTCTGCAAATACGGTACTCAAGAGATTGTGAAGCTTAACCTACAGCACAACTGCCGAAGACGAAGCGTCAGATGTTTGCTTTTGACCAACAACGACGAATACTGGAGGAAAAACACGCGCGCGCATGCACGCGCAAGCGCCCGCGCGCACGCACACGAGCACAAACCTTTTGTCATAACATCAGTTTTGGGCCTCAGGTTGGTCATTAAACAACAAACCTCTCAGCAGTTTATATTCCCCAATTGGAATCAATTTGGTTAATGTTCCAGAGAAATTAAGCAAACCCAACAAACAAAACGGCAGGGACTGTGTAATCCACAGCTCACCCTTCATTCTCCTGGACATCCTTAATATGGGGGTCTCCGTTTTTTTCGTTTAGCAATATTATTCAACAAAAGGTAGACGAGAGGGAGCGTTTGTCAAAGCGTCCTTCCCTCCAATTTATCCTCGTCAAACCACAGCCCTCTCGAACCTTTAATCACAAAGATGCAGGCAGGAAAGATTTAGCGGGAAATGCGACAACTGTCACAAAACTCACACTCAAGGCGGGCAGGCAAGATTGCGACAGATGCATTATGGGGGCGGGGGGGTAGGTGCGAGGAAAAGATTACAGCTGCCGTCTTAAAAAACAAAGGGGGGCTAGTAACCCGGGCTAAAAACAACCGACTGTGAAATGGAATTCGAAATTACAAAGGGTTTATCGCCGAAACAGGGTAGAAAGGCTTCTTTTTTTTTTTTCTTCCTTTGTCAGACAGCTGCTCTTAAATGTTTGAAGAAAAACCTGCAGCAGGACGGACGCATTGAGAAAATCAAAACCTTTCACCAAGGGACATAAATTATGAGCCGAGGGACAAAAGCGAGAGGGCCTGTGAGCCTTGATTCATGAAGTTGCTATATGCACGGAAGGGATGGGGGACAGATTTATGTTTCGTTCCCGCCATCATCATCATCACCACCACCATCAAGCCACAGCTGTAGCGCCGAGGTGGATTTTTGCCCTGGCGCCCGCGTGTATGCGAACGAGTGGCTTCCTGCCGTTCTTCCCTGGCCGGTGGCGTTCTGCTGCAGTCGTTACATTGCTAATTAGCAACACGCTAATTGCCTTCCCCCAAAATGATGAATTGCCGATCACATTTTCTGTTTGCAATCAGAACTACTGCCTCCAGTGCAAAAAAAAAAAAAAAAAAGTCCTGCACTGTCAACATTATGCAAGTAGGTTAGAATAGAAAAAATGACGCTGCTCTAATCAAACCTAATCTTAATTGATATGAAAATGTGTTTTTTTTTTGTTTTTTTTCCCAGTAATCGTGACTGGCGCACTCAAGAAAAGTCGTGTCATTTAGATGCTAAAGTCCTGGCCCGTCTTCTTCCTGACGAGGCCCGGAGCAAAGCCGAGAAATAAACTGATCTGAGATGCTCCCAACACTTCCGCACTCCGTCACCTTTAGTCAGCCAGGGAGCTCGGGGCAGCTCTTCACTCCGATTCCTCAGAGCTCTCCTCCAGTGATTACATTAACATATCAGTGAGCTTGCACCTCAGGCCGCGATATGGGCAACGCGCCAGTCAGACTAAGGGGACGGGTCTCACAGTCGGGGAAATGAAAAGTAGTATTTTTATTCTTTGTTCTTCTTTTTTTTTGTCAGTGAATTATTCTGTAGTCCAACAGGCTTCTTCTCCACGTCAGCGGTGCCCTGAATAAGGATGCAGCGAGAAAGAGGTTTGAAACAATTGCTAAAATCAAATTATAAACAAGCGTTTTTTTTCCTTGCTTTCTTAAGCACTGCTACCAAACTTGGACGCCGAGGCTAGGCCTGGGCAATTGTAAAAATATATATACATATATAGTTATAGTATTATATTTAGTAATAATATTTTGTATTTTCTTTCAAAAAAATAGAGTTTTAGAATCCATGCAAACGCATAGTACCAGCTGAAGCTGCAGCTTCAGTTTAAAGGACAATAATATGATAATAATAATAATACTAATAACACTAATAGCATAACTAATAACATATATGACTTGATGGGAACAGCAGACAGAACGGACTGTGGTGAAGACTCTCATCTCAGTACAAGATTACTGCCGTTTTACGAACGTGCAGAGCCAAAAGGAAAAACCCGGGAGGTAAGGAATTAAATTCAAGGACATAACTCGGCATTAGCTGTTGATGACAAATAAACACATAATGGCAAACTACACTACACTGTTTAAAAAAAGATCCTGTTGGAAAAGGAAGTCCTTATCAGGGTGACCACTACAATTAGAACTGGAAATGTTAATGGCTTTGCCCCTCCCTCTCACTAGTTTATTAATGAACACTGTTCTTTATGGCCCAGAGAGACGGAAAAACAGATACTGGGATGTAGAAAGGGACGGGAAGGAAGCTCACACAGGGATAAGCCCGTCAGCAACACTTACGGCTGCTCCAATAACATAACAGCCTCGAGACGAAATGTTAAATAGAGATGTAACAATTTACCACATCCGTGGTTCGATTTAGACGCCGAGTTTTGGTTAAGTCACTTCTCGACACCTCGAAAAATTCCAGTTTTCAAATCTTTTTTTTTTTTTTTTTTTATACAATTTTTTTTTTCCCCCACGAATCACTTTCACTCATAGGGTTTCAAATCTGTGTGAGGTGGGAAGATAAAAAAAAATATGGTCAGTATTTAAGCACACTATTTCATCATTACCAGCAGAAAACTAGAATCATTAAAAATGAATCAAGACAACGGTCTCATTAGGTTATGCTGAGGGAGAAAGCTGGCAGACTATCCACCTACCAAAGTAATTTGTAGATTAACTGGCAAGGACTTAGACTAAGACTTCGCCAAGGTGATCAGTCTGGCAATGCTGGTCACTTGCCAGTATATTGTAGTCTGTCTCTCTCACGCACGCAAAAAAACACATGTGTATCGTTCATTCTTTACATTATCTACCCAAAAACGATTGTAGAGACAGAACATTTACCTCCTCAAGTCGACTCACTTTCCTCGGGGTCAAATACAAGAACATTAGGTCAAAACACATTCAAACATCTTACGACACTCAAACAGATCAACCAAGGGACACCTTGATATCAATAATAGACGGCCCTACATGAGGTTGTGTCTATTATAAACGGAGAAACCCGGATTGAAAAGGAAACAGAGCGTTTTAATCTTGATCAAGTATCCATCTCTGTCTAAAGTGAGACTTCAGACTAGTGCCCTTGCCACTAATACATTTAGCCCGTTTCTCCTCGGGCCCTCTTTCCTGTTTTATGGCTCTAATAGGATCAATCAAGCGTTACTTGATCTTCATCTCCATCTCCAATCGCCCCTATTCCCTCCCATCTTTGTCATTGGTCTGGGGAAGCCCCGTCATGTGGGCTGTGCTTTAGTAAGTTAATTTCATTACCGATATCCTGATAAATTCTGCCGGACTGGCACGAGAGCTTCTCTGCTGGGATTACAACTGGCTGCAACAATGTGTCTCCAGCAGCTCCTATTTTCATTTCCCATTCCTCATATTATTTTACCATCAATATTTAGTTTTGCTATGTGGATCCTGTTTGGAAATGGGGGTGCGACAATAATGATTATCTTTGATGATCTGAGGGCCAGAGGAAAAAATATATATAATAATAATGCAAAATTGTATTCCACTTGATGTGGATTTTGCCTGTGGGCAGATTAATTACCATCAAATACCACGTGATAACATATCACATAATATACCACCTCTTCCGTGTCAGGAGATGTGATATGACAATTTATTCCCACTAACAGCCGCAGCAGTGACAGGCCTGCGGTGTTCGTCAGGTGGAAATTAGGTAGCAACCACAACGAAATACATTTTGGATCATCTCCAACATTAGGACATATCCATCCATCCCTAATGGAAAGTTGCACGAAGCATAGATCTGCTCACTGATCTGGTTACGATCACTACAGACTGACATGGTATTGCAAAACGATGAATTAATCTCGTCAAGTCCGAGTTTACTGAAAAATTCAAATAATATATACATTGAATTAATTGGAGTCTTCTGCAATAGAATTAAAACATGAATTGAGGGCCGCCACTGCTCCAGCCTTTAACAAATCCAAGTAAAACTGCCTGTTGAGGAAACACACTAACCCATACATACATATCAAATAATTGCCAAATGAGTGTGCTTATCCTCACATGCACAATCTGTTCTGTAAACAGCCTATGAGCAAAGTTGATTTGCAGTGTATTTTTTAAACTTTTATCTTTTAAAAATGGGATTTTTTTTTTGAATGAGGTACGTGACAGTGAATAACTGGGTCATTAGTCCTTTGAAGGTTGGAAGCAGGAAACAAACATTTAACTGCAGAGAGAATCAAACTGACCGCTTTGTCATTTCCAGCAATGTCCAACTTATAACATGGGATTCTCAAGCCTTGGCAACGTTCAAAGCTCTTGCGTCATTTGATTTTGTTTTCTGTGTGCGCCCCGCTGACGTTTAATTTTGCCTTCGACATAGGTGGCCTCTCACACACAGGTACACACATCGGGGTTTCAGGAACTTCACTACCTCGTGCTGCTCTGCAGTGCTTGAGAGTCAGCCAAATAATAGAGGGCCACTAATTAGGTAGCTGGCAGTTCTTGGTGTGACCTACTGTGTCAGGATGGCTCACTTTCGGTATCTTAAAGACTCAAAGTCACACACTAAAGAGGAGAACGCGTTCTTTAGGATCCACCTACACAAGCAATGCGATGGAATTTAAACCCCGGCCCTTTCATTAAACAAGGCATTAAGCAAGGCGCAAAAGGGGTTTTCTTATAACTAGCCAGGAAAGCACTCAAGTACAATCTACTCTATTTTCTCTTTCCTGAATTATATATCAAACTGTAAATGAATGCAACATAATTAAAATGTCACATCTGTTAGTAAGTAAAGGCCTGGAAACATCCAGTACAGAGGGTTACGAGAGCTTAAGAAGCAAGCATCAGCAATAGCAACGGTTTTCTCAAATGACAGTGAAGCATCATCGAGATGAGCTATCCCTCCTTTGAAATCCTTGGTGAAATATAAATGATAATATATATATTCATTTTTGATATTCTTTAACCAGGGGTCGAAGAAAGGCGCTGGAATCTTACTTTCTCAGATGCTCGTGCTCCTTTAAAAACAGCTCTGTTCTTCTGTTGTTGACTCCGGAGCCACTCTTGTATGTCCTGTCAAGGGACAAAGGTGTGTTAGTGACGACAACAACAACACTGTCTCGAATGAAAGCGGGCGGCGTACCAATATGTGCTTCATGGATAATGCGACAGAGCATTTGTCTCCATATTTAGGCAAGGACTAAGGCCTGGACATAAAGATGTCAGGTCCTGACATGTCCAGTGGTGAAACGTGATTGAAGCCACATCCATACCACTGCCTCTGCTTTGCATATAAAGTAGTTTAAATGGGCACCCGCCATCAGAAGATACAACAGGAACATTCTGCTGACACACTGGTGCTTTAGTATTAATAATCAATTGATGTTGTGTATAATAATAAATCAGTCACGGTGCTACTTTAGTTTAACTTCATTACGATGGACTTTTTCAAATTTGTAATGGATTATTTTTATCGGATCCACTGACACTGATGTGCTTGCTGTGTAGACTGTTTTTTTTTTATATTTTTATATCAGATAGCAGACGGCGCCAAAGCCAGTGCAATCACTGTCCCTTTTCCACAGTGAAAGCCTTTCTGTGGTACACCAGTCGAAAGCTTTATATGTGAAACAGCCGCAGCAGGAAATGGTCCCTTTGTTTTAGCAATGACTTAACAAAGCAAACGCAAAACAACACAAAGGTCTTTTCTTTTGGTGGAAAGCAACATCACAACTCAGAATATCACAACCTGGATTAAAATGTCTGACCTCCTGCTCTTGTTCAGTGGTCAACGAACTGGGTTAGGTGTATTCTTATACGCGTATGCATGTACGCGTGAGTGTATGTATGCGAGTATGTGTGTTTGTTTGAATATGTGGATCTGTGCGTATGTGTGTGTTTGTGCGTGTGCATACGAGTTTCATTAAACCTGTTTGTTTCCAGGGCTATCGGGAGTGTTGACTATAGGGATCTGCATTGTGTACTCATATTTCACATAGGGCTCTATTTTCCATGGGACAAGTTCATCATTTGTATTTATGCCATATGTCAACAGACCATTTTCATTCATACACAGACCACTGATTCGATCCACAAAGTGACAACACAATAGGACCTCAGGTTAATAAAAGGGGAAAAAAGCCATTTAGTCAACCGAGTTAATGGATGGCTTATTGCACCCCTCCCGGAGTAAAGACATCAGGCCAACCATTCTTTTACGCTCCATGCGACTCCAGCTTTAAGCATGCATGAACAGCTGACTCCCAGTCCTCTCCTGGGTTCCTGGTCATTGAACAGCCCCACCCTCCTGTTGGTAGAGAACGAGCTAAAGAGCAAGGGAGGGAGGGACCTGTGTAACATAAGAGTCTGCACACACATACACCATAAACATCCTACCCCACCCAGCTAAGCGATCCAGGAGCAAATGTGCCTACTTCATCCCCAGTGCCCCATCCAAAACCACCGAGTGGAAATACTATATTCATTGCACACACAGCACACTCCACAGAGGCTGGCTGATGGCTTCGTACCGGGGGCTGGAATTGCTCATACTGACAGCCAGCTTCCTCACTACAGCAGAGCTTTTTAAAAGGGCACCAATGTAAATCACAGGCTAGCTGTCATTTTGTATTAATTTTTTTGTTGTTGTTGCCGACATTTAAAATCTAAGCATGAGCGGCGGGAGCATTAGGCCGAGCACCGCTCTCCCCCGTGCTGTCGTCCATAATGGCACAGCTGGAAATGTGTATATGCATACATGTGTGCCTGTGACAATGTTTTGTTGACAGTGTGCAAGCACTCCGCCAGGGACTGATGCAGTGTTTGAGAAAATGGCATCGTGCTCATTTAGGTGCCGGCACAAATTAGAATGCGCAAAAGAAAATATTCAATCAAATTACGACGGATTTCTGTGCGTGTGCAATGTAAACAGTAAATGTAGTATACGTGAAGAAAAGAAACGTGTGCCTCCTGCCATGCACAAGATCACTACTGCCCTCTACCTGACAGAACAGACACAATGCTCAGTGGTGGCAGACCCATCCATATACGTTATGTTATATTTCAGAAGTGGGTGTATTACATCTACTTTTTCAAACCCAATTTATTTCCATTCTGCTGTGAGTCCGCACACACCATGACCATAACATTTGATGAAGTTAGTTCGCGTTTTTCTTCTTCCATACAAGTTGCATAAGAGCAGAAAGTAATTAAAAGAAAAGGTCAATGAGGGAGACTAGGGGCAAATTGCTTTTCAAAGAAAATGGTCTCATGGAAAGCACGACTTGACTCATTGCACTGCACAACAACAGCGGCAGGGGTAATTCCCCCACCTGTGAGCTCAGACGGTTCCCTCATTAGTAGCCCCTGGGCACATTAGTCATCATTAGGCCGAGCGCCGGATCAACAACACCGGCTCATTTCTATGCATTAGATTCATCAGCACTGAGCCTATTAGAGAGGTTAGTGGAACTCCTTAGCCTTGTAATTTAATAAAAAAAGATTGAGCGAAGGGGTTGCATGTACTGCTGACCTCATTGGCTGTTACGTAGTACCTATATAGTTCAAATTGATTTTCTTATGTGCAAAGTGACTTTGATTCATCATTTGATGATAATGGCTTGATGGTAGATTATTAAAAGTAGGTTTCAAATATTTGAACTGAAGGATATAATCATATGTGATATAAGAAAAAAATATATATGTTCATGTATGCATAATGAATATGAGTATATCCAAACCAGAATTACCATTACCGGTCTAATCATAAATCAATGTGTTTTTGCAGAACATTATTACTTCACAATGAGTCTGAACGTTGTATGCAAAATGGCATCGCTTCATAATTTTATCCTATTTGTGTATAATTTTGTCATAATCGGATGAATGAATTCCATAGCTATGGCCAATGATATGTTTTGCGATGTCGCACACAGTGACGTGGACATCTGAACAATGGGTTATAATCCGTTCATCCTTAAGTCCAAATGAATGCTGCTTCCAATTTTTAAGGAAACTCTGTACAAGAGCTCCTGAGATGTTAAGTTTACATTTACATCAACCATTAGTTGATGAGTAAGTAACTACATAGGCTCTATGATAACGGAAAAACTACAGGAAAAATGACACGTCAGGAAATCGACAATCTTATAGAGATGCACTATGTAGATGAATGTAGGTAATAGGCAATATATATATGACCTCAAATCCGTCATATTTATGACCACATATTCCAATGGTAATTGTAAAAAAAAAAAAAAAAAAAAGCCCATCACCAAGTAAAAGGTGGACAGATAGCCTACAGTGAAACAAACCCACCAGGGCCTCAGTGCTATTTTTTTTCAATGTTTTATAATGTGGGCCTAATGAAAAAGAAGTGTCTTATAAAGTGACGGTGAGGCCTATGGAATACATGTGCCCGCCTCTGCAGACTATCTGCATACTAGATGGATGGAGGGGGATCAATAGGAATCCTGCAGTGCTCACCGTATACTCGGCGCTGCGTCCTATAGATCAATAAGCCTTTACAAAGAAACGACAAGAGTCATGGTATGGGGGGAGCCTCCATGTCCTTTCAATAAACCGACTCACAACCGAGCCAATCTGAGGAGAGGACACACTTTCTCAGTACAAGGCCAGCCAGGCCATTAATCTTGAAAGATTTTAATGGCCAACATTTTTTAGGAGCGTGCCAAGTGGAAGTCAAGGTTCAACTATCCATCAAAGAAATAAGGTCTACAACATCGGGGAAACATGAATAATTCTCTGCAGTTGTTATACCTCCACAGACACTAACAGGGTTTTCCCTAGCCATAATGAAAATCAGACACCCAGGAACAATGACACGCATTTGACGATACATGGTACATGTCAATGTACAGTTTCATGTCTTATGACAAGTCTTTGATTGGCACTGACCACTCGTTTTCTGTGCCTTTATCATTCAGAGCATTGAATGAGTCATCAGTCGGTCTGTGCATTACGATTGCATTTACAGTGCGGATAAGAAACTACGGACAACATATGCCCCCAAACGTGACGCATGTTGGGGTGGTTGGGTACTCACTCGATGTCTTTCCTGACGGACCCGAGCAGGTCTTCTCTCTCCCGTATGGCTAAGAAGTTGCCTTTGGTTTTGTGGAATTCCTGTGTGTAATCCTGAGAGGAAAACAAATAAAAGTGGATGTGAAACCAGGCAGAAAGTTGGCAAATAGTCGACACTGGGAATATGGAAAAACAGAAGGAGTATTTGTGCATCATGAAAGAATTTGTTCTTGAATTGTGTACGGTTCAGTAACACAGGCCTTTTGCAGAAATCAAAAAGTACAAAACATAAAGGTCATTTCAAACAAACAGGCGAGAAGAATTATGGGGAACCTGTAGGATGTCTCTGTGTCTCTGAAGCGTGTGCATGAGTGCAGCATTGATAGAAGCCGTTCCAGGGGCATTGGTGTACTCCGCCATCTTGTCATTGACTGCAGTCAACTGAAAGAGGGATAGATAATGAATGTAGGGATTCAGAGAAGAGGGACAACGGGGAAACCAGCGGAAATAGCAGATAAAAATAACAGAAATCTGAAGAAATGACATTGAATGTAAATTCAACATGGTGCATATGCATCATTTAATGTTCCACAATTAGAGGACGTAAATGTAATCCCTGAGGTATGTTTTTCAAGCCAAATAGCCAAATGAAGACAACACATTTAGACAAATGCAATTTGCTCAAAGTGCCCCGGGAGGAATTAAAAACTTTGGATTTCCGAGTCATTCACATTAACCAGTCTTGGGTCCAATTCTCAAGTCATTAAAAGGTAGGGTCTGCAGTGTTCTTTTTCCTCAATGAAAAAACAAAAAAAGAATAGAATAAATCCAGTTCTGTTCTCTCTCTTTTGTTATTGTTTACTTACGTTGGCCAGCAGCTGTTCAATCTCCACTGACATGGCGTCAAACATCCTGTCCTGGGTCGAGTTGTTTAGCAACGGAGTAGTGTCTGACCTTGTTGAGTAAAAAGAAAGAAAGGGGAACAATTGGAGAAGTTTGATATAAATATACTAAAATATTTTACAGGTGTTGCATGAAATGGCAAACAAATACTATGTCACTGGCTTGAGGTGTTTTAACAAAATCAAATAATATACATACACATTTTTAGCAATATGAAGGGTGCAAATGTACCGTTTTAAAATGTTATCAACCACAGTAGGCGCGACTCTGAGAAGAATGAACTACTCCCTCTTCATTTTAAACTTAAATGTTACTCATTTTTACATGGAAAAGGTCTTTGCTTGAGACGACTAAAAACATTTCGGGATCGTTTTAACTGTTGTGACCTTTGAGGAAAAACGTTATTAGTTGACTTATTAGTTTTTAATATCTCAATTGGGGTTTTCTTTGTTTTTAAATGCAGATGCGACAGAAAGTCTGATCTTACGTGTCTCCTCGACGGCCGTCCCTGGAGCTGCTGTAGCTGGTGCACAGTTTACTGAAGGAGACCAACTTCTGGTCAAGTTCATTTTCCAACCTTCTGGCCTGCTTCCGCAGATCTTTAAACACACACAGACACAGACAGAACAGTTTTACCCATAGCGGAGAATAACAATCGAATCACATTTCAAATTCAAGTCCTGAATACAAACTTGAGCCATGGATATACAGTAAATGCGAGATGAAAATATATCCAATATTGGAAATTAATCCATCTGCAGCCAGCAACAGTATTTCCATAAAGTAAAAACGTGTTTCTATTCTAACTGTTTACGATCAATGAAAAGCTTTAATTGTTTTGAACTTGAATTGCGATAATTATTAAAAACGTTTTACTTGACATGTAAAATGTAATGTTTGGCTCTATGTGTTCATGTACAGTATATGGGTAATAAATAGTCACATTGGTAACATATGTTCCAACTTAATTGAATCTGTTTATATCTCGTCTTATTTGAATGTAAAGTGATTTACTGTGTATAAAATCTGACAATTTGTCCAACACTACAACCGAACTGTGTCATTTGAAAACGGTGTAGCGGGTTGACAAGGCGTTCGCACGGGCGCAACACATCTGGTCAGTGGGAATAACGTTGATTTACGCGGCGACGTGTTAGCCCCTGCTAGCTTAGCCAGGCGTTGTACACCTGTATGCGTTAAAACCGTACGCGTGTGAAGTACACGCGCCGGAGCCGACACTGGCACCAGGAATGTTCGCCTCATGAGCGCAGCCGTGGCTGCTGCTGAGGAGAGAGTGCTGTGCAGTCACATATAAATGTCGCCGCCTCACCTTCCCAGTAGTTGCTGCTTCCTATTCCAGCCATCTTTGTTGATCTGTGACGTCACCTCGTTTCCGCGTCACGTGTTTTGAGGTTTGTGGCGCCCTCAGCGGAGCCTGCCAGGCCGCAGCAGCAGCAGCAGCAGCAGCGGACTCCTCAGGCTCCATGTGCAGCATGAGTGAGTATTCGACCACACTGTTTGCAGTCCATGCACCTACCACTGACTTTGGCAGATCCCCTCGTGTCCCCTAACTCTGCTCCCACCATTACATTTAAATCCTAAAATGAGTGTCAGTAGAAGCAAATCAAATATTGAACTCCTGTAGGCTTGTGCAAAGTTTGACCCCTTTTCGATTTCGTCTCGAACAACCTGTGTTGCCTCAAAGATCGAATGATTTGCAGATAGGCGGCTGAACAACAACGAGGAAGGAGACACTACCACCGTGCAATCCAGGTTCTAATCGGCACAGAGCAGCACAAAACGGAAGGCAATGCAGTTGTTACAAAGTGCATCGGTGCAATGATTGAGCATGAGAACAAATACAGCGAAAATAATACAAATACCTCCGGTCATTAAACCAAAATTTGCCATTAAGTAGCATTTCAAAGAGGCACATTGGTGCGGCTTGAAAGTGGAACTGCTGTACCATACACATTTTAAAAAAAATGATAAATATCCTTTCACTGCCTGACATGAACGCACTCGTGTCAGCATCTGCCCGCTTCTCTGTCTTCATTCATATGAGCTGGAAAACATTACATATTTGTATCAAGTCTCCTCATCACCTACTTACACTCACTTTATTTTTATTTTTACCACTACAACCATGCGATTTCTGAAGGTTTCTAAGGTCGACAGTAAAAATGGAAAACAATGTTTCTTGCTAAACTGTTGACAATAATCCTCAAGTCCCAACATAAAATCACAATATTGTATTTTTTTTCCCCCTTTTCCTTCCTCTGCTGGATAGCGTGTTTCCCAGAAACGTCAACATTAACAACAGTATGAACACACGTTGCGAGAGGTTTTATTTCATTGTGTTTACACATCTTTGTGCATGTTGACATACAATGATCACACGGCGGCTCTTATTAAAAGTGTTGGTGTGCAGATTCATGGTTCACATGAACGGCACCTGTTTTCCCCCATTCACAATTGCCAAATATTATTTACATTTGATTCACGTTCATATAAAAAAAACTTCACACCAACCCTGCAAGACCCCGAGTCCGACTCAACTTTAAGATGTCCTACTCAAGCATTCACAGACATAGTAAAGCGAAGAAAAAATATATATACAAAACAGTCTCTCTACATAGATACCAGGCCTATCTTTACTGACAGCTTGGTCTGTTAAAAGAAAATCTCTGTATAGCTGAAAATCAATGCAAGCACAATATTGTATGTTCACTGTGTGTAATGAGAAACATGCCCAGCATTCCTAAATTAAGAGCCACTTCCTAAAGGTGCGACACCTAATTTAGGAACAGGCGCACGTGGATTTCTAAAGTAAGCAGCGCTGCATCATTTTGGTTTGGCCATATCTTTCGCTTCGCTTCTTCTTCGAGGATGCCTTATGTTGAAAAAAAAACAAAAAAACGGGCAAATTTCTACCCAATCATCTCACCCCATACAGCAGTACACTTTAAAATCCATGAGGGCAATGATAGGGCAATAGCCTCTTCTTTAATGTCCCTGATAAATGCCTGATGAACATTGGATTATCAACAGTGAATATTAAACTTTAAATGTCTTGGATGTTTCAGTTACATCACAGTGTCAAATGGATAATGAGCGACATCTTTTGTGTTAGAATGAGTTTAGAAAACATGGTTTTATTTGCATTAGTTTAAATCATGTGATATGCGCGGCTCCGACACCCACTCGGACACGGATCATGAATGGACGGACACGGTTGCGATGACATATAAAATATTGTTCAGTCGACAATCACACAGACACTGATGAAAACGTAATCGATATTCCTTATGGTGAGATATTATAGACATTCCTGCAGGAAACAACACTTCCCCATGTAAAGATAGTTGGAAATTGTACCACAAAACTTTGAGATCCACAACACATTCTTTTCAATTCCATCACCTATTTCGATACTCAAAGGTTTTTCCTTGGCCAATGATAAGGGACGATGCTCGCCTTCCAATCAGTGCAAATGACTGCTGTGCATCAGAGTCCTCTACACTAACCGAGAACTGGTTTCATACAAGCTTGGTGACATTCTCCCTGACGCTTTAATTTCGAGAAGCTCACAATATGCCACACCATTGACTCACTGGAAAAATAAAAACCCACTGATACCAGCTCAGCCAGCCTCATCTGTGCAACATTGGAATTCGGCAGTCTTATGATCATACTTTCTCTCTATTTCTACCACCTGAGTAAAGGATGGAAACAATTTTCCCCACATGGACCAAGTATCATCTTTTCCCCACGTTGCAACTTTCTGTCGCATACTGCAGCAAGACCCGACTGACCAAGGCACAGTACTGGAATTCGGTCTACTTAAAGGCTCGGACACTTCAACGTGGCAATGCTATCTTAAAGAAACAAATGTTTGTTTGTTTTTTATTCAATTTCCCCCACTCAATGAAGTATAGAAAGAAAGGCATGATGGAGACATATCAGTGGGTGGGGATATCGTGTGAGATCCCAAGCTCATTAGCCATCCACTAAAAGTTTATTTGGACTTCGCGGCTTGACCCGTAAAGCCAGGAAGGACAGGTAGCGGTCTTCAAGAGTGCTCTCAAATGGGTCAGAAACAAACAAAAAAAAAATTAAAATAAATAAAAGCCGCAGGCGTAAACCAGCGAAATGGACGGCCGAGAGCCACAGTGTACCAAACCTGCTTTCCTCACCTTCAAATCTCAGTCTTTTTCGCTGAGCCAGTCAAGCAGAGATTCGGGACATCCATCAAAAAAAAAAAAAAAAAGAAGAAGAATAAAGGCCTTCAGTCTAGACACCAGCTAGATGCTCTGTTTTTTTCCGCAGGTATTAATTTTGTTGCACTGTGTGACACCGCAGTGAGTTCTCAGAGCTTGTTGGTATAGCAGAAAAGTGTCCTTATCACACCTTTATCTCAGTCCTGGAGACAGACCTGTATGCTGCCCAAAGTTCAACCTGTTCCTCGTCGGCTGAGGGGGTTCAATTTAAGGGGGCTATCTAAATAGAAAAAGTACAACAGAGTCAACAGAAAAACCGGAGACATTTTGCCTTCAGATTTTGTTGGCATACAATGTCTCCTCGTCGCTTTCACTCTCGTCCTGAAACTCGTGGGCGAGCAGGGACTTCTTTGAGCCCATGGACGTGAGCCTGATCTCGTCGTCGTAATCGTCGCGGTGCTGTCGCAAGCGGTGGAAGCCGTCCTTTTGACGATTGGACTTGGCGGCGCACACGCACCAGATGATGCAGGCCGTCACCACCAGGGCCGTCATGGAGGCCGCTGCGTGGCAGGACACCAATGAGCATCTCAGCATGTCATACACACAACTTTATTGCTGGGAACATTTGGAGTTAAGCGATTAAACAGGGAAAACACCGAAAGAGCGGTTGTAGCGCCGTTTCTCAGTATTCGGCGTAGTTTCTCAGTAGTTCTTTATGACGACCGGAGTCGTCATTTTAATGCGTTTTGTTGTTTGTTGACATTTTAGGAGTTGTGTCGTAATAGCTATAAAGCATGTCAGGTTTTAGCACCATTCATTCAAAACTGGTGATATAATACTGAAAAAATATGTGTGATAAGGTTTTTTTTTTGCTGGCGCAGTCAGTGTTTTGCCAATGCTTACCTGCACTGGCCACCACAAACTCTCTGGGCAGGCCAAAGATGGTGTTGTCCATGTCGAACTCAATGAGGACGTTGTTGGCAGCCTCGTCGGAAGATACCACCACCTGAAACACAGCAAACACATGCCAATTAACCTCAGGGCCCTTCAGTGTTCACTCATGCTGAGATGATGATTTAGTGTCGGACTCGATCTACTTTTCCGCGTGGCTTTATTCAAGATACGACTCATTCTTCAAAACTGTGGCCAATCAATATACTTGTTCACTAGTTATTTGGAGCACTTCACAAACATTTACTCCGTTGAACCATCACACCGGTGGTCTGCAGAAATTCAAATCCTCAAAATGACATATACTGTATATATATATTTTTTCTCCTTCTTTTTTGTTATTTTACTACTAATTACACTAGTTTTCAAACTTTTCGCCAACAAACACTCAAAATGCCGCAGCTCAGAGAAATATCTGGCTCTACCCCATACTCTTATCCGGCCTGGCTGTTGCTCCAAATGGAGGCGAAAGCATGCGGCTGTCTGCTCAAGCTCGACACAGATGTGGGGTTGTTCGTCACTCAATTAGCAAGTCTCAACTGCAGGTGTGACTGCTTAGTATAATCTGGCTGCCGGCTGTCCTTTGTTTAAAATAGGATTCCAACGCTGGAAAATGTGCGGTAAATCCAAGGACTCGCCTTCTGTACAAATTTTTAACCACGTCTCTCGTTTATTCAGTGTCGAGAAGGATTTCAAAGCCTGTTCAGTAATGTGGTCTGAACACACACACCCAAAGAGTAAGTCCACCTTTTGATCCCATCTCCTTTTATTTATTTATTTGTATTTTATTTATTTATTTATTTTTTAAATCAGTCTTTTGGCGTTTTCTGCCAGAGAGACACAAAAGAATCCACAAAAGGCATCCGAACCCACTGACACTAATGTTTCTTTTCTTTCCAGAGGTGTGAGATGCGTCCATATGGCCTAAGACGGAGTATTAGGTGTCCCAAGAAATATGGGGAATCTATTAAGGAGAGGACCTCCATGTTGTTCCCAGACCCTGATGCGGACTGCGAAGCGAAACCCCTCGAGGACAGGTACATGAGGAATGCTGCAGTTGTCCCAGATCTTAAACTGCCCCGCTGCGAAGGAACTCTCCCCACTGAGGGGAGGACCTCCGGGTGGCTTGCAACGAGTCAGCCAGGGCCTCTGATGATCCACGGCTTCACAGCGCCAGAGTACCAGCAGAGGTACCATTCAGTGGTGGATCCCCTGCTCCTCAGCGCTTGTGGAAAGCTCACAAGCTACAGTCTGACGCTGGGGCGCCGCATCAAGGAACAGCTGTTCGCAGAGCTGGCCTACCCTACATTTCAAATTTCAGAGCGGCCAAGTGGAAGGGTGGAGGTGACGGAGAGATTTTGTGTGCTCAGGCCGACACCTTTCATAGACATCGACAGTTAACAGGAACCACAGCCATATTCTCCCACAGACTTTCTGAATGCTGTTTATATAGATATTTTTTTTGATACTTCATGTTAACCATAATATTTGTTTTTCCTGCGATATAAAAGGTTTTCTAAGCAAAATGTGTTGAAGTCAAAATGAATGTCGTGAGTGTGCATGTGGTTACAATCAGGACAGTGCAGATTTCTACTTCCCCCAAGCAGCAGTCGTGAAAACGTATACTCAGACTTCGTTCGTCTAAGTCTTGGTTTTACTCAACATTGTAAAAGTAGTTTAACAAGTCCGTGTTCTTGAACATAAACCTGAGGTAAATATACATAAATGGATTTTGCAGTGATCGAAACAAATCCAGTGTAAAAAAAAAAAAAATGTTTAGTGTTCTGTTGTCTTGTATTATAAACCTGCCATTTGATTTGACAGTGACGGCTTCATGTTCCAATTTTCAGTGTATAAAGTGTAGTGGCTCTACCCTTTGGTAACACTTGGTTCATATATTGTACTTTCTAAAATCAACAATAAAATACACTGTATGTAATTCAAAAAAATTTGCTCCAGACATAGCCCATCAAAGGACAGCACATTTTCTACTCCACATAATACAGAGCCTACATCTTGTGTACCTCTTGACGTTGTTGTTGGTAGCCGTCGGCGACGGCTTCAATGTTGTGATTGCCAGGAGCCAGCAGCGCATGGAAGTAGCCGCCCTCTGAGGAAAACACTCTCACGCCGCCATTGAGGACAATGAGCGCCCCAGCAATAGGCTTTCCGCTCTTATCCCTCACCACGCCACGCACACCTTTATGCACCTGGATGGGGCAGAAATGGAGCGAAAATGTATACTTAAATCTCTTATCCAACATCTATGTACAAAGCCCCCCCCCCCCCACAAATAGATCAATGATTCATGTTGTGCTGGTCAAATCCTGCATCATACCTCCACCAACATGCTGAGGAGAGCCTTCTTGTTGTCAGCCCAGAGTCCGGCCAGCTGATCAGCAGGAGGGAACAAACAGCAGGACGTATACACTGTGATCTCTGGGCAGTGGCCAAAGTCCATACTGAAATCCTAGAAGGACAACATGGACAAAAGATGACACATGGGGCAATACTGGGCCTTTGCTCCTCATTTGATTGGACAGATATCTCCAAACTAACATTCGGGATATCATTACTGTCCACCGAACACCCGACGGCATTTTTCAAAATAATGTGTTGCATCATCACGGACCATAACAGAGACCCCGGGGTGATGGGACTCACCTTCATGCTCCCCATGTGACTTTGCCTCTCTGCCGCTCGCATAACTCCATCAGGGATGCTGCCTGCTGAGGGACAGAAAAGTAAAATTCGTGTCATTAGTGGCTGGCATTCAGAACGACAAAGAAAGTGTATCTTTGTAGTAATATTCTCATACTCTGTCCATTATTTGAACATCCAGTGTCTCCAAGGTGCATCTTGGGGTGGTTGTTGGCATAAACAGTCGCCAAGTACTTCAATGTGCCTTCGTTTTCAACTGGAAAGATTTAAAAGTCGATTCAATAAAAAGCACAAAGTGATTATTTAGTGAATTACATAGCCTCGTAAATACTTAGGCTGCCAATCCGGGGGTGGCACAAGAGAAAACACCACAGTGTCTTTCAAATCAAAATGACTCCACCCTTGGGCACTTCCCTTAAACATCATCATATGGTCACATGTCTTAAATGAAGACTTAATATTAAAAGGTATCCGATTTAAAACATTCTGGATAAAAGTACTCGTGAATGTCAGTTGCTAAACATATGATAAATGACATAACCTAACAACACCGATTCTTTGTCAACTTAAAACCAAGTAGTCTAACAAAACAGTGTTCTTACCAGACTGGACGGGCTTGTCGTAAGGGTAGGTAGCCACAAGGGCGCCTCCATCGAGGGCTACGGAGAGGGTGAAACTCTTGTCTAGAATTAAGTCCATCATCGCTCGGGTCTCTGGTTGGGCCTCCACCACACGCTGCGATGCATTGCCTTTAAAGAAAATAGATGGAGAGCCTGATTTACTTGGCAGGCAACTTATCCATTACATTCAAAACACATCATGCGGAGGTAATATGGAGAATACATCTTTATTTATTTATTTATTTTTTGTCTCTGGCTCTCTGTTGCACACAAATCCATTCCACTGACCAAAAAAATCCGTGTCTAGGTCTTTGCCATGAGCGTTGGCCATGCCCTGGGTGGAAGTGCACTGCTTCTCGACGGCCTGCTCTCGGCCATCCGGGTTGATGGAAGGCACGATGACAATCCGGGTTTCGTTGATCAGCTGGGTAAAAAAAATAAAATTTAAATCAAACGGGATCAAGAACAGACATGGCGGAACGAAATTGACTACGGAATTTGTGAATTTAATAAGCCCAACTTCAGCTGTAAAATGAGCTTTTGTAAGCAAATAAGGATGTGTATTCCTATTTTACGTAATTTCACATTTGAAAAAGGTAGCATTATGCTGTATGCTGAAGGAGCTGTTGATTATACCTTCCTCCAAAACTCACCCTGGTGATGGCTGGGTTCTTCCCATAGTTAATACACAGGAAGGCGGCGAACTCCAGCAGCATCTCTGTGCCCACTGGGGCATTGCCATGGATCCCTGCTCCAAAACGGATCTTGGGCTCCGATGGTTCCGCTTCCTCTGGTTTGTTGGAGATTTCCAGAGCCCAAATAGTTCTAAACTCTACACTTTGACCCAAACTGCACACAGAACAGACGAAGAACGAAGAAAAACGAAGAAAAAAATCACAGAATTCTTGTGGCAACAACAGTATTTGAATTAACGAAACACAGGGTGGACAGAGATTGTACAAACGAAGCTACAGAGGCACGATGATGATCGTGAAGGGGGAAATAATGGAAGCGAGTTGAAATGCTAACAAAGGGAGAAAAAAACAGCTTACCTGTGTAAAGATGTGAGTTTGGGAAAGTTGAGCGTGAGACCCCTCATGAACGCGGCCAATTCTTTGTACCGTTGGTAGCGGAAGCTGCTTTCTGTGGCTGTGTTCTTGACCAACTCTTCCAGACCCTGGCCTTGAGAGAGCTGTTTTATTAGGCTCCGCAACTCCTTCTCAGAGGGGTTCTGCGTCGGCTGGGGTCCATTTTCAGACTGGCCTCTGGAGTTCAAGTGTACGCGTGTTAGCCTGAAGTCCACCACCTCCACTCTCTCATTTGAGACTGTGGCGTAGGTTCTCACGGGGATATACCTGGACAATGGAGGTGGGGGGGGGGGGGGGGGGGGGGACGGGAAATAAGGGGGGGGGGGGGGTAAATGAAATATAAATAAATAACAGAATGGAAATATTGTATTTTATATTCGGCATTGACTGTATGGCACGTTTTCTCGCCACTTCTTGACAAACAGACCGTACCCATGGGCAGAGGCTGTAATGGAGTAAGTGTTTGGGGCCAGCAGTCTCCAGTAGTCTCCAGTGTGGGCTGTGGTGACGTTGTGGTCTATCTCTGACACAGTAATGGTGGCATTGGGAATTCCTGTGCCGTCGCTACTGTCAGAGACTGTGCCCTTTACGCCAGTATGGACCTACAGAGACACATAACCGCACACACACACACGTTAAATTGTGGAAGAGGGAGGACAAAGCTTAGGGCAGCGATGTTGAGGTGTGTGTTTATTACCTGGTGGATAAACTGAAGCAAGGCTCTCCGGTTTTGGTCCCAGAAATTGGGCAGATCCTTGGCCAGCGGGTACTTTACGCAACCCAACTCAATGGTCACCTCAAAACAGTTGGTGTTTAAGTAGTTCCAGTCCTGCATGCCACCTGAAAAAAGTGCTCCTTTAAACTACACCTCAAATTTTAAACGTGTCACTTGAAAGCTACTTGTGGAGAGGGATTGTTGTTATTTAAGTACATTTCATTATAGCTTTTCCCAATGGCATATATTTGTCATATTGGGGCTTACGAGTTTTTTCAAGTTCAAATCTCTTTCCAAAATGAAGTGGCTAAAATGTCATGTCCCTGTAACTAAATGTGCCCAGAAACCAGACACCAAAGATTTGCCAGATCTTTTTTTTAAATAAAAAAAAATAAACGTAATGTCAGCGTGTCAATTTTGAGGACACTACAACACCGGTGAGACCTAAGACTATTCTAGCTTTCGCAGATAAATCAAATGAATAACTTACACAACATAAATAACCATCTTTCGTGCATTTGTAATAAAAAAAAAAGGTTTGAAATGGGCAGATATGTATGTATAAATAAATAAGTGATGCTTATTTTCTACACCTAAACAAATACTCCTATTAAACAAAAAATCATAGCATATCTGCCTGACCTCCTGTGGGGAAAAATGAAAGTGATATGCGAGAACAACGATGAAGTCATACCAGGAACATTGTACCAGTTTGCACCATTGGTTATGCCGTCCACAAAATATTCATCAGGGTACAGGTTCTCACAAGGGTGGCCATTGTGCATCAGAGGATTCTCCTGCAGACACAAACGCACACAAGTGAGAGCTCCACAACGAGCACTATTGTCGGCCACGTTTTTAAACCTCGTCTGCCCCCCCCGGGATTAGCAAAAAACTCCTACGGCTGTCATCAGCACACAAAACTCTGGATTGTTTTCAATTGCAACATAAAACCACGAGCAGACAAGAACCGCGAAACGGATCCCACAGTGTCCGGTTACCTGCGAGTAGGCTCTGGACACTTGCTGAAAGACCTTATCGTCAGGGGACTGGCTGTACTGAGTTAGGCCTTGTTCGTCATCATCGTAGGGGTAGTTGACCACCAAGGAACCTGAGTGACGCGACATCAAGGCGAAAAATAAATGGTGGCAAAAACAAACCGCAGCACGCAATACCAGTTGAAAGTGTATAATCCACACGGCAAAAGCTCAAGACAACACCGTGCCTCCATGGAGGTTGGCTGACAGGACGAAGGGGGTGCCTTTCAGCCAGTTCATCACAGCTACAGTCTCCCGCTGCCTGGGTGCCGTGATGGGTGTAAACTGGTCGGGGAAGTTGCGGTTTAGGTCAACATTGTTGCTGTTGTTGCGACCTTTGTAGCCCTTTACGTCCCCTGCGAGGAAAAGAAGTCATACCAAAGAGTTATCTACATCTGTAACCACAGCATGGTCCTGACTGCACTCGAGTCTATGTATGTGTATGGATGTTATCTGTTATCTGTCATTTTGCGTACACTAAATAAAGGGTAGCCAATGAGTCCGTGCTGTTAAGCCTTTGCTTCAAAGCAATACCTCTAACGACTTTGTCACCTGTGTGTGTGTAAGCATTGTTTTATGTATGCATGTTCCGAGACTTCATTTCATACTGTGCAGCTGGCGTTCGTTTTCCAGCCGCAAAGTAGCCATTTGAGGCCACGTGTCCCTTTTGGCTTACCCTCAGTGGCCACCTCATAGCCATCGGGGTTCATAGAAGGCATGATGTGGATGCGGGTGTCGTTGATCAACTTGGTGGCCTCCGGGTCCGTGCCGTAGTTACGGCAGAGGTACTCGATGAGGTTGAGCATCAACTCCCGGCCGACCACCTCATTGCCGTGCATGTTGGCCACATACTTGAACTCTGGCTCACCTGGCGTGGAAACAAAGAGCGAGAGGCAACAATGAAAACAGATAGCCAGATAACAACAACAACACGACGCCAAAGAATGTAATCTATGTCACAATATTTTACCATACAGCCGCATAAGACATACCGTGCTCGTGAACGGCGGGGTTGTCGGAGATGACCATCACGTAGAGCTCACGGTCTTCCACGGAGCGGCCGATAGAATAAAGGTGGGCAATGGCGGGGAACTCGCTGCTGTACTTCCGCAGGAAGAGCTCCATGTCCGCATAGTTGTGGTGACGGAATTCCTGGGGCTGGACGGGCTGGTGTTCAGGCGATGGCGCCGGAGAGTGGTTGATGCCGTTCCCCTCGGAGGCATCCCCCCGCCTCTGGGTGGATGCAGACCCTGTGGTGGTGGTGGTGGAGGTGGTAGAGAAGTTTGGCTTGCGGCTGGTTGGCACGGAGGATGTAGGCAAAGCGCTGCTACCTGCAGCCTCACTGACCGCAGGCGCCAAGGTAAAGTTGAGTCCCGCGGCTTTGTCCTCCGTGACCTGGACACTGTTGACCGCCATTGGTGCGTACCTGCGCGCACAAAACACACACACACACACACACACGGACGCGCATGAGGATTACAAATTCTCCTTCAATTCACCAGCAGGCACCAAAATTTGACTTCACACTTTCCATGACAGAACAAAAAAAACCCAAACATTGTATTTCCTTTTTCTGACTACCAGGAAGTGATTCACGAGGATTTCTGTTCGTTTCTACACCAAAGACCCTCATGCTGAAGAGGAAGCAACTGATGGTGATTATTGCAGCAGATGTGGGCGGGGGAAAAAAAACCCTGTTGTTGTCATTGTCAACCAGTCTAAAAGAGCCACATTACGCATTTCGCTTCGTTCATTGTGAGCTGGGAACAATGAAGAGGAAGGAGGCAGTGAACGCACTGCGAACTGGCTGTTATCAGTATTTGCAATGACTCGTGTGTCTTTCATGTCATGACTTCCGTTTTTGAAAACGTGCCACCGCTCACCCAGGGGCCACAGCTGTGATGTTGTATGTTCCCGGGAGCAGCAGGCGGTAGTAGTCCCCATCATTTCCGGTGGTCAGGTTGTGGCGTATGCCTGCTACCATGATGATGGCGTCGGTGAGCGCAGCACCACTGAGGGCATCTTTCACATATCCACGAACACCCATGTGTACCTGGAAGACAGCGTTGGCATAAAAAATAAATTGACAAAAAAACGGTTAGGCCAAAGTTATCATGCAGGGTTAGATCATGGTACTATCCTTTTAAAAAGAGCTCTACCTGTTCCATATAGGCCAGTAGGGATTCCCTATTCATATTCCACTCCTCGTGGAGCTCAGTGGCAGGAGGATATTTGCAGCAGCTCAGCTCAACAGTGATCTCCAGACAGTTTCCATGGAGGTAGTTGTAGTCCTGCATCCCTCCTGAATAAAAGAAATACAGTATAACAGACCAAACAGGTTAGAAATGGCTCAATACGTTAAACGGCATATTATGTAGGAAAAAAAACTGAAGATAAATCCATCAATATCCCCGATGTGTAACAATTTAAGTATATTCTGGAACACCCTTTCAGAACGTTTTTTTTATTAAATGTAACCCTAGCCCCACTGGTGCTGGTGACGACCACTGGTGCCAGGTCAGGACTGAGTCTGTCCTTGTCTCTTCAAGGCCACAGTTTAAAGACTGTGTTTGACGTGGCGAGAGGCCCCGACATCTGCACTTTGCCAGGTGACCTGACCTCTCAGTAAGGCAAACAGAAGGAAACACAGGAGGGTAGGCTGTTGGGCAGGCCATCCCTCTTGAACGAGGCTCCCCGGCCGGAGGGTTGCCATGGCTGCCTGCTGCGAGGCCACAGGATCCCGATAAAGCAACAGTCCAAGCGCGCGCGCACACGCACGCACACACACGCACACGCACACGCACACAGACAAAACACTGACACATAACTTCAACAAATCAACCAGCCTGCACAAGCAATCACTTTTAAATAACAACCAAACTAGAGGTCAGAGTACGGTTGTTCTTGGCACACAAACGTTCCGCCATCTGTGACAGACAAAACACAGCTTTGGCTGTATGCATTTACAGTATTTTGAGAAAGCGATACAAAAAACAACCAATATCCAAGGTCCCAAGAGGAAACAACACTCCACACTACCACAGCTGCTTATGGGCCATGAAATGCTACGCATTCCACATTATTCAGTGTCGCTTGCCACATTTGAAACCTGTATGTACTCATACCTAATTAAATATGATCCTAAAATATAATCTGCGTGCAACATTTACACATTTTAACCTCCTTACTAGACCAAACCTATTGAAACATGACGATTGAGGATATTTGTTCACATTCCGAGCCTCAAACTTCAAACAATAAGATGATTTTCTATTTTTCCTATATTACTCCGCCTACTTAACCCACATTGGGCCGTGCAAGCAAACAGTTGTGCGCAAATATTCCACTTCACTTTTCGATCATCCATTTTATGTGACAGCTGGTTTTGAGCTGAGCAAACACTAGCCGTCAGCACCTGTCACGCAGCGTTCTCACTTACAGGTTGGGAAACTTTCATTAACATTTGCCTGAGACAATTTGGTCGACCAACTGAGTGACAGACTACAGCCTCCAGGGTTTGGAGATGCGCTTCTCTAAAAGGAGGCAGCGGAGCCATCATGTCGGTATACCAACCTCACCAAACAAGACCTTGAAATAATCATACTTGCTAATGATGAGCAAATAATGCATTCACCTGGAACAGATCGTGTACTTATGAACTTGTATACTATAATACCCTGTAGTTCTCCAGTCACAAATACAATTGCCTTTGAAGTGAATCCCTTAAAGTAAACATCCTTCAGAGAGTATGACAAACAGAGCCCCAACCTTAAATATCCTGTCTATATAGCGGATCCACGGACACGCCCTAAAATTACCAGTGGCCAGACAATAAAGCCACAGTCATTACTAAAAGACAGACTTGCAGTGTAAGGAACCGGTGTGTTTATGCGAGATGCACGGCGTCAAGAAAATGTGTCTTATTTTTGGACAAATGTAAAAAAAAAGAAAATTAAAAAAAAGAAAAAATCTGACCCAGGAGGAGAAACTGTTAAGAAAGCACCACAGTCATCTGACTGTCAGCGGTTTACAGTAATGCGCATGAAAATATGAGGTCTTCCAGGAAAACTCATTATCACGGCGATGGCACTGTGCATTCTCATACGGTAAAATGAAATCTTCCCCCTTGTATGTCGGAAGGCAGCATTCATCTGACAATCATCTTCGCCTGCAGCTCTGAGCCAATGGGCCATAAGCATCCTGAAAAGCGTATACTCTGAATTTGAATATATATATATATATATATTACACAACAAATTTGGAGTCAGGATAACATGTCATGCTGAACCATTATTTCGAGCCGCGACTGCTACACAACGCACCCTCCTGTTCTTGACTTCTGGTCCTGGCGCTCTGCCTGGACCGCTCGTTAGGTCACACTATCCTCGGACAATGTTCATCATCTGCCATTAGCCCAGTTATAGCCGTGACATTTCTTTCGCCCGGAGATGTGTCAGACAAACACGACCACGCCAGTTGTCCTCGTCTAGTCAGCCGACGCACACTTGCGCGTTGTCCTTCTTCATCGTGAGACATGGGGCTCGATGCTCTATTGACTGTCGCGTAGCGGCCTGAACTTTGAGTGTCTGCACACTGTCCGTTTCAGCTGACAAATCACAAAGACAATAGAGCAGCCGCTCTCTCCTCACCGTCTCGTTTCTGCCGACAGTCCTTGTGGAGTGTGCGCTCGAGATTTCTGTAATGATTTACTGTCCCATTTCCTTGTAGCGTCAACCAGACAGTATGACATGTGATGTCATAGCATAAAGTGACCTGCTTTAGGTGTTTTTTTTTTTGTTTTTTTTTAAGGAATTAAGATATTATTTAAATTAAAACCAAGGACTGATATAAATATTGTTCTGATGGACATCTTTCATGGGAGAATACCAAACCAAAAATCAGAGAATGACCGGACAAAACGTCCTCTCATGCTGCACAAAACTCAAGTGCTATAATTAGTTTTTCAATCTCTCTACAAGGCATTAAGAATGAAGGAAAGTGGCATCTTACCAGGCACGTCATACCACTGTGCCCCATTGGTAATGCCGTCTGTAAACGTTTCATCCGGGGCCTCGGGACAGTTGGGCTGACCGGTCTTCATCACAGGGTGGTTCCTGGAATAGACCAAGGCCAAGTGTCGAAACAGAGCGTCATCCTCCGACTGGCTGTAGTGGCCCTGTCGCTTGTGCACGGCTGAGTCATCAAACGGGTAGCTGGCAACCACGGAGCCGCCATGCAGGTTCGCTGACAGGACAAATCTAGAGGAGCCAGACGCAGGTTTTAGGGAGAGCATTCAAGAATGGGTTTACATTTCAAGTCTGTGAAATAAAAAAAATACATGCACAACACGTGCACGTCAAAAATAAGGGATTGTTGCGATTGCACCTCTCCACTCGCTGTGAGGTCAAGAAGGAATTTGACAGCAAAGAATCTGGACTATATCTGGAAGATTTGGCAAATTCTGACTGTTGACATCTCAATCTATTTTCAGCGGAGCTTCAGAATATTATTTTGACACGGAACAAGAACTGAAAAAGGACTTTGAAACCTCAACTTTGACACGAGATCAGTGTAAACATGGACATGGATTCTACTGAAATCTAAATGTCTATACACCACTACATAAAATCCCTGGTGTGGTGTAGTGAGTGGTTTCTTAGAGGGCAATTCCACTTTCTGTCAGGCAGCTGTGGTTTAACTGAAATAATATTTGTTAAAACGAGAGTTAAAGCCTCGTCTTCAAAACAACCCCTGGTTTACACTTCATGCCATTCTGGTGTCCCGGGACAGCGGCCCTTGCTCACTTTGTTGCGAGTTCCTCTGTTGCCCCCTGAGGCTCTAATAAAAGATGGGAATTAGGGGACGAACTTAGTTACTCATTGACAACACAAGTTCCTCCAAACAACGGCTGCCGGTAACAGGCCATTTTCATTTCTGAATCATGTGGTCTCTGTTAATGTGAGCTAACAGTGAAATAGATTTCATCACAACTTGCTGGGGTAACTGAAGAATGGACTTACCAATATGTCAACTAACAGTTCAACTCAACTACAGTGCAGCAGGGTCATGATTAGTGCTGATAATAACTGTGTCACACCTACCGACCCGAGGTCTCAATGGAAAGGGGACAAATAAAAGCTGGTTGACACAGATCTGAGTGCTGAGTGCTGAGAACTGGATTCTTAAAGTAGCTCTGTTTCGCGATGGCATGCGTTTAAGAAGCTCACTTTTTCTCCTGGATCCACTTGATCAATGCCGTGACCTCGGGTGCACCCTCCGGGGGGACGCTGGTCCCGTCATACTGGTCGGGAAAGTTCCTGTTGAGGTCCATGGATTTGGCATTGTTCCGGCCGCCGTTGTCTCCGACGCAGTCGCCCTCCCTGGACCTCTCGAAGCCGTCCGGGTTCATGCTGGGCATGATGTAGATGTCCGTCGCGTTCACGAGGCCCGTGACGCGCGGGTCCTGCCCGTATTGCGCGAGCAGGTACTCCACGAGGTAGACCAGCACCTGCCGCGACACCGTCTCGTCGCCGTGCATGTTGCCGACGTACTTAAATTTGGGTCTCCCCGGCGAGTCCGAGCCGGGGTCCGCGGTGATCCGCATCACCCACAGCTCCCTGCCCTCCACAGAGCGACCGATGCTCGACAGGTCGGCTACGTGCGGGTAGCTCTGGGCCAGAGACTGCAAACGCGCCGTCAGGCTGACATAATTGTAGTACGAGTTGTACGTTTCCGCCGTCTCCTCGGCGGCGAGGCTGAGGCGTCGCGGCCGGTGTAGCCTGGCTTCGCCGGGGGACAAAAACACGCCGAGGAGAAAGGCGAAAAGTGGCATTCGCAGTTTCAGCGTCGTGGACAGACGCTTCCGCGCGGGAACCATGTCGATGTTTGTTCCCCTTCTACACCATCCGGACTTTGAGATTGAATCGCGAACGCCAAACTCTTTTGTTTTTGTGCGTGTTTTGCTGCACAGCTGCTGTGACAGTCGATCCGGCCTGTGGTCTATTTCCATCTCCTTCCGCTCACCGCGCCGGGGCGGGGCCACGACAATGACGTGGATTTTTAAGGTGGACCGGCCGCGTTGGAGTCATTTTTACCTCCGTGTATGACGCTGTGTGTGCGACGGCGGTGCGCCCACGAGACATACACAGGAATCAAATTAGAATGCCAGAAAGTGGATTGTTGGAATAAATCATTGAAGGTTTTGAATAGGTTCATTTCTGTGTGGTGATATCATGTGGCCACCCTACAGATTTTTTTTGCTATATTCTTATTCTTATTCTTATTAATAATAATAAGAATAATAATAATAATAATAATCATCATCATCATCATCATCATCATCATACACTTTGGAAGCAGTTGAATTGGATCCAATTATGAGCCTCGTTTTTTGCTCAATTAAGGATATTCCACCGTTGTCGTTGAACAGCATCTATTGTGCTAAAGAAGGAAATAAAAGCAAACCAAATTCTGTTGGGGGAGTCAGCTTAAAGATGAATAAGGTAGTTAGCAGACACATTCCTTTTTGTTTCCTCAGATTAAACATTAGGCATCTAAGTTAATTTCATTGGTTGGTTTTCTCATTGTTGCCATTATATAATGCTTTTGATTGTTATCTGGAAACCTTAATCCCTGGTATGTAAGGGCCTTTATTGTGTGAATGGGTGTAGAAACTACAATAAATCTCATTTCCATTTTGACAACTTTGCATGACTTGTTGATTTAAATTGGTAAGAAATTATCTCATTCTACAATAATATCAGAGGAAGATAACCCCACAAAATAGCTGTTTTGCATGACCTCCAATAATTAACCAGTAGGACTGATTTCGTGTTGAAGCTTCGGTGAACATTATTTTCATATCTGAAAATACAACCCCCTGTAATATTTCAGGTATGAAGCATAGTGTAATAGTTTACATAAACTAGTATGTCACATGAACACGGCATCATATGACTGAATAGTCCAAAATTAATGGCGGGGGCTTTAGATTATACGTTTTTTTTAAAGCTTCTTCGTAAAAGCAAATAAAATGGAAAGAAATCACAACTGAACACAATAGAGGTTAGCAGCAGACAATTTCTGTTTATTTTAAGTTGCCCATTCCTTTTTTTTTACCGATCACTGGTAGCAGCATGTTTATCCACAAATGTGAGAAACAGTGACTCTGACATCACCACACTGCAGCCGCCAAGAGGCTGTTCAATTCCCACATCTTCTCTCCCCAGTGGGGTGCCAGTCAGGAGCATCTCTTTGGCGGCTGTACTTCTCTCTTTTATTATTTCATTTAGCAACAGAACGAAAGAAAAGCGCTGTAAACATCTCGATGATAAAGCACCATAGAAGGTGCTGGAATGACTGGGTGAAGGGAGGAAGAGGAAGAGGAGGCGATGGAGGAGGTAAAGAGTGAGAGGTTGGGAGAGGATGCCGCAGGTCTCACTGCTGGATTCGACGCAGTGACTGCACCTGGAAGGACTGGGCATGGGAGCCCCACTCTCTGTAATGTTTATACTCGCCACCATGACGATCACACTCCATAATGTACTGGTAACCACGGTAACCTGGAAACTGGTAGCACACCCAGCTGGAGGAGGAGAGACGGAGGGTTGGAGTAGGAGAGGACAGCAGGGATTCAGGATGAAATGCACTTTGAATAAAATACCCACTCACTCCATTGGAACAACGTGAAACAAGTGAAGGCTAAGAGACAAAATCAAGTTTCACCACTAATTCAAAATGTACGAGATATACCTTGTTAGAATTGGTATAATAAGGAAATCAAATGGGTGAGCAAGCCAAACCTTTTTTTATTATAGACAATGGTCTAATAACATAAAAAATTACACATCGTATCTATCCAAAGAGGGCAGTATCACAGCAGAAATGTAAAACCTAATAACCTAAAAAAGAAATATGGACAACCATCTGTTTAGTGCAAAACTTTGAGACTTACGCGCCGCTTTGAACTTGCATGGATCCAATCTCATTGTTGCCCCAGCCCATGGCCTGCAGGGATGGGTAGTCATCATTTATCTCCCACTGGCGTCCCATGAAGTTCTCCTTCTCAAACAACACCATCTTGGACTCCTTGTGGCTCTTTGTCCACAGAATGCATGCGAATAAACAATAAGTCAGAGTTGTGACGCAAATGAAACCCTTTTTATTGTACCAAAGCACTTTGTATATCGTTCATATATATATATATAACTTTCCTTTTCCATTTTTGAAAACTAATACTGAACACAGCTACATATAGAATAAGTTCGAAAGTTAGTTAAGTGAATGCTACAAACACTGAGAGTCTTTTTTTATTTGATTTGTCTGTATAGACATTTAAACTAAAGCCATTTTGTGTGGGCGGCAAATTGAAACGCATAAGATCAAACTGTGTTACAGTCTATTTTTAGCTGTTAAAGGCATCTGGCGTAAGTCACTCTATTGGATTGCCACACAACAAGCCACGGTTGTTTTTATGAGTCAGCTTGAGCAGCCATTTCGGTGGTTTTTACCTCAAGTCAGGCAACAAGTGTGATTAGAGGGAGACAGAAGCTGTTAAATGGAGACACTCACAGCTGAGCAGATGGGGCGGAAGGACATCATCCTCTCAATGTGGTAGGCGTTGCTGCCGCTCCATGACTCCCAGTGAGGATATTCTCCCCTCTCCAACACAAACTGCTGTCCACAGAAACTGGAGTGCTCATATCCCGTCCAGCTGTCCCCATGAAGCAGGCGTACGTACATAAACAGCATTGTGAGATCATTGGGGCAATTATAAAACATTCCACGGTAGGAATTGGGGAGTTATTATTGCTACGCATTGCTACAGTAAACCGGGCATGTGCTGAATTAAAACGAAAATGCAAAAATAGAACCCATGAGAGGTTTTTCTGGTACATTTCGGTCATGCGAGATCTTCCGCCGATCTTGTAGTTTGACTTACGCTCCGCACTCAACCTTCAGGGAGCGGATGTTGTCCACACCGCACTCCATGATGTTCTGGCAGGCCGAGGTAAACTCCAGACGCTTCCCCTGGAAGTTCTCCTGGTCATAAACTGTGACCTGGAGAAGATGCAGACGCACACAAGTTGCAAACGGTATGCCGCGCGCTCACGACAACGGCACCCTTGTGCCAGCCATGAAATTTCAAATTGTCGCCTGCTTTTTTTGTAAGACATCCGCGAAAGGACTCACCTTCCACGGTCCCATGGGGTTGGGATTATTCAGAGCCATGCTACTGTACTTTGCAATGCTGATTTACCTGAAGAGTACATAGTGTTGAAAAGCTCATCAGGATAACTTGTCATCAATTGGTGCATCTCAGTTCATGTTTTTTTTTATTTATTACTATTATGTCTCCGGCAGGATAAAAAAATATATATATTTATTGTGTTTATGGTTTTCTTAATAGATCTGAAAATCAGTTTGGATTTGAAACCTTTCCTCGAAACTGATTACACGCTCACAGTTCATGGAGCAAGCTGTTAATGCAGCCACAATGCATACTGGTTCTCCCACTGCACGGCCAGTGTATACAATTACGTGGCTCAGCAGAATCCGCCAAGACAAAAGGCCGAATGGATTGAGACGGAGGGCTTACCTGACCGGACCCAAGGAATAGCTGTTCAGTGCTTGCAGGGGGGCTCCGCAAAAACGAAGTCCTGACCCCAGAGTTAGCGGACCTATTTATACATGCCGGTGCTGAGGAGTAGCAGGGCCCGTGGTTCAGGGCAGGAGTCAGCACATTGCTGGCGCACTCATTGTTCGCCGCTGAGCTGCTGGGCTTTAGTATGCCGCAGCGGGACTGGACACAGGGCACTGTGCCCAGTGCAGATAAGCACATGTTCCAAATGACCATGTCCGAGACCGGTGGGCTGGACCATGCCCCGGCACTGGCTGGCGCAGGAAACAGATCGTCACAGATGTGGATGTTCTGGCCAGTGAATCTGGAATCACAGAGAAAAAATGTGTGTGTGTGTGTGTGTCTGTGTGTGAGTGGGCGTGTAAGTGTGTGTGTGTGTGAAATAAAGAACACAAACAGTACAACACTTTACTCCAAATGACAAAACTGTCTAGCAAACAAGGGTACTAAGTAGGTTCATGCCATGCTCTGTCTCCTATCTCATGTCCACTTCTACTGACCCCACATCTGTGCTCCTCTCACCTTTTCACGCACATGCTCATGGACACACAAAGGCGCGTTCAGCGCACACAAAGAAACATGCTCACCCAGACACAATCACATAGATAGTGACAAACGACCTTGTGAGAACTTATAGTACAATGTTTTGCATGGAATAAGTATAGGAGGCTCAATATATCATTATCATCTGGAAATGTAACATGGTTTGCAAAGGTAAAGAGAATATGAGTATGACATGTGAAAATCCTGGTGATAAAATAAAATAAACAAAACAAAAAAAAAAAATCAACGATCCTGCTGTTCTCATTTTCAATGGAATTGTCCCCGGCCAGAAGGTACCGTTACGCAAAATGTACGCGTTAGAATGGTCGCGATGGGATAAAAGCACCAGTCTTTGTTTCATGTTCTACAGCCGAAGTGCAGCATCATTAACATTTAATCAGATAATGCGCTCAATTATGAGGAAAATGAACAGAGGAAACAAAGATCTAATCGTCTGCGATGAGTTTCAGTCTCACAGCTGTTGTCTTTGTACTAGCAAAAAACAGGGGGTAAAAAAACAAACATTTCCAGTGAATTCTTTTACTATGCTCTAATAACCCATGGCTTGTACTTGCCAATTAACGTCTAACGATTGCATTTAAATGACTAAACTCATATAATAAGGCCTGCAAGCACTTGGATTCATATTGCCCCAAAAATCCGCACACGCTGTGTAATCGATTACTAGAACATTCAGACACAATCTGAATCGTTTGTTCATGGAAAATGAAGAATTCAATATATTTTTGGCCTATTGATCACAGTTACAAGCTGTTTTCACAATTAGCGCCAATTTGCCCACACATGCTTTTGTTATGAGCGTGCGGATTCGTGTTGGCGCGAGATGTCTATGTACGGATATAATATCAAAAGGGTGCCGAACACCCTTCTGTGCAAACAATAGAGAGATGGATGCAGGTCCGCACACCGCAGTCAGCACGTTACATACACAAGGCTTGAGCCAACTGCACCAAGGATCAAGAGGAAAAAAAGAAAATACGGCGGAAAACAGATTAGGGGGAACGCGCAGAGCAAAGCAGAAGATAAGAAAAACTAGAACCAGAAAACTAGTGAAAGAATTTCAACAAAGTGAGAAACAGACAGTGAGAGAGGAGGCGGCGTGTGTGTGTGTGTGTGTGTGCGTGCGTGTGTACAATGCAAATGTGCGGTGTGTAAAGGCAAGCAAACTTTCTGCTGATGGCAGTGACTGTCCCGGGGTCCCCCACAATGGCGCTGGAAACAAAACAGGCAGCCGAGTCAGCATGAGTTATGCACAGATAAGCAGCGTGACCTTTGACCCTGCACCGTGCTCCAAACAGCGCACAGCCAATGGGGCGTCAGAAGCCTGCCTAAATAGCCGTGGTTTGGATGTGAATGTATATATATATATCCCCGCTCACCACGCCTGCGTCAGTCACTTTCTCCGAAGGTCGGTGCATTTCAACCTGCAATTGTAAACTGTAAGTTTCCACTCTGAGGTCTTCGACGAACTGTGTACCGATAGGACTCTGTAATGATGCGATTCTGCTAGAATCCCTACATAATAGGCAAAACATGACAAACAACAGGGTATGATGTTTTGTTTGATGGCTGCTCTCATGTTGGTTGTTGTTCATCCTTGGAGATGAGTGATCAGGGGATTTGCCTCCTCCTTTATGCGTTTTAGTGTCAAAAGTGACTGGAATGTTAAGTCAGGTTTGTGGTTTTGTGGCTGGATTATTCTTGGACTCATGGAGTTGGCCCAGTGTCAGCGGATATGTTGGAAAACTTAAAGAGGAAATATTGCTTTTTTCAGAGAGCCACCAACAAATTACCTTTCACAATTTTGCTTTTGAAACTGAAATTTACGCGGAAAGAAATTATTCAAAATCTCCGTGTAAAGATGTAAGTAATGTAATCCAGGCAATTACCTCCGCAGCTTCCCACCGGTCTCACGAACGGCTTCCTGACTTTGTGCTTCTGTGCTTTTCAGAACTGATCATGTCTCACTCAGGTGCTCAGGGCAGCATTGGCAGCCACTCTGCCGTAGGCCTGCGCAATTCCAAGGTACCTCTGCAGCTGATCCTTTTCTGCAATTTTCATTGACTCTTTCCGATGATTACAGAACAAACGATGAAACTGAAAATACCCGACCTCAGAAATGAACGCGTTCCCGCTCGTTTTACTTTTCAGATGTACCTCTACGAGTTCGAGAACTTCCAAGGCCGCAGGATGGACCTGTTCGCGGAGTGCCGTAACATTAGTGAGAAGGGTTTCGAAAGGATCGGCTCCATCAGGGTGGAGAGTGGACCGTGAGTGACCACAGTTTTCATCCCTATACATATGGCCAAAAACAGTGTTCTTGCCTCAGCCAATTCCAATTCCAATGCACATTTTCAGGTGGGTGGGTTATGAGCAGCAGAACATGACAGGCGAGATGTTCATGCTGGAGAAGGGAGAGTACCCCCGCTGGGACACCTGGTCCAACAGCCACAGGTGTGACCGCTTCATGTCAGTCAGGCCCGTCCGAATGGTGAGTTGGGTTCAGGTTGCAGGGTTTGTTAACCATTGGTTTTGGATGTGTTGGGCCCAATATTTCTGGTCTATTTCTGACAACTTGCCTCCATCTTTAATTGGTGCAAAGGAGAGTGCTTTTCATAGTTGTAGTGAATGTACAGGCCCATACGACCAGCGGCATTTTTTATTAAAGCTTGCATTGACATAACCATCAATAATATTTTCTTTCCCACTATGTTTTAATGTGAGAATATTTCGCCAAAAAAATGACAGGAATGCATTGTGTTCCCCCCCTAACCCTAACCCTAACCCCCCCGAGGTTTGGTCTCCTAATGAATATTTCTGTTCCAATACATTATTTAATAACTGCAACTCCACTCACTCCACTGCATAACTATAGTCCTCTTGGCCGGACCTGTTTTGATTGACGCTCACATTATCTGAATGAAAAGAGACTACAGTTAAGAAATGAAACTGGATGTATGTTAATCATAGGACCCCCAGGACCACAAGATCTGCCTCTTCGAAAGCACAAACTTTGAGGGTCGCAAGATGGAGGTGTGCGATGAAGATATCCCAAGCCTGTGGTCTTACGGTTTCCAGGACCGCGTTGGCAGCATTCAGGTCACTGGTGGAACGTAAGTCACATCTACTTTTCTCCCTCTGGTTTGGCTTTGATCGGCTTTGGTGCCCTAAAGAAACTGACCAGAACTAAGTGGTAGATAAGAGTATAGCTACAAAAGGAGTAGTGGTAGATTATATCTTAACAGGCTTGAATTCCAAGCTGAAAAATGCAATTACAATGAAATGAATGAATATTACTTCAAATGAATAGTACTAGGAATACTGAAGCGAAGACCCACACTGCTCTTGGTCCACCTAACTCTACGTTTTTTCCCCTCTCGCCCCCACACAGCTGGGTGGGCTACCAGTACCCTGGCTACCGTGGCTACCAGTACGTGTTTGAAATGGGGCCTTTCAAGCACTGGAACGAGTGGGGAGCCCACCACCCCCAGATCCAGTCCATCCGCAGGGTGAGAGACATGCAGACGCACCGCAGGGGCTGCTTCGAGATGAGCGCCTAGGGAGGAATCCCGGCACACTGTGAGCTAACAGGAGGGAATAGCAAGGGCCACTAACCATCCCTTGGAAATTCTTCAACAGCCACTTAGCCCCACCAGGCTAACGGCTTTTGAATATTGTTATTGCTTTTACTGGCAGGATTTGGGAGTATGTGCCATCGTGAATGATTCTGAATGGGATGAGAAGTTCTGACTGTCACAGGCTTCCAGGGTGACTGTATCACTAGTAAAAACAGTAGCAATGCTCTCTGTCTACAGACCTCATGAACAAACAAAAAAAAAGATCACATGATTTATCCTATTTATGAAATGGGGAATAAGGAGGATTAGTAGATTTAAGTTCATAGTTTGTGTCTCAAGTTCGTTTTTCATTTGCAACCACACCGACAAACCTTAGATTTTCATTTTTATTTACTGGCCTACGTGTTTCAAGCCGAAATGACGCGAACAAGTCTGTTCATTAAAGCGCGCTCCCTCTCCTCTGATACCGCAAATGTTAAGGGATTAGACGATCACATCTCATAGAACTACCATGGACAGCTCTCGGCGCTGCACATGCCCTGCAGTGACTTTACCAGGCAGAGGGAGGCGCTATCTCATAAAAAAAAGGTAACCGCTCACCTCAGTGACTGAAGGAGGGCACTGGCCAGTCTGTGATTAAACAAGAGTAAGGTGGCTGTGCAGGGTTTTGTTTTGCACATGTTGATACCTTTTGGCTGGCCTGTTTCAGCTCACTGATTGGGGCTGACCAGAAGTTTTGCATTTTACACTTTCTCAGGGATGCTGGCATCTGGAAAGCAACTTTCCAATGGAAAAAAACAAAAAACGAAATAAAAAATACTATACCTGAAAGATAGTCTCATCTGTTTCATCGTCGGGTCCAATGATGTAATGCTATTCCTCCATATCAGTGTCCTTTTCCTTTCTTTAGGGAATTAAAGGACTGAAAGGGTTGGGTTGTGTTGGTAAACCAGTACAACACAACAAACACTAAGTGTTTCAGTTTCTTTTAGCTTATTGTTTTCACTTCACAGTTTTAGTTAACCCCTAACTGCTCCCATCAACCTTCTCGAAAGACATAGCAGCTAATTTCTGAAATTGAAAATGTGAATTGGATGACAGAAGTCACGATATTTCCCACCAGAGAGGATGGAGACCAAAACAAAGCAACAAGGAAGCTTGAATACTGTTCTTACATTCCTTATGTGGTAGTTTTAATTGAAAGCATGCCAGAGACAATTGTTATATTACACATTTATAACAACCTTATATTTTATGATTTTCTGATGCCACCTAGTGGCCAATAATCGTTTCACGTGAATGCTGCTGTAATAATAATAAATAAATAAAAACAGGACACGTGGTGACGCCCGACCTGAAGAGGCGCGCAATGCCACAGGAGGAGTTTGATTCCAGCTTTAAGTTCGGTGCAAAAATAAATAGTTATAACATATAGTTTAGCCACACAAGCCATCCGTTCATTCGCGGACTTGAGTTGGGTAAGGAGGTATCTGTGGGATTCGGCCCTGCCTGACAGGTGGAGGTGTGTGAGCGTCTGTCAGCCGCGCGCCACCGGTCGGTTTAAAGCCTCAGGATTTGGATTAAATAGCTTGAGAGAGAGCCGATGAGCCTCTGAGCGAGGGAGGGCAGACAAGGGGGGGGGAGAGAGAGAGGGAGGGAGGGCCGAGGGCTGATTTTTATCTTTTACCGGATCGAGGGAGGGAGGAGAGTTATTCTTGTAGCGGCGCAGAGGCTGGGTGTTATAGCCGGCGCGTCACCGAGGGCTCCGACGCAAGTAAATCTGCTCCTGCGGCGACGACGCCGAGAGCCAGCCGAACAGCCCGCCTCAGTCCCTGCCCGGCCAGCGCTCAGCCCGCAGCCCACAGCCTTCCCCCGCCGGACATGAAAGTGCAGCAAGGCTGCAACTCCACAGACATGGGCATCCCGGTGAGAACCGAAGAAGAACTGCGCAGAAATACCGTAATAACGCCCGATGACGTGCTGGGGCTGCAGAAGATCACCAAGAGTAAGTGAGCTAAAGCTGCTGCTGCTGCTGCTGCTGTTGTGAACGGCACGATGTGAAGAGTATATTGACGTTAAAGCCTGATCATCATCATCATCATAATCATCATCAGCTGCTGCTCCTCGCGTCTTTGACCTAGTGTTTGTGTTCTGGGGGGAGTCGCCATAGATACCACGGACAGCGACGCAGTCTGTAAGGTCATAAATGACTGAAGGAACACAAACCAAGTGTTATCAGTGTTCATCACAGCAGTTATGGTTTAATGAGTGACCCAAGGACAGGTAGTGTTGGACACCAGTCAGTGGGGAGAACAGCTAGTTATGCACCATTATATATATATATATATATATATATATACGTATATATATATGTGTATATATCTATGTATGTATTCTTTTGTAGATGTAATGGTCTTTTGTGTCAGAGTGTGTAGGGATTGAATGACCCTGAATGTGTTTGTATGTGCTTCCTATCACAGCAGTTATGGTTTAATGAGTGACCCAAGGACAGGTAGTGTTGGACACCAGTCAGTGGGGAGAACAGCTAGTTATGCACCATTATATATATATATATATATATATATATACGTATATATATATATATATGTGTATATATATATGTATATATTCTTTTGTAGATGTAATGGTCTTTTGTGTCAGAGTGTGTAGGGATTGAATGACCCTGAATGTGTTTGTATGTGCTTCCTCTGTGAGCCTTTCAAATCCTGAACCCCCCCCCACTCCCCCTCCCTGCAAAAAATTAATAAATACCATCTCTTACCACATCCTCACCTTAAGGCACCTGAAGCTCCAAGGTAACAGGTGGCCAGAGATGTGATCCTGCTGATTATAGCTCCTCACAGACAGTAGTCAGCCAGACTCAACCACAAGAGAATAACACCATCAGCCTGTTGTTTAACATGGTGCGGTAACTGTCTCCATATTATGTCATGGAAACAGGAAAGGGAAGGCCAATCAAGGCTCCAGGGAGACTTTAGGCAGGCTTGCTTTCAAGCACCTATAGCGGAGTGAAATCAGAGAGGAATTTCGCCGCCTTTGGGTTTTGCAAATCCATCTCATTAGGACAGCATATTATCAGGCAGGATAACTAATTAGGATTGATGGGACTTCAGGACGAACTACTGCAAACTAGGGCCAGTCTGTCTTGAGCAAATATCCAAGGACTACACAATTGTAAAGAAGGAAATGTGATCGAATCAGTCTGTTGATGAGCGGTTCATTCTTGACTTAAGAAGCTGCATAAGTTTGAAAATTAAAAGTTAACTTGAGATAAAATAGTAAACTTCAGATCAAATGCAAGAAGCATCTGTGACTGTGAGAGGGGATTAAAAGCTCAGAAAATAGCACAGTGTTTTTTCTTTGCCCCCGTGGCCCCCCCCCCCCCCCCCCCATACCCTTAAACCAAACCAAATGGAGACATAGCATGCATAAAATCCCTCTTAGATTAGATTAAATTAGCATGATTAGGGAAACGTGAACAATAAGGAGACTCCATTGCCAGCATGAAATAACTGCTTTTACTCTTCTGATTGGTCTTTGCAACAAACTGACGGTACAAATAAAGTGATCATTATTTTCCACTCGCTCTGCATCAGTGTGATAATACCTAAATTACTCGTGATGGTGCAGTAATCTCTGCTCTCCGCTGACATGTAATCTGGATTATGTCAAGAGGGCTGCAACTCAGTTTTCTGTAATGACAACATACACCCCAGGTATTTTGGAACCCTGCTGTCAACGTGTGAGAGACTTTGTTTCACTGTCACATATCACATTAGACACGTAGTTGTGTTACTTAACCATTCATGTACTGGCTTTTCAAAAGCAGTTTGTATTATCCACTTAAATAAATACTCGTTCGTTAAACATGCTTGCGTAGCCTGTAAACAATGAAATCTCAGGTCAACTGAACAATAGCCTGACTACGACTGAATCCATATGAATGAACTCGTTTTGAATATGCTTCCTTGTTTCCTTTTAACGTTTCTCTGCCAAGGGGCCCAAACATTTTAAATGGCAGACCATATAAAACACCCACACCACTGAGAGGAGCACTGAGTGCCGCACAATTTCGTGCTCATCCTTTTTTCTGCTGAAAGAGAAATAAAATTGCAGAAAATGCCTTACCCTGCAGTGTAAATGACTTTTCCAGCTGTGCTTTCGGGAGGTAAATGCCTCCATTTTGGGGCAGCCCAGCTCCAGTCTGTCACGGTGGTTCGGTGCTGATAGCGGCGCGCATCATTGTCACACAGGCAGACAGGAGAAGAACCATCATCCAGGCAGAAGAGAAACACTGCTGTGAAAATGAAAAAAAAATGGGATAATATGAGTTTACTGTTTACATGATGGAGGTTTTCTGACAAACACGCAGACAGACAAACAAACAGAACGGCTGCTGCCAAATAAATCCTATGTTCGCATCTGTCAGTTATGCTTATATTAACGCTAATTATCAAAGGGCAACAGAAGCTTGTGATTGTCCTCGGTTATAAAAAGCAATTGCAACAATTTTCACGAAATGACTTTATCATGTTAAGTGCATAAAGTGCCACAACCTCTGAGCCACCATGCGTAATTGCGATTCCATGTATGAAGACCGGAGAAAGAATAACCCGATGATTAAAAAAATAAATAAAAATACATGCATGTTCCTCTTTCAGTTTACACGCTTCAAGCTTAAATTAAAAAATCAAGAAAGATAGCACAGAGCTCTTCATTCCTGGCCTGCAGAAGGAGAGGGAGCCAACACGCAGTGCTTAACGAATCATCGATCAAATATGTTTTAATGTCACGTCATTAGGTGAACCAATTTGTCAGAATGTCCATTTCAAAAGTTACACTTGTTGCCTGATGCAGCCCCTGTAACTCGGAGGTGTAAACGGTGTGACCCGAGTTAGAGTTGCTACCTATTTAATATTTAGGTCATCAATAATAATTCATAAATTGATAAGAGTCTAAAATTTTAATCAGGTTGGTTTCTCTTAAGGAGTGATTTCAATTCCGGTTTCTTTACAATATAAGTGAATAAGTGAGAGAGAGAGAGAGAAGCAGAGCAACAATCTAGCTCGGTCAGACTGACAAAATACACAGTATACGAAGGATTCTGCAGAAAAACGAAATGTATTGTTATTACTTTCATGTCTAACGAGATGGAAGAGGCTCTAACACACTCAATCCTGTGTACTTTATTTTAGATTCAAAGGATCTTTGTGTTATTTCGCCTCATTAAGATTTACTTGGACGAATCTTTTTTTTTTTTTTTTTTTTACGCTAATGGGTGATTTATTACATTCGCCTTAAGACCGGAACACTGAGCAGCCCTTGTTCTACCTGGGGCGGGGATTTCCACTCTGTGATGTCTGCCAACACAATAGATACAGCTTTAATTAACATTGATTGGCGCATGCGGTTTTCAGCCTCCAATGCTCCCAGCTGTCCCAAGGTTGCTCATTCAGAGTGCTGTGGAACGGAGAGAGGTGGCCACATCGGTAATCAACCCAGCCTCATCCGCTGTCTTTGGTCTTAGCCAACTTAGTCAACTTCGTCAATGCCTCAACAAGCCCTAACAAAACACTGTGAGGTTGTGTAGGCTGAGACAGCCACTGCCCCACCTTCCCTTGGTAGGGTGGACTTTCGAAATTAGCTGACACTGATCCCTGAGCATCTGACATCAGCTTCCTTCAGTTCTTCCAGTGCTGGATTTACGTTGTCCTGGGTTCCAGTTCTTGTACAGAGAAATATAGTCATTTATGACCTTACCTCAGTTATCCCCACTGACTTGCACAAAATGAGAGCTGGCTTGGACAAGCACAAATCGCTAGAATAAAATTCACACACACACACACACACCCACACACAGAGACAGGCATCAGGCATGATGTGTGTCACAGTGCAAACACATTTAATAAATCTCACTTGTTTGATTTCATCCTTTGCAGAAAGAAAATGATTGGTTTCAACGTCTGGAAAATGATAGGGAGACGAATAACATTACGTGTAGCTGCTTATCTTAGTTCAGACTGGAAATAGAAGTGAACCTACTAGTGTGTCTCTGCGCAAATGTATGAAAACACAGATACTTGTACCTTTAAAGTGAATAAATTACATAACGGGAAAAAAATGGCACGTTAATTAAGGAGACTAAGAGGCATTCCGAGTTTCCAGTGTTTATATTTAGCAGACTAAGTGGTGTTGATCTTCTCACTTGGCAAGAAAGCGAATCAACATATTTGGCACTGAGACTTAACCACTGGTTTGAGGTTGACGGAAGAGCGAAATAGCACCTTTTTCTTTCGTTGCCCGAATGACCCAATGTCTCAGAAATGAGCTCACAATATTGCGTCCTCATAAAACCAGGTACATTACTTAAAAAATATTTTTCCGCACTCAGTGACGCAAGCCAGAGAAAGATAAGAAGAAGGAATCTCATCTGCATTCAGCTGCTCAGGATGCACCCTCGACATTAACCTCACAGTTTGCCCACAGGTGCTATGATATACCTGACATGAAACAGCCTGCCGTGCACAGGTGCACTGGATATCATGTGGTGAACTTCACGGGTTTACCATTTATGCCAATGTCACGAGCTGCCCTCGGCCGCGGATCGCTCTTTAATGCGAGGTAAACGGGTCTGCATTGTTGTGCCTCTTGGTGACGGAATCGATTCAACACACAACCGCGGCCCCGAGCCGAGACCACAAAGTCAACTGGAACGAATGAGGCATGTGAAGTCAATCTCCTGTGGCTGAAAGTCTGTAACTCCGGGCTAATCTGGGGGATTAAGGAGCTATAAACGGCAGCTCGGCTTGTTCTTCGTGAATACCACTTTGGTGTCGGACAGGCTCTGTGTATTCTGTGAATACAGAATACACAGCATGACTCGAGAGTCGGTGCTAATTTTACACCGTATCGGGAGGCGGCTGCCAATGGAACCTTTTCAGTGCTGAATCGGTCTCTCCAGGTCCAAATGATTACGTCAAACAAAAATCTGATAATGTCCTTTGGGTCCCCCTGAGGACATTCACACAGATTATGTATTGTTTAGAACCATAGAACAAAATGTATTGTCAAAATCATAGTCAGACATGAAAAGTAACAGTGAGGGGAAGAACGTGTAGCAGTGAGTAATGATGGCATATTATCTGCGCCGAGACTGAATATTTTCCTTCACCGGAACCGTGAAGCGTATTGTTACGTATCATGCCTCTTAATATTCTGCGTCAAATCCCCATTATGTTTGCTTCATTGCTTACGGGGTTGTGGAAACAAGCAGGCTCGCACTCTGGAGGAGGCCTCCGGTATTCCCTCATCAGATCCAGACATGGACCGTCTCATTTGCATGCCAATGATGCCAAACCCAACATAAACTCCTTTGATTCGCTGCTGCACCTTGTTGTTGCAGAGCAGCCAGGTGGATAAGGGGAAGGAAAAAGACATGCTATCGGAAGCAACGTTGCTAGGTGACAGTAGTGAAGGAAATGAAGTGGAGCACCTTCCCTGCGTGTGTGCGCACTTGTGTGTGTGTGTGTGTGCGTGTGTGTGTGTGTGTGCGCACATGTATGTGTAGAGATGAAAGAAAGAATAAAACATAAGAACTCACTCAGGTATTTCACATATCGTACTTGCCTCGATCATGGCCGCAGATATATAACATATATCTTGGCACAGATGTATATTATAAGCAGGAATAAATTGTTTCTGCTTTATATTTTACTCTCGACGAGCAGTGACATGTGACACAGCCAAAAATGCCGGCAGTATGGTTTTCCTTTTTACATTAATGCCAGGTCAACTGGTGATGAAGAAAAAGTTTATCCTAAAGGGGGATAGATTGATATTTTGGGAAATTATTGAATTTATTTTATGAGATCAATACCACTGTGAAGTCTAATGGAAAATGTTGCACCACAGCTAGGACCCACTGAACTTAGAAAGACTGGAAGTACCACCAAAGCTCAGCATCTTTCATAACGAATAATTATGGCATTAAAGGATTGTACATTTTAACACAAACACCTTTGAAATATTGATAGCCATGTGACTACATTGGGGAGGGACATTTGGCCCTCAAAATGTGCTTAAAAAAAGGAAAAAGAAAATAATTAGTATTCTGGTTACGATATGTTCTTTTTTCCGTTCACTTAGCTTACTTAATGTTATAGACATAATACAACATATACATAAATCAACATAATACATAAATCCTCCACCGTGAGAATCATAATGAGGCGGCAATAGCTAGCATGACCTAAATAATGGATAAGGGGTACTTTCCACTTAATTCTTTGGCTCATCCGCTCTATTACATCAAACATTTAATGTCACATTAAACAGGGACAGTAAAGAAAAGTATTTCTGGGCGTTACTGGTGTCATAAATGCAAATATTTTTAGTCTGAGTAACTCAGGTGCTTGAAGAGAGTACGTTAGCATAGCATTATTTAGCACTATTTTGATTATGCTACTGATTAGTACCTTTCAGTCATCATGACTTGAACTCTTGTGGTTATTACAAAACAGAGTGTTCTGGTCACAAAAGCGTATGCACAATGCAGAAACTCTTTTCAATTTTTATTTTAGAGAGCAAAACAGTCCCAGGCAAACAGTAGGCTTAGAGTAAGATTCCCAGAGCACATAAGCGCCTCACATGGAATGAACTGGCACTAGAGGGCACTGCATCAAATGGCCGCTCTCTAACCCTCTTACTGTGGTCAGAAAAGCAACATAAGGGGACGGCATTTTTGAGCCAGAGCAGCTTTACTCGGAAGTCTCCGGAAATCTTACCACGGAAACACTCCTCTCTACATCGACAGTGTGTTAATATAAAACCCCATCCAGGGGCGGGCCAGTGTATGCACAGAAAGGTGCACGGACAGCTTCAAGTGGGAATGCACACATGCATACATACTCGCAATGCTCCATGAGAACATGTCTCCCATCAGACACTTAAAATGCTCATGGCTTCTTTTACAGTTATTTATAAATGGCCCCATTAGTTATTGACATAATCATAGGAGCACATTTTTAATGAGAGATTTCTTATTTAGTTAGGATAATGCAATATTTCAGATGAAATCAAAAGAATAAAATCCTGATTACACAAGTCAAGAAGTTGACATGATGTTTTTCCCCCTGTTATATGTCAAAGGTTACACAAGAGTTTGAAAGCATAGTTACTTTTTGGTGGTGAAGCAGTGAGAAGCACTATTACAGGACACTCTCACTGCTGCTGTAAAAATGGCGATAAGGCTTGTAAAATCGTGCTCGCGGGTGGACAGGGATGCAGTCTGACCTCATCTCCTCCGCAAATCATATATTTGCATTTAAATGATCTAATTAATAAATGGCAATGTCTTTGCGTGACTGTCACAGCTCAAGACAATGTCATCATTGCTGGGGTTTCAGTGTCAGAGGGGTTGCAGGTGTCCGTTTTGAAACCATCCGTCTTATTCAGCTTGCTTCTCACCGGTGTCCAAATACCGTATGCTGTCCGCCGTATTTAATAGCTCCGGTCTAAATAGGGCTGTTTCACAAGAGCAGCATATGTGTACACGGTGTCCTGTCAGGTATAGTTAACTGTACTATAGATCTATAAATATCTTCAAGCAGGTGGCGAAAAACCTGTGCGGCCCATCTGCTCCCTGACCCTCGGATATAATCGAAGATGCAACAGTGTGAGTGTTTGTGTGACCGTGTGCCTGGGCCCTGAATACACAGATGCTTTTGTCTGTGTTGGCCAAAAAGTCAGTGACGTTTTTTTTTGCGTGTTACATGAAAGCCAATGCTTATGCAACATAGACTGCCAATAATAACTGCCCTTACCATCACCCTAATAAGATAGTAGTTATGTGTGTGCTTGTGTGTGTGTGTGTGTGTGTGTGTGTGTGTGTGTGTGTGTGTGTGTGTGTGGACCGACCAACCAGTCAGTCCATGTGATGGTGAAACACATTAAGCCGCTTAGTCTAATCCTGCCCCGTTGGGAAGGTAGCGTCTCACTTGCTAACACATGCACACACATAAACGGATGCAAGCACACACACAAGCACACACACGCACGCACGCACGCACACACACACACACACACAGTGCCAGCATGGACAAATCTGTCCCCCTGCTCAGGATATCAAGGATACTCTTCCACCAGGCTTGTGTTCATTGGACATGACAATCCCGCTGCTCAGTGAAAACAAATTGTGTTGGTGAAAAGTAACAAGTGTAAATAGATTCTCTGCATCACAGGTATAAAACAAGCTACCCAGTTCACCAATACAAGAGTCAGTAGGCACATGTGTGTAATTTGAGTTGGCATAATAAGTCATTCTTTCCCACTGTTTGTATATATTTGAGGTAGAATTGGTGACTTGTACATTTTAAATCAGATGTGTATGTGCGTGTGAGTTGTCCAACAGAACAACTCCGTGTCCGTGCCCTTGCATGGTCCAAGTAGTTCCCTCCACCCTGTTTTTTTTTTTATTTATTAGTGCAGCTAAGGAACCTGGGGAGTTTCCTGTGATTGTCGTTTTTCTGGCACAGAGAAATATGTGATAGAAGGAAAGTTGGTTGCCTGGCATTATTGGGAGGTTACAGGAAAAAAAAACAAGGTGAAGGCAGTGTCCTTGGTACAGGACAGGCTTCAATTAGACACTCCTGTCTGTCTCCTTTCAGATTATCTTTGTGCCCCAGAAGAAAATGTCCACATGATCGACTTCACCAGGTTTAAGATCCGTGACATGGAGACAGGGACAGTCCTCTTCGAGATCACCAAACCCCCAACACCAGGTCAGCTCCAAACCTCACACATTCGATACACATGTGTACAAATTATGCATAATCTTATCCAGACTGAGTTGATTATTATTTTTCTGTGTGTGTTCTTGTCCAAGTGACCATGCAGATGATCTTGTAATAATAATAATAATAATAATAATAATAATAATAATAATAATAATAACAATAATAATAATAATAACAACAACAACAATAATAATAATAATAATAATAATAATAATAATAATAATAATAATAATAATAATAATAATAATAATAATAATAATAATAATAATAATAAAACAATTTGAGTATGGCTCTTTTTTTTGTTAGGCCCATAAGATTTTGGATGAGTTAGACTAAATGTACAGTCAGATGCAGCTCCAGTACACGTTTTCACGTCTTTTTTTCTTTTCTTTCTCTAGCGGGAGATAAAAAGCATTGTGACCCCAACGCCGGCCGTTTCGTCCGATACCAGTTCACCCCAGCCTTCCTGCAGCTGAGGCAGGTTGGAGCCACGTAAGTTCCGCTCCCCTGCGCAACAAATGAAGCCGGTTAGAGGGAGGCATGAGCTCATTGATGCAGTAGCGTTCGCTCAACCCCGACCGGCAGGCCGTGATGGGCGTGTACCTACACAACAGTTTGGCCCACCTGCTGAGTCAGGCACCGAAAAATCTGTCCGCGATCATCGTCAGACTCCTACGTGACTGCAGATTTCAAACCCCACCCCACGTCATTAAAAAAATCTCTGTAAATGATGTTAAATATGCAGTGTCTTGTGCCTTATTTCTACCCTATGTTTATATTAATGCAGCACATAAGAATGTCGCTACGGATGTTGCTCTAAGGGGCCAATTTAGTATATTTCATGATATTTCTAGTACCGATCAGGTCACAATTATAGTGCCGAGTTGGTTACAATGCAGTGACATAGTCTAAAAGAGGTCAGGTTGGGCGCCACAATGTGAACAGTCTATTAGACGGGTCTATTGACCGACTCGTGGGGTTAGTCTTACTTTTTGCAAAGATCATGACAGTAGTCACAAGTTGATCCCCTTTCCCCAAAGGTTGGGCCAACGGTTGGTAAAGTCACTTCCTCCCTCTGCAGGGTGGAGTTCACCGTGGGCGACACCCCCATCAACAACTTCCGCATGATAGAGAGACACTACTTCCGCGATCAGCTGCTCAAGAGCTTCGATTTCGAGTTCGGCTTCTGCATGCCCAGCAGCAAGAACACATGCGAGCACATCTACGAGTTCCCCGCGCTGTCAGAGGACATCAGTGAGTGGCACACACACACGCGCACGCACGCATGCTCGCACAATACCACCAACACACACACACACATGCAGCCACAAGACAAACAAACACCGCCGCGGCATCTTATTGGCTCGCACAGCATTCACGATTATTGTGTGTCCCCTCTGTACCAGTGCGCGAGATGATCCTGCACCCGTACGAGACGCAGTCCGACAGCTTCTACTTTGTGGACAACAAGCTGGTGATGCATAACAAGGCAGATTACTCCTACAGCGGGGGTCCCTAGGAAGACCTCCACCCTCTGCTCCTCCCTGTTCCGGATATTTTCCACCACCCAGGCCCCACTTCAGCAGGTCCAGAAACAGATGAACTGATGGACAAATCACTGGCACCCAACGCGCTCTTGTCTCACTCCCGTTAACTCCCGTGTGTGTTTCCTGTTCAGGCACTCAGCAGCCTGTCCGGTCTCATTCCTCCCCTCAGCCTCTTTTGCAGGAACATTGAATTCCGCCAGTTTCACCATCAGTTTGCACCAGTGTGCGAGCGTGCGCGGGCGGCAAACACATGCAGTGTCTGTACATACTGTTGACTTCAGTCTGTGTGCGTGGGTTCCGCTCGACCATCAGGATAACCCAAATGGATGTACATCTCATGTGATTTTATAGAACGCTGTCCCGAAGCACACCATAAGACAAAGGAATTAAGTTAGCCTAAAACAAACATTCGTAATCATTTATCTCTTCTGATGTATATTTATATACTTTGTATAGGAATCTCTGTGAGGTTTACTCATGAAGGTTCTCAGATATGTTGTAGCACACCTCTAAATGACTCCTCCCACAAGTTTAGCCTTTGCTCAGTCCAGTGACAAACAGAAATGTGTACTTCGTCTACGTTAATGTCTCATTTGTTTTCCTGTTTTTTTTTTCTGTTCTTAGTACTACGCCGGGAGTATTTTTGAAAAATAACTAGCCATTTTAAAAGCGTCAGAAAAAGTACATTAGCCAAAAGTCAGATACCAATTTTGATATCCAGTATGTCCTCTGTAGTGCTGAACAGTGTGTATACTTTATGATAAATGTTTTAAAATTGAAAAAAAAAAAAAGTATGTAAAGTTTTGACAGCCGAAATACCATCACTGCAATAAACAGGATTTTTTTTTTTCAAAATATTGATATACTGTACATTGTTTTTGTGGATTTTTATTTATATATTTATTTATTTTTTATAAATGACGAGACATTACATTTTTGCGCTCATAGAAGAGCGTCACACCCCACCATTTAATGGCTCTACTGGGGTCAACAACTAAGCACCCCATGTACCCACAATCGATTAAAACAACACACCTAAAGATTAAACAAAGCCAAGAGAATGCAGATAACACGAATGTAGACAAAAAAAAACAGAACAACGCTCAACCAAAAACTGTCAAGCAACAAAGAATAAAGAAGTACCCTCACCAAAAGTATCCCCCTTCCGGTGGTGTCACAGGAGTTGCGGAGGTCTTCCTGCATACCAGGTGCTCCTTGTTGTTCTGATTGGACATCATTAGGGTGGAGCTACAGAGAAGACAGGAACGAGGCAGGGGGACACATACGGCTGTAACAGGGAGCAATAAACCATCGGAACCGGTTCGTAAACCCAGTTATGTTGCATTTGACGGCTAGGAAATACAGAAAAAACATGAAGCAAAAGGCGCTTTTCGGGTTAAATTAGATACCTTTTTTTTTTTTTTTTATGCAGTGGCTTACCTTTTTTTTTAAATAATGTAATGTCTTGGTGGTCGATTTCCCTTTGTTTGTCAGGTTTACTGATGCAGAAAGAACAAGCTGCAGGTCACAAAGTGTCTTTGCTGCCATCTTCTGTGACAACAGTTTTACTGCAGCGCTGCCATGACAACGCCTAAAATAGCCCCGTTCATCAGCGAAAACAAACAGAGCACTTTTCTTTTCTTTTTCTTTTTTGGTGTAGAGCCCACGTCACAACGGATCAATGACTGCAATATATGTAACACACAAAATATGGTATCAAATGTAACATATTTAGCAAGATCTGCAAAACGTTTTTTTTTTTTTTTTTTTACATTTCATAATAATCTCCTTAGGTAGAGGACGTCACCCTAACCTTCTGGATGAACCAAAACTTTGGACATAGATGACAAATTAATCAATGCATCATCAAATATTGAGGGAATGATAAAACATATTTATAGAAAAAGAAAATCACAAATGCATCACTAAATCAAATGACGTGATCAATTGAAAACAATTAACATACACAATGAATTAGATAGGAGAGATTATGTTGACAAATGACAAAAAAACAACCACAAAAAAAACGTATCTTAAGGTGAAATGAATGAATATCACAATGATGGAGAAAAAAGTACTTTGTAAATCAATACAGATTGTAAAACGTAATTAAATAAATTAAAAGTGTCACATATGTGTTTTGACAAAATTGACAAAAAAAGAAGAAGCTATGGTTATATGGGTGAAACTCGGTCAATTGGTGGTAAAAAAAAAGATGATCTCTATGTTTAATACTTTGGCACATAGCTGCTTGGGACAGTTTTTCACAATCTACATATAATTATATATTATGGGAGATCGATGGTCAGGAGAGCCTTGTGTTTTTTAGTTTTTTTTCTCATAATAAGGAGATGGATGTTGGAGAAGAGGTCAGATACCCAGCCAAGTTCTCCAACCCGGAATAAGTCACAGGATGCAGTCCGTTCAGGCAGCCGCGCTGCTCTGTGTTTTCATCCTCATACTCTGCTTTACATCGGCCAGCAGCAGTGGCCCCGGCCGGGCTGACCTGCAGGCAGCTGGCGTGGTTGTGGGGGTCCTGCAGGGCGAGGGCAGCGGACAGTGTTGTGGTGTTATCGGACACCAGGGTGTCCTCCCTCAACTCCTCCCATACGCTTCCTGCAACCAGAATAGGGACACTTTAGGTTTTGTTCTGGAGAGTTGTAAGGGGCGGGGGGGACACCTCACCCCATACATCTGTGGAGGTTCTCAGTCATCCAGTTCATGGTAATATCAGGTGCAATTCAAGTAGGCAACTGGACTGCTATGGAATTATTATAATCAAATAAGCATAACCCTTTATACCTTTATAATTGTATACTGTTTATACTTATATCTTGAATACTTCTTAAACCTTTCTATCACTAAGATACTCACTATATAGTTTTCCTGCTAAATGATCAATGAAGTGTTCACCAACTTGCCCACATTCCAATGATACATTTATGGTGTCTCACGAACCAGACATTATGGGTGCCATAATTCATGCAGTGGGTTTCGGAGTGGTTACCACTTAGTTAAGTAAACAAATACATGGGGAACTGATTTACACATGCCAAGGGAAGGAGCTTTGGACTATGACCCGAGGTCATCTATTTGGGAGGAACATTGTCCACAGGACACTGGACAATGATAGGACAAGAAGGCCACCTGGACTAAAACCTCCAATCAAGAACAAGACAACACCCCAACCTGGAAGACTTAAAACCAAATGTAACACAAAGAAACGGTGTTATTCTGTGGGATCTGTTAGGGAGGAGACAGTAACTGCCTGTCTCTTTCTTATCAGTAGCACAGGGTACCCCTCAGCTGAGTGTGTGTGTGTGTTACAGATCATATCACAGCTTATTGATAAATAACCTTTAATTGAGAGAAGTTTCCGGTTCATCCTTGTTTCTACTTCCAAAAAAAGAACACAACATTGCCTACTTGAATCGCACTTGATATTACCCCATACATATATATTACAATTTCCCCTCCTCTTAATTTCTACATGCAAAGATTGTCTTCATCTTAAAACGAGTCCAGGGACGGCTTTCTTTTATCAGTATGCAAACCCATGCGTTCTATTGCATATTGCTTCATATACTGCAACATTTTGTGACTTACCAGACATGGATCCAGATATACAAGTCTAGCTTGCAAGCTAACATCCCTTGAAAATGAAGAGCACCTATAGATGTCCGGTCATACCTTGGAGCTGCAGGTCAGTCAGACTGGGGTTGAACGTGTCAATGTCATAGCCGGTATCCACCTCCAACAGCATGTCCTGCACGCTCCTGGGTCCAGCCCCGTACTCAGCCTGCAGAAGAGAATTATAAACCGGTGGCATCCTCTCAGCCATGGGTGAGTTCAGGCCTCTCGGAGCCGCAGGCTGCTGCTCACAGGGGGAGAACGGGGCAAATGAGTTGCTGGGTTGAGCTGCGGCGCGGGGCAGGCAGCAGGGCTGCTGAGGCAGCACGTCGGCATACGGCGAGCGGCGAGCGGGTTGGCCGGGGGGCCGGAGCTGGGACGGGCTGCAAGGAGACGAGGCGGTGCCGTAAAAGGGGGTCACTCGGGATAAGAGGGCCGGGCTGGTGTAAGGCGCCAAAGACCGGAGCTTGCCGGGCCTCTCCCCCACTAGACGATCAAGGTCTTCTGTTCAAAAAATAAATAAATAAATAAAAAAAGCAGGAAAAAAAACAAAAAACATTTGAATCAAAATACACGGCCATATCATTTGAAGTAAATGTCAGCAAAAATGATGAAAGGGTTTCAAATCTTTACAATGCATCTTTGATCGTTATATCTTTTACGGAAATGAGTTTGTGGTAGAATTGATTCGTCTTAAAAAAAAAAAAAAATGATTTTCCATTTCATTTGTTTCTCTTGTAATGTTCCGGGGACCTACCTGGCCTCGCCATGCTCCTGCGAACAGTGATGGGGTCTTTGCGGCGCCACTTGTGCAGCTCCTCCTGCATCTTGGCCACCTTGGCTGGATTCAGGGCCCACAGACAGCCCTTGCGGGACGAGTTTCCATTCTTGTTCTCCACTTTCTCAAAGCACTTGTTCAGGGAGAGGTTGTGGCGCACCGAGTTCTTCCACCCATCAGGAGCTGTCTGAACGGGAAAGGAGGGATTGATGCAGAGGAGGAGGGAGACAAGGGTAAAAGCAGCTCGAGATTCGTGATGTCGCATCAAGATGTAATTCATTGTACTCCAGAAAAATTACGCATTTGCACACACACCCGTGAGCCAGGGCGCCACCAACATTTAAAATGTCCGGAAATTGTGAAAATGGCTCCCAGTGATTGAAAATCTTCCCATCAGACCAACACGTCAAAACTCAATTCATCATCGTCATATTCAATCTGCGCCTTTTTATTACAAAAGGTAAGGTAAAGCAACAAGAAACTAGACCCGAAGCTAGGCATTTTCTTATTATGTGTGCGCAATTCAAACCCTAAGGTCTGTCCCACAGAAACCAGAACACCGTGCCCTTCGCTGGATGCAATGCTGCTATGTATCCCTTTTTCGCCGCAATGATTTATAGGCCAGTGGCAAGTTCAGAACTGAACTGAGCTCAAAAGTATTTGATACATTCAGAAAAGCAATTCCGGTGCATCTCAAAAATCACAGCTTTTGCAAAAATGCAGCCATCTTTTTTTTTTTTCCTCAATTTTTTTTTCCGTTTTTCGTTTGAGTGTCCCCCTATCATCTATCACCTCATCCGTGTATTTTATGGCCCCGCAGCCCAGGCTCAATGTTGTAGGCAGATGTTTGGAAAGCCGCCACGTACGGTGCCTTTGTGAATATGAATGAGGGCGAGTCTTTGAGCTCTTTCCAGAAGTGAGTCTGAACTTATTTGATTTGTAGGTATCTTGATTTCTTTGAGAAGCGCAAAGAATTACTGACGACGAAGCGGGTTCAAAGCGAGGTCCAACCATCCAGCTGCATACCTCATCAACGCTAAATCCCGGGGGCTCGGTTTGATCTCCCATCTCATGGAAAGGAAGGGATTCGATCTCTGCTCTGCTTGGTCGCCTGGCTCCGGTTGGATCATCATGTTTACGATGTTCTGCATGCGTCAACAGTCCGCCATTCACACACACGCGCAAAACACTGGGAAAATACCCTTTCCCCTTTTGACTCCCTTCACCAGCGTCATGCCTCGACACGTTTCTGTCCAGCTGATCCAGAGCCACTTGGCTGCACTTTGTTTGCACAGTGAGATCAATCATTACAGGGAAATCATGGACGTCACTCATGTCAGCTGCAACAAGAAAACCGCTAACCACTGGGCAAACATAAATGTAATCCCTTTAGTCCCCAAACAAACAAACGCGCACACATCCGTAACACAGATCGAGAGGAAACCCGTTTGCAATGATACGGCATGCGCTCGCGAGGTACAGATGCATAATGCACGAACTTCCCATTTGAATGCATGTTTATGCTACGTTTATGATGCCGACATGATCGTTGTGGTGTTGTCGTGATGCAGAACAAAAAAAAAAGAAAAAAAGGACTGGGATACCTTGAAATACGGGAAGTGTTCGGTCATGAAGCTGTAGATCTCACTGACGGGCAGACTTCCGGTTTTACTGCTCTTCAGTGCCATGAAGATCAAGATGCTGCAGTGATGAAGGAGAATTATTAGCATCAGAGGCAGGCAAACTAGGCAATTGCCTAGGGCCCCGAGCTAGAAGGGTCTCC
>JAFBJU010000190.1:166820-268527 GCA_016785305.1 Colistium nudipinnis
GCCCCCCCCCCCCCCCCCAAAGACGGCTATTTACATTGGTCCACAGCAACGGCAACCTGAAAGCCCTTTAAATGACTTGCCAGGAAGAAGACACTGCAATGACACGCGGGAAACCCCCTGATAGGGGCCCCCCTGGTACTTGCGAAAGCTTCGTTTTTTTTTTGTTTGTTTTTTTTGCCTGGGGCCCCCAGAGTGTCTTGAAACATCCCTGATTATAATAGCAATTCCAACATCAATTCCAATTCACTGGGACTGCCTCAGTTTTTTCCAGCCAACCCTTGACGCCACCGGACTAATCTGAAGACACATTTCTTTAAATGATATAAAAAAAAATAAAAAAAACGATTGAATTGTGCTACCTGTATGAGTAAATGGGCTTGGGGAAGAGGGGCTGTGTTGTGCCCTCTTGCTGTGGTTGCGTGGAGAGACTTTGGAGAGAGTATTTGGACTGGTCATTATTAGAATACAGTCTCGACGATACCTGTAGAGAGCGCGGGCACGCACGCACGCGCACACACACACACACACACACACGCACACACACACACATAAACATCCTGACCCGAGAGCTGTTCAGAGAAAGATGTTTGTTTTATACTGTTGTGATACATTTGAATAATAGGGCTAAACCCAAATATCTGTCGCTGAAGTTTTTATTACCCATCACATGCATTCCATCTCGTGCTGCACCCGTTTGTGTGTGTGTGTGTGTGTGTGTGTTTGTGTGCGTGCGTGCGTGCGTTACTCACTCACCTGCTGTAGAGGGCTTGATGAGCTGTAGGACGGATGAGACAGGAAGTAGGAGGGCACCACTGGCCCAGCTGGAAGCTTTGGGTACGAACTCTGCCAATATGTGGAGAACAGAAAAATAAAAACGTTTCTTGTGTTTGCCTGCGCAGCAGCCCCTAGCATGTTAGGAAAGGGTGCAGCACATTCTAAACACATTTCTGGCCATCCACTTTGTTTATTCGCTCTGTGCTCCGAGTGTAGCATAAGACTTAGAAACCTGAATGCTGCCGTTGTATAGGTCCCAGGGGAGCGGCGCCTCATCGCTGGAGCTCTGTGAACAGGTGTCGGGACTGAACCCCTCCTGCAGACAGCTGAAGTGTGGCCGGTACCGGTGGAAACAGTCAGAGTTGACCTGGCCTGGTCCTGGGGACGATCCTGACCCGGAACCTGCGGTCCCATCGGCGCTGTGTCTCCTGGTCACAGCTGCACTCCTCAGGCAGAAGGTGTTCTGCTGGGCGAAGCCTTTAGCCTGTGGTTGCGACGTTATCATTATTTGATTAAATCAGATCTGCACTAAACCATAAAAGTCAGGTTTTCACAGGAGTGTCTGAAACCCAAAGAAAAAAGCCTGAGGCACCTATACCTGTAAGTCTGCCATCTGCTCGCAGGACGTCCCACGGGGCTCACAGGTGTGTAGGCCGGCCTGAAGGGTGGATGGCTGAGACTGGCTGCATGTCAAAGAGTCTGACATTTTCGCACCGAAACCTACTCCTGTGAAAAGAGCACATTTGGATGTATCTCTTATCTTGCCTGCTCGGGAGTTACCACAATATTAGGTCCGACTGTGATGACACGGCATTTCTGGTATAACTAATACTACGGGAGTCGGCGTCATTTTTTCTTGGGATGACATGTCACGACAAGTGGCGCGAACTGCTGATATTCAGATGAAAGCGCACCACACTTTTTTGGCAAATAATAGGAGGATTGCGGCATTATAAATATGTATGATAAATAGGAAACCATGCTATTGGTTAGCTGAGCTCGGCGTAGTCTAAAAAATTTAAATCGAGCAAATATGAAATCACAGAACTCGGCCAACCTCTCCCGCCGGAGAGAGAGAGAGTAAACGCGCTTCCCAAAATGTCACCGATCCTTCGGTGACGCCATGACGCTGAGTTATTACTCTGCAGTAAATCTCTGACAGTTTTAAATGGAGGATTGGGATCAGCGATTCTTTCTTTTTTCCCCCGTAAAAGAAACTCCAGGGTGCGACGGTGCATGGGTCGTTGGTTTATCTGATAGGAAGCGTTATCTGATCCCAGCGGAGGTGTGGGACACGTGGCAAAGGCTCCAGTAATGGCGTCCCCAACCCTGACATAAACCAAGCTCATTAGAACCGCCATGGCTGCTGGGTCACATAAAGCTAGATAATGTGCTGAGGCACAGAAAGTGGGTGGGAGAGAGAGAGAGAGAGGAGGGGGGGGTGGGTGGGTGAGGGAGAGAGGGGTTCAGATCAAAAGAGGCTAAAGTGTCGAGGTGAAAGTTGAGAGATTGCCTTTCAACACTGTGGCAACAAATCCTCTCGTCTGCCTGACACAACGGATGCACTTACAGTAAAGCTGACGAGTAGAAACTTCAGTGGAGTGTGCGTGTGTGTGTGGTGGTGGGGGGGGGGGGGGGGGGGGGGGGGGGGGGGGGGGGGGGGGGGGGGGGGGGGGGGGGGGGGTGCGTGCGTGCGTGCGTGCGGGAGAGAGCGCGACATCGAGTGTGGCTTCGCAGGTTGAATGTGGACATTTCGGGGTTGCCTGCTTCGCATTGGATTTACACATGAGCACGCGATTATTCTGGAAAACAATTACCACCGAGATAACATCTTTTCAAACAACTTGTTTCCACATCACCGGAACACCAATTTACAACATGTAAACCGTGTTTTCTGTCTCATGCTATTACCAAAAAAGAAAGAAAGAAAGAAGAAAAAAAAACGTTGATTGCTGATTTCACAAACAAGATGTCAGGTTTCTGTGATGATTTTTGTCTTTTTTCAGTTTTGGGAGCAGGTCCCGGTCTCGGTACTGTGAAGGTAATCCACCTCTTGACCACGGTGGCCACTGTGCGCTGTCTAATCTTCCGCCACCTATTTCTTGACGGGGGACTATCCTTGATTAATATCAAGCACGTGGTCCCGGTTTGCAAGTTGCCCTGTGCAGTGTGTCCACCCTGTAGGCAACGGCCACTTTCTCAAAGGGCATCGTCTGTCTCGAGATACTATCGCACGCTCATGTGCACAATGCCATCTCCGATTATAGAAGACACGCAACGTGGCGTCATTTGTCAAGTTCAACAGAATCTTCGCACATGTGTGGTTGTTGGAATGAGCACTTGCAAGGGGAGTGACCGACACTGCCCATCTGTCACTGGAGCTTTAGCGAAGTCTCCGCAGCAACAACTTGCAGCCGGGCAACCAAATATTTCTTTCACGGGTGGTTTAAGTTGCTAGACGTTGTCTAGCCATACGTCGGTCTATACGTTGTAGCTTGCATTAAAGATGTAAATCATGAGTGTTAGCACAACGCAGTGTCAGATTTTTGCCAAATCACACACGAGTGCATAGAAAAGATACTTCAAATATTCAAACATTGACCCTAATTGGACTCGAAAAGCGAATTCACCCTACTCAGTATCTATACTCGTTGGGCATCGTTAGCCTTGACAAGACGCTGTCAAAATGCAATGCAAATAGTGCGTGAGAACCCTTCAAATGGTTTGCGACGTTCAATGTAATATCGCACCCTTGCAATATTCCCCACGAAAATACGATTTCTTTTCAATTTAAGACCGATTCTATGCCGGCGAAGCGCAGAGTTGACCGGACAGCACCTCGTCAATGGCAACCGTCGGTATCGCTCTGCATCTGTCAGCACGGTTGTCTCCACCTTTCACACCACAAGCTCATACCAAGAAGCTGAACATGTTATCGTACGTCTGTGATCGCCAGAAGACAGGGACAGATTCATCTGCTCAACATAACCCTAATCCCAGCACACACAGTGATAGGAGAGGGCTACCACTCGGACGTTCCAGATGGGGTTAACCACCGGTCAACACCTTCATCGATGCCTACTGTTTTCTGTACAGTTCAGTGCTGCGGTGTGTCTCTCAGTTCAATTATAAACATGTGGAAAAAGAAAAAAAAAAACATGAAATCAAGTGTATATTTATATACATCTATATATATATAGATATATATCTATATATATATAAACGTATATATATAAATATATAAACTGTTTCAAGTGAGCTCACCTGACCTTGGACTGCGCACTCTCCTCTGTGTTGTGGAGTTGTGGTCTCAGATCGCCTCCTTCCGACCTGTGACCTCTGCTCTGTCCACACCTGGAGCCAGTTCCCCTCGTGGACGTGTGCACCTCAAGCCTCCTGTTCGCTGACAGTGAGGCACTTCGATTAGATTGGCTGTCTAGATATGCGCAGAAGTGGTTGATGGGCTGGTTTTAGATTTTTTGGCAGCTCAGAATATCATTCTAGCTTTGTGTGTGTGCGTGCGGGCGTGCGTGCGCATGGCACTCGTCCAGGCTAGCCCGGCAATAAGATATACAGAAAGAAAAACCTGTTCCTACAGGTTCCAAAAGATCTACCAGTGCAGTCATCGGCAGCTGGCAGCACTCCCTTCCTCCTTCCATCACTCTCGCTTTGCCTGACTGAATGGTTACTTGTCTGAGTGGGACATAAGATACGCCACTGATTACAGCCAGTGGCAGAGAGCGAGCGGGCGCCGTGCCCTGGTTCCTGAGCCCGCCCGCGGCAAAGGGTGCCTCAAATGTGATCTGGTTCCACTAAGCGGCCGCGCACTCAACCAAATGCGTGCGCACGTGCGCGCAGGCGCCATCACTGGAGGGCACGCGCGCAGCAGTCAGCGACACAAATGGCGAACGTACCCACCCGTCAGGTTGTTCTTGCGCTCTGCAGGCTGTCAGTGCCAAGCTAATCTCGGAACACGCTCTCCGCGGCGAAGTGTCTCTGCCGGTGTTAACGCCGCGTCGCTCCCTGAAGCGTTTGACGCGGACGCACGAGGCTCAAGGAGGAATGGAAGTGGAGAAACGGGGAGTAGGTGAGAGAGGGAGAGGGAGCAGAGGTATGTCAATACAGGTAGATTCCTATCCTATCCTCCTGGTGAACCTGAAAAACAGCAGCACCCTTAGCTCTCAGCTATACCTTGAACAAACCCTGTCCTCAGCGAGAGGGCGAGGCAGAATGACAGCGAGAACCGGGGATTCATTACGGATTGAAGAAACGCTTGTGTCACAGCGCAAGGCCCCGGCAGAGCGGGGCCACTGCCGCAGGGCTTGCTTCTGCCAACGATGGAGCTCTGGCGGAGGGTGTAATGTGGGAAGAGATTCCATTCCAGGGGGCCGCGCGGGTGAAAGTCTCATTGCCTTCTGGGGAAATAATTGCTCGGTCTTGCTGGGGGGGGGGGGGGGGCCTCGGCCGCCATATCCTGTTTTGCGGAGCTGGAGCGTGTTAATGCAAATGTCCAAAAGCAGCGAAGCTGTCTCGCTGGTCAGCACTTGAGTCTTACGTCTGTCGGACAACATCCGCACTGCAAACTCAACGTCAAGTCCAAAGGAATGAATCACGGCACAGCTTTATGCAAATTTTTGCGGCGCCTCTTTCCGTCCAAAAGTCATTGGAACACATGGACTCGCTCAACCAGTTGCGTTGATGCGTCGAACCTGGCGCGTTTGCCGTCCATTCAATTGTGCCATCACGCGCGGCGGTGTCATGTTTAATTTTTTGGGTTTTACCGGTTGCAGTGTCAGACACCTGAGGTCGTAAAGCTGTGTGTCAAGGTTGAGCATGATAGAGTCAAACAAACTTTGACGACGCAGGAACGTGCTTGTTTATCTCGTCCCGTGCCCCACCTCAGTCTCTTAAATGTGTCCATCGTCCTTTTTTGTTGCTGTTGTTGTTGTTGTTGTTGTTGTTGTTCCATTCGATTGTTTCCAACGGTAAATATTCATAAAGCAGTGGGAGAGTTTCTGATTCTATTTTTCAAGTAATTAGAAGGATGGATTTATGACTGTCTTTTGAAGAAAAAAAAACACTGAAAACATTCCTCTGTCCCCGAGGCAGTGAGAGGGCGGGAGATTTATCACTGAATTCCTCACTGTTTGGCTCAGAGTGGTAGCGCAACTCCCGAATATAATGATATGAGAAGACGCAGTATATAACGCATGAAGAAGTATCGCTGTCTTTCTGTCTCGGTGCCTGTCTTTCGCTGGGCTTGACAGCCACTCAACGCGTTGACTACAAATCGGTTGGGTTCTGGGTGGTGTTGTGCGTTGGGCGTTGACCTTTTGGCCTCCATGCGATGGTACCTACCTACAGGTGAGCGCGTCTCCGTGGAGCCGAGGAAGCGCAGCGTCCACCGGGAGGTGGTCGAGACCCTACCCCTCCATCTTTCTCACAGTGCTCTTGTTCGCTGCCACGGTGAGCCCCCTTGCCGAGTTGATCAATGGCAAGTCTGGATCAAGGCACCATTATCTCCGTCTGTTAAAAAAACTAAAAAAACTAAAAAACTAAACAAAAAAAACAAACAGTGTGATCTCAGTGATCAAAGTTATTAAAAAAAATAAAATAAAATTGTGTTGCAAATACACACCACACAGCCAAAAAAAAACAAGCCTCAACCACAATACGATACATTACAAAATGCCTATGCAAAGCCCCATTCAAATAGTTTGGCGTGAAGGCAGCCCAGTGTTTGTTGATGCAGAGTGCAAATCCCAACGACTTTGGACACCAACAATAAGCTCGACACACAACACCACACACAACATTTTTTTATTTTTTTTATTTTTTTCATTTTGGTTTTGGTTTCCCGTTTTCAATTTTTAGAATCTGTGAACCTGCGGACAATTTGGCCACACTTTGAACGCCCCCTGCCCCTTGGCTTACAAGTTGAAAACGATGCGAAGGCTCACGCCCGACAGACCAAAAACAACAAAACTAAACATGGTGCCAAGATATTACGCACGACAATAATCCAACAATCAGCTGAACGACTGTTGAACCCTGCCTATTCTACGAATCATTGATTTCAGGACGTTTTTCTATGACGGCAGCTAAAGACCCCGTGACCAACTTTTTCACCGCTCGTCTCGTCCCTCGAAGCGGAGCAGAGAAAAACACACAGAGGCTCGTACTAGCTAAACAGCTCGCGAGCGAGCACTGTATATACTCAGCAATTAATGTTCCTGTCCCGGGGGTATTTCACCATATAATTTGCTACGACCTTTCTAAACGGCAGCTCCCGGTATGTTATATTCACAATTAGCATTTACCCGCGGATTCAGGTGCCTCATTAAAAATCCGCTTTGAGAAATGCAAGTACAGTCAAGACGGAACGTTTTCCAGCGTGACAATAACAGGTAGGGGCAAAACCCACGCGTATCACGTGCAGAGAAACATCTACGGTCATCGGAGGTCAGGCAGAAGATAGGAGCTGAAGAAAAAGAAGGAAAAAAAAGGCGGCTTACCTCTGATAGCGGACACCCGACGCACTTCCATCACAGTTAAGGAAACACTTTGACAATGGACAGTTTTTCCTTTGCGCGATGCAGCCGCCACCGGCGGAATGGTCCCTAGATTAAGCAGAAGGGTTTTTGATTCACAGCCGCTTACTCGATTGAACTTTGAGGACTCTCGATGCAGGACTTGAAAATCCCTTTTGTTCCAGCCCTTCCCGCACAGCCAGCATACTGACCTCTGCCGAGGTCAATCAAATGTTTTCGGTCAATTGTCTAAAATTGATTTTCCTTATACCTCCCGTCATATTTTTTTCGAGTTCCTCCCACACTGACCCTTGAAAGGATTTGCCTTCTGTCCACCTCGGATCTCTTTAAATCAGCCGGTGACCCGGTGGTCCTAATCCTATGGATGACAATGGGATTTGAGCCCGTCATTAACTCTAACAGTCTCCGTCAAACACCGCAATGTACCCAAACAAGACGGACTGCACCTACACACTTTACCTTGTGTGTAATTTGCTTCAAGTATCTGGCTACAGAGTGCCTTCACTCCAAATATAATGATTACACACGTGAAAAACCCATAAAGTTTAATGACAGGAGCGGTTCATGTACGTGCCCAAAATATTTTACAATTTGTTTTTATTACAATTAGCAACATTTTTATCAATACAATTATTTGTTTGCAAATGAAATGATTACCTTTATTTATTCTGTATATTAGATGAGTGTAACACTATTAAAGATGCCAATATCAAACTTCTGCCACTATATATATATATATATATATGTATTATATATTTTAATATATTTCACAGCTACCTCATTGTCTTTCTGCAAGAAAACGTATGTTTAAATGGTGTAAACACGTGCATAATTTGGGGTATAAATGATATGTGACGTAACACCTGGACCGATTTTGTTGACAGTCTGGAAGATGATTTGTCCAAAGGTGCCGAACTCAGTTCAGCCGACAGTTGCGCTGTGCGTTGCAGCTGGTTTCAGAGCCACATCACTTTGTGAGGCAGGATATAAAACATATGGCTGCATAGGGGACCATGTGTCCGCCATCAAGGCCTGGCGTTACAGGGGAGCATTAAATACAAATTGTGAGACCTTCGCAAAACCAGTCTTCCACCAGCGGAATCCTGATAAATAAGCAGGCATTGCTCATCTCCCCCTTTTGTTCTCCCCCCCGTGTCCATTTTCCTGAGTCAATATTCAAGGAGTTTTGGTTGTATTAGCCCACTCGGGAAAGGTATTCAGATTGAACATCGCCACGCCCCAAGTGTTAATGGCGATGTTGATGGTTATGACTCCAACAAAGTTCAGAATGAATCCAGTCCTGGCCTGGAACAAGCAGAAAAACCAAAACTAAATTATAATATTAATTAGATTACTGTCAACACAATCAGAAGACGTCCTATAATAATGTTCTCAAGCTACCCAGGCAAACTGCATTTGCTGCTGAGTACTGTGTGTAGACATATACACAATAATGATATATTAAGGATTAAAATAAGCTGCTTATACACAAATTGGATATGATCCTTTATCCAAAACAGTGCACGTACGGCAAAACACTCAATCTCAGGTTCCCCATGTTTTTTTCCCCCGAAAGGTCTTACCATGTCTATAACTTTCAGGTTGCCGTAGGAGAAGGCGATGGCGTTGGGCGGAGTGGCCACTGGCAGCATGAAGGCCAGCGAGGCGGAGATGGTGCACGGGAACATGACGTACAGCGGGTGTATCTTAATGGCAGTCGCCTGGGAATGAGAACATTGCGTTGAGTAGCCGTATATATATATATAAAAGAATGAATTTGGAATGATATCTCAGTCCGTCTCACCATGGAGGCCAGTATGGGCAGAAAGAGTGTGGTGGTGGCGGTGTTGCTGGAGCATTCGGTGAACATGGCCACCAGCAGACTCAGCAGGATGGCGATGGCAAAAGGAGGGATGCTCTGCAGCGGTATGAGGGTTTCTCCCAGCCACACAGAAAGTCCAGATTTCTGGAAAAAAAACAATGCGCACACACATCGGCATCCATCAACGCTCATGGAAAGGACCGTCTAAAAATCGGAAAAATGTGCACAGGGTTCACTTGTGGTACCTCGCTACCGTGGGCCAATGCGAAACCTCCGCCCAGAAGCAAAAGGATGTTCCAGGGCATCTTTTCATGGACAACGTCCCACGTCAGCAGAGGTGTAGGGGCCTCAGCCGGTGTGCCTGCAACACGTCAGGAAGCCGACCGTTTATCCTTTCGGCTAATGATTAGGACATTGCCATACAATCTGGACTGGATAAAGCCACACTTTTATCGTCTGAAGATAATCGGTGCTAGAAGATAGGAAACGCGGTTCAGCGGTGAGACAGAACAACCCGTGGTGCCGCATGTGGAGTCGTGCTTTTGAAAGAAATGTACTCCTTTCCCAATTGCCTCCTTGGCACCTGGAAGTCTGGCTCACACACTTTTAAACTCGTGTGCGTGTGTGGCGTGCGTGGGGGCGCGTGCGTGCGAGAACCATTGTCACCTCTCTCTGTGTACAAAACACTCGCACTTTGAGAAGTGGCGAAAAGTCCTGGTTGCTTATGGACAGGAGCAGGACACGCTCCACTTAAGTTACCGAGTGAGGAGGAGAAAAATATATATATATATATATATATATATATATATATATATATATATCCTTGACACAAAAGTCGCAGCCCAGCCTGTGCTGTTGTACAGGCTTGACCTTGAAGCTATCAGACTACAACTCAGGAAGGAGTTTGGTTAACGTTCGTCAGAAAGCACTGAATCAGCGGGATGAGATGTCACAGGCCATAAAAGTGATTGGCGGTATCTTTTTTGCGACGCGGGTATAAAAACGGCACTATCTCCAACATAAAATGTGAGGCAACGGCCGATGAACTCTATTCACGTTGTTTTTCGAGACGTCCCCCCCCCCCCCCCGTCGTAAAGCTGAAGGGATTGCGCCCCTGCCTGTTCGCGTGGACTTGTATGAATCCAATTTTCTCTTCCAACCCGTTTTTAAAACGCCGCGTTTTGTCAATACCGCGGCTACAAATGACGCGTCGCACGTCACATGAAACTGCCCGGAGAAATGTGGCGGTTTTGGAATTTCTTAACACGAAACACCCTTCAAAGCAAGTTCAGTGAGAGCACACCGACACCGTTAGGGTAGACCTACCGTTCCTGGACCTGCATCTGGGCAAATTGGATGGGATGCAGAAGAAGAGCGATGACATTAGGATGGCCACAGTTCCATCCGTAACGTACCTGTTGAGAGACGAGGAGACACAATGGCTTACGTGCTCATTTAATAATGAATCAATTTGAATTTCGAAAAAATCAAAAATCAAAGGCCTAACACCGGACTTGAACTCAAGGATACATCAGGCCCATACTCAGTACTTACGACACTGATTGGTATTATCACTAGTAATAATAGTGAATAATCACAATTATTAAGATTAAAAAGTCATGAAAAGCAAAGCACTCACGGCTTCTCTTGGTTGAAGAGCACCGTGGCCCAGCCCGGTATGAATCCAGGCTCTCTCGTGAACCACAGAAGAACCAGCAAGATGAAGTTGACCAGCACACAGCCCTCGGCAAAGCTCATCGTGCCCAACTTTTTGTACTCGTCTTTGATGACCTGGTAGGCTTCCCTGTCGCTGTCCTTCTGTGCGCCACATCCGAAGGACTTTTTCAAGCTGGAATTGAAAGTGGGGGAGGGGGGAATGAGTGACAGCCCCATCACCGGGAAGACGCGTCGGCTGCGGTGAAATGTCAGAGCGGCGAACGACTGCCGACCGGCCCCCGAAAACTCACTTGAAGCCCAAAAACACAAACTGCAGCCACAACCAAGACAGCACCAGCATTAGAATCATGTTGGGGAATGCGAAGCCGAACCAAGTCGCAAAGTTGATGACACCTCCGTTACCGGGAAAGAGTCTGTCGGTGGGGAGAGTAAAAGAATCAAGAAACGCCGACACGGGTTGCATCGCTAAATCTACATGGCATGGGTTCAAATGAACATGGTGAAAGTAATCAAGTTACGTAAAGAAAACATTATTGTTTATTAGATAAATGTATTGTTATTAACCTGACCACAACCGGGAGGTGTGTGCGTGCGTGTGCGTGTGCGTGTTTTCATATGTGCAGCTCGTACTCATCAATCTGGCCCTTCAGGATGACGTTGGGCGTAGTTCCGGTGAGGGTGGCCGTCCCGCCGATGCTGGCGGCGTAACAGACACACAGGCTCATCCCCTTTGTGAGCTTTTCATACTTCTGCGCCTTCTTCAGTCTTCGCTGCTCTTCCTCAGGAGTCCTCTCGTAAACGTCTGGAGGGGCAGAGCAGAGGCCTTGAGCATGCAGGAAAAACATATGCATCATATACACACATGCATACATACTCCCTGGTCTTCGGGGATACCTCTGTCAAAGAGACAGACAAAATGCTCTGCTATGGTTCCGTGAAGTGTAAGTTGGACAGTTTGACAGGCGGCACCTTTTTTTCGTTCTTTTTTTTTGGTTTCTGATATTACAGGAGATTTGGTTGCAATTATTTGAAGAATACAAAAAAATGAATAAACAGTCACGATTTGTATCCAAAACCAATACAATTATATGTTATACACAATGATACACTTTGAGGTGAAATTACCTTCTTTTATGTCCTTGATGTCTTTGGCGTCGTCATCATCGCCTGCAAGTGTAAAACACCCTCAGGTACACGATCAAAACCAAGAGCGTATTTGAAAGTTCAAAGACCGCCACGCACACAAAACACGCACCGATGGTGACGCTGTTCATCTTCGGTTTGACCTGCTTGTAGTCGCTTTCTTTGTGGTCTTCCATCTCGAACGCCTGGTTCTCCTGACCGTCCTGCGCGTGGGAGAGACGGATGTCCCTCTCCTCAGCGTTGGTCTCCGTTTCGCACAGCTGCTGCAGCACGGCGTTTGCGATGGGCAGCATCATGGCCGTCGAGGCAGTGTTACTGATCCACATGGACAGAAAGGCAGTGGTGCTCATGAAGCCGATCATCAGCCTGGGCGCGGGAAGAAAAACGTAATGAGGCGATGGGGAGAACGTCGTAGATTTAACCCACAAAGGTGAGAGTGTATACACTATGATGATGATGACGATGATGATGATGATGACGATAGGATCATCAAATCTTCTGCAAAAGGCTTTTCAGAAAATATTGGATCCCGACAGTACAAGACTTCCAGGCAGAAAAAATATATATATATATATTATTATTATTATATATGTTTTTTTTGGGGGGGGGGGTTAAGTGTGTATATGTAGGTGTACAGAATGAGGTCTCTTACAGAGATGGCTTCACCCCTACAATTAGCAGAACTTGAAGAGCGATCCTCCTGTGCAGGTTCCATTGCTCGACAGCGATGGCCACCAGCAGCCCACCAATAAAGAGCATGTTGGAGTCTTTCAGGTACTGGATGCAAACCTGGGTGAGGCGGGAAAAAGAAAAATCTAAAAAATCCAAACGGGCTCACGGCGGAGTGTAAACCGTAATCTTGGAAAGAACAATACATAATAAACGGATCCCAACATTTTCCGAATGTACAGTTGGAATTACCTCATTTGACTCCAGGACGCCCATCATGGGGAACAGAATAACAGGAAGCAGGGCGGTCACAGCCAGGGGGATACACTCTGTGCACCAGTACAGCGCCATGAGGATGATCACAAAGCCACATTTTCCCTCCTGTATAGTAACAAACGTAGACTGTGTTGCACGGCATGCTTTATGCAAAAACACTGGGCACGAGCGTCGAGGTCTACTGGAGAAAAGGTGTGCTGTTGCTCCTACTCCATTTTTCTATCACGTTGGTAAGCAGTAAGTCATTTTTGGCCAATTTTAGCACCAGTCTCCCGAATGGTCTTTGTCAATGTCCAATTTTTGTATGGCACATTTTTTGACAATCAAGTCGACTTTGACTTTGACCGAACAATTACGAAAAGACATTTTGTCCCGCCAAAGAACAATCAAAGAACCATAAAGGCTCCATCTCGTTAAACTTCGCGGTGACAAGCCCACAAGGACAGATATAGTCGTTTTTATTAATGGGACTGAAGAAGCGCTTAAACGTGATCCAGCTCCGGTTTATCGTGGTCAAAGATTACATGGTACAAAGGGTCACCGTCAGAGGCCTTTCCTGGACCCGTTACAGCGAAAAAGACGGTGTAAAGCAATAAACGTTGCAGGGCAGATGTCTTTGATCCTTTTTGATTATAAAAGCTCGTCTGTATCATTTTGTTGCAGTCGTCTCATAAAATGTGGTTGCAGATTTGGACATAGATCTACTCAAACTCGCTCTCTCTCGCTCTTTGTTTCTAGATATATTTTGTGGATTTTGGAAAATAATTGAGAAAACAGATTCTTGAGAAGTTTTGTCGACAACCTGTATTTTTCCACACGTTCACACTTAACTACATGCAACAAGGTTTTGGAAAATGTATAATCTTGTATTCCACTATTAGTTTATTCGTTTCGTTGGTCCTGCAGTAATTGCTTTCTCCAGCCTCTGTGGCACGTTTCTCGGTGGTATTTTTAAAATGATTCCACACCCAAGACGCCGGAGTCAGCTCACAAAATATTCTCCTTTTCCCGGATGAGCATCAGCTCTTTTCCCTCCTGAGTCTTTAGTGGCTTGAGTGGCGTTTTTAAATCACTTTCATTACCGCAGTCCTGACAGCAGAATTAGACCCTATTTGCGTCATTAACTTCAAAACACTTCTCTGCAAAAGCGAAAACTACAGCCTATTCAAATAACACCTCGATCCAATATCGTCCTCTTATCTCTTCCATCACTCCCCCCTATATATCAAGTATAGCATCGAGTTTGATTACATGTGCAGTCATGCTGCTCCTGGATTCAAGGCTGATACAATATTGTCAAAGAAATATAGGCGCTTAAAATAGCAGTATTATCTGTGGTTGCAAAAGACAAGTCTCGAGACTTGTGTCCGCATCCTTGGTGCAATGCACATTGATATTCATTTTGCAAATATACATTTCAGGCGATCTTGCAGCGAAAATGGATATTTAATATCTTTGAGCATAATAATGAACAAATGTTGCTGTAATAGCAGTTCTCCATGCAGGGGTGTGTGGATACCAACGAGATACCGTTTGAGCACCGCTGCGGTGACGTTTATTTCGGGCAGTAAAGTAAAAAACTAAAGGCTCTACGGAAGATAAACTAAGTCTAAGTGGCACTTTGTTGGACATATAAGACATTCAGGTACCATATATCAAGAGCGCTGTGCCTGAAGTAGTTCATAAATGCCTTTTACCTCGGAACAGCTTTGGACAAAGGTCAAAGATGAGGCAGGATAATACACCTTTATACGTATTGTTATAGTTCTATCAGTGTGTCCGCTATATAATGATAGAAAGAAAAAAAATAATAATGTGCAGTTGAGTAACTGGAGATTCTGTGTGCAAGAACGTGCAGCTCTTTTTTAAGAGTTGACTTGCAACCGTTGAGGTAATTTAACAAGGAGAAGGCTGCACTCTACCTTTCACAGCCCATATAGGGGGCTTAATATATATATGTTGCTTAATTTAAAAGGAATGCGAGTGGCTTTCTACGTCTATATCGTTGCAGCAGGCCAACTTCACATCAGAGACACAAAATTCAATTTCTATCAAAATGAAAGGGCTGAAGGTATAGCATCGTGGTGGCTTTATATATAGTTGCGTTGGAATAGTATACGTCAGGCACTCAAGGAAGCCATTCTTTTGAAGGTGAACTCTGACATATTTCTGCAGATGCGTTCTATGACAGAAAAAGACATGTTCTTACGGAAGTCGGGATCATCAGTGGCAGAGGCAGAAGCAGAAGAGGCGTCAGGACTATCACAATGTAGTTCCTATACTTCCACAGCACTGTGAGAAATCCAGCCATGATGTCGAAGAGTCAAAGGCAACAAGTAATTAGTGGCACCGTTGTTTCATGGATAGGACAGTTACATTTGATGCCAGTTTATATAGTGAGAGGGGATTAAAGATTAACTTTCGAGCGAGGGCCTGCATGTCAAGGGCGTGTTTCCGTGTGTTGAAAAGGGGTTTAGATAAGGTAAGCAACCAGGAACAACAATCTACGGGTATCGGAAACTCCACAAAAAACTAATCTTATTGATCTTGACTGTAAGATGTGATGGCTGATTAGTCTGGGTCAGGTGTACGATTCAAATAACTATTACACCGTTGACAATCTCGACAAAGAAAATGATAGAAAATGTGGGCGAGATTAGAGTGAATCACTAATTGCTGAAGTCAACAAGATGCATTGAATAAAGCAGCAAGGAAGTGTAAAATGTTTCACTCCAGAACAAACCCAATAAAAACATATCAGGGAATATGCCTGAATGGGGTCCATAAAGTGACGTGTGTTGTTGTTGTTGTCAATGACTGGCAGAGGAAGCATGAAAGAGCAGTCTGTGGAACATAAAGTTCCATTAGATAAGATAACATAAGTAGAATCTTTATTGATCCCAGTATGGAAATCCAGGTGATTTAGCAGCAACGGCAACAAAGAGTGAAACACAGCCACACAAGGATCGAAGACCAACAATAGAATGGAAGGGTAACAATAGAAGCTAAAACAAACTGTGGCACTGGATGTTTTGCAATGATTGGAAATTAGCGACATGAATTGCAACTGTCAATCCTAAACATACGTATAGAAATAGCTATGGGATGTAGGTGAATATTTACAATGCCTCAGAGAAGGAAAATGTTCAGGTGCAATGGCAAAACAGAGTCCAATGTGAGATAGTGCGGGTCCATATTGTCATTGTGAAGTGTTCATGTGGGGGTGAAAGCTCTGTGGTTCAAATACAATGTCTCCCACAGTGGCTGAAATGTAGAAAGACCAGCCCGTCCACCGTTTTAAACGCTCGAGAGAGTGTTTTATCACTAGATACAACCTTGAGTTGTTATTTCATTACTCTACAAAAGGCAAAGGTCCGCTTGCGGCACTTGGGGAAAACTTTCAGAGCCGGGGGGCGAAGTCACACTTGCTATTTAAAATTTTGACTCGTATAATCTTCTTAGAGTCAGAACATATTTAAAATACAGAACAATTTTAATGAATTGGCTTACCTTAAGATCTTTAAGAAATAAAGATGCGTTTGTTTGTTGTTGTTGTTTATCTTACAATATTTGCAGCTGTGGATATTGTGGATAATATTTTCTCCTCCTTTTCTCATGATAGAAATCTCTTGCTTGTGGTCACAGGGTGGCACACAGTAATACAAGACAACACAAAGTGCACAATTAAAATTGCATGTGATGAGTGACTGATTTACGGGTAAAAGCACGTGATTATAGTTGAATAAAATTAATCTTAATACATCACCGATTCAAAGGGTTGGCAATAATTTGGTCTGAGCCATTATGTAAGAGCTTTGTTGGGTAAGCAAAACTCCAGCTGGTTTCATAACTTCTGTGTTTTAATGTGTCGTGCTTTGTGATGCTATCACATAATGTCTCAATAATATTGTCGAGGTATCATAATCTATCGAGATGAGATATTATCTTGAGGCCGATTGAGAGTTAATGAAATAAAGTGTCAACAAAAGGATGGAATTTTCTCAGGCGTAGTTCTCCTCTTTGTCCACAAGGCGTCGCCGAGTGCACGTGTTTCCGCGCTGCAGCGTCGCTTCCTTTATTTAGGCTGACTTGGTAGGGAACTTTCGTCCGAGCTCACTTTGCGAACAGAAAACACCGGCAGCGTTCGCCGGTGACTCACCATGATGAGCTAGTTAGCCACACCGTTGGCGGCGCGTACGGAGCAACAGGTCCATGGTCCCGGGCTCCTTTGTGTTCGCTGTCGCTCCCGGCCGACATGGACGAGTCGGACACCGCGGCCATTCTCCCCGGGGATGTCCTCTCCGCCGCGTCGGCGGGCGACGACCCGTCCACCGCCGCGGACCACAATGACGGGGCGGAGGCGGCGACCACCGGCTCCGCGCGGCCGCCGTTCACGTGCCCGCTGCCGGTGTCCGTGGAGCCCGTGCTGTTCCTCTCCACGTTCTCCGTGGCCCTGCAGGCGCCCCTGGTCACCCAGTATCTGTGGGAGCGCTGCAGCGCGGAGCTCGGCTACAACGGCTCCAAGAGCTCCGAGTGCACCAACGGCTCCGTGACCCCTGACCCCCTGCAAAAGGTAAGGGCACATGATGCGTGACAGTGTGTGATCATATGACGATGAATATGTGTGTTAACAAACCGAAACATTGCCGCTCTCTTTTAATTCATCCAGTGCAGCATTTGACCAGTCTAGGTATAGTGTTGTCATTAATAGCCGTGTTAACGTAATCTGATGCGATCAAGCTTTTCTGGGTCATTTGCTCCAGAATCGATTCTGTAATTGTGTTTGTTGAGTCTACCTATCCGGGTGGAGGTGAATGGTGATGTTTATTTTTCTTTCTTTCTTCGAGACGCAATGCAACAGACCTGTCGCTGTGATTGAAACTGGCTGTAAAGTCTCCATAACCAGAAGGGAGGGCTGACCTTTCCGCCCTGTTGTGTGTGTGTGTGTTTTTTTTTTATTGTTGTCAGGAGGTGGAATCCTTAACAGCCCACTGGAACCTGTACATCAGCCTGGCCGGCTTCTCTGTGGGCCTGTTGGTGGTGCCTCTCCTGGGCTCGTGGAGCGACCTGGCAGGCCGCCGCCGCGTCCTCATCCTCCCCAACATTGGCCTGGCACTGCAGGCTGCCGTGTACCTGGTGGTGATGTACCTGAAGCTGCCCGTGGCCTACTTTCTCCTGGGCAGACTGCTGAGCGGCCTTTCCGGGGACTTCACCGCCGTCCTGGCAGGCTGCTTCGCATACGTGGCAGACACCAGCGACCGGAGGTCCCGCACCTTCAGGGTGGCGTTGCTGGAGGCCTGCCTGGGTCTGTCAGGGATGCTGGCCAGCATCATCGGAGGGCAGTGGCGGCGGGCGCAGGGGTAGGAGTTTTTCCCTGTCACTGCATCTTCACACCACTTCCGTTAATTCAGACTCAATATGTTTTTTGTCTGTGGCCTTTCACCGTTCTGCTTGCGTTTAGGTACATCAACCCATTCTGGCTGGTCCTGGCCACCAACTTGGCCTCAGCCATGTACGCTTACCTGTTTGTCCGCGAGTCCGTCCCGCCCGGCCCGAGTTCGCAGCTCCTCACCACTCGCCACCACCGGGCGGTCTGGAAACTCTTCTCGACAGGAGGCAGCAGCAGTGAGGGGGGCGGAGGGTCTCGCAGACGCAGCCTGTGGCTTTACACCCTGTGCTTCTTCCTGGTGGTGACTGTGCATTCCGGCAGCAGGGAGCTGTACGTGTTGTTCGAGCTCAGCTCGCCGCTGTGCTGGGGGCCCGCCCTCATCGGCTACGGATCGGCAGCACAGCACCTGGCCTACCTGAGCAGCCTGCTGGGGCTGAAGGTCATGCAGCGCTGCCTGGCCGACTCCTGGGTGGCTCTCGCCGGTCTCGCCTCCAACTTCACAGGGCTGGTGGTCTTCTCTGTCGCCGACACCACCCAGCTCGTGTTCACAGGTGAGAGGTGCTGGGGTCAGCCAGGGTTCTTTTGCATCACATCATACATGTTGAACAGATACCGAACAGCGTTCTCGGGCGACAAAGTAACGATCTGTTCACGTGTCTGTCACCAGGTTACGGTCTGTGTTTCCTCTTCATGGCTGCGACGCCTGTGCTCAGGTCAAAGTTATCAAAGTTGGTGGAGCCATCAGAGCAAGGTCAGTGGATGATAATCCACATTCACACTCCACACGTTTAAAACTGATTGTTTCTGACACAGCAATGGTACCATGATTATATTCAGTGTATTTTAAGGAAATAAGCAGTAGCTCATCTGTGTTTTTTTTGTTGTTATTAATCAACGAACTGTACTTAGATCAGTATTTCAGCAGTGTTTTAATTTGAAGCACATTTGGGACGAACAGCTCGTGTACACAACTGGTGACTTTTTCCAGGTGCCCTGTTTGCTTCTGTTGCCTGTGTGGAAAACTTGTGTTTCTTGGTGGGCAGCGGTGTCTTCAACTCGCTCTACCCAGCCACCCTGCACTTCATGAAGGGTTTTTCCTTCCTTTTTGGTGCCATCCTTTTATTCATTCCTGCTGGAATAATTGGGTGAGTCTGCTCCTATTTCGTGAATTCTTTGCTGTTGTTTTTAATTGAATATTCTAGTTGTAGAAGCAATACATTAAACAGCAAATGCCTGTGGAGAAACGGAAAAATGTATATCCATTCTTATTTTTTTTATACTTAAGAAATATTCACTATTTGTTTGCATGCCCCCCCCAGGACCTTGGAATGTTTAGACCAGAGGAGAGAGCGCAGACACTCCACAGAATGTTGACCTCATACAATGTAGAGGTCAGGCACCTGGCACAGAGGTAAAGTTCACCTGGGTTTTAGCCTGAGCAGCTCTGACACAGAGAAAATCAATCGTGTCCCTCTGCGATCCCGGGTTTGTTCACTATCTGAAGCTACAGGATTCCAATAACCCCTCGCACAAGTGATCGTGACCAGGATGAAGAATCAACTGACTGACACTGGGGGAAAAAAAAACTTTTATCTCAATAATGAGACACAGGATGATGGAATTTTGATTGCACTTTCCATTTTGTCATCAAAGCAAACCACTGATAAGATGTAGAATGACTACATTGTTTTGTGTTTCAACAACTTTCATTACAGCGCAAGGAGGGCCAAAAAAAGTTCCTTCTGTTTGCATATTTCATTTATCAATGAAACAAGTATCTCTAATGCCGTACTACTGTGCAACTACAATGTCATCTTAGAACTTATCTTTAGGACCGGCCCCATTTCAGTCAACCCACTGCCATCCTCTGCGTTTACCTTGCCTTTGCGCTCGCTGTTGAAATAACCAAGTTCATGAACTCTAAGTGTTCTTAAGTAAGGAAAATAATAATGCTTTTACTTAATATCAAACACGATAAGTGTTGAGTGTCAAAATGATAGACTTGAATAAAACGGGCCGTTCCCCAATATGCTTTTATTTTTCTTAACCAAATTTTGGAATTCAGCATCATCGCTGACAAATTCACTTTTTGAACCAATCTAGTGCAAGGGGTTTATTTTTGGAATGAGAGACCAAACTTCTTAGTATGCACAAATGTAAGTGTCAGATCTTGTTTTGGGAATCTTAAGTGTCAAGATTGGTGCGTTTTAATTTATTGTCATGGAAGACAATTTAGTTTTGGAAGCGGTGTCCTGGCGGAACGAGAGGATGGGTCCACGCACATCCGTGACCCCATTCTCCATTCCATCCAAGATTAACCAGAAGCACCCCCGGAGAGCATCAGTTACACCTTCAAATAATCCAGTGGTCACCCATACACTTCTGTCAGCCTCGGGCTACCTACGATTTTGTGTTAAAAAAAAAAACATTTAATTCTTAAGTCTCGAGTTGGTATTAAACTTAGCAGGGAGACAAGCCAGCATTAAATGATAAAATAACAAGTAAAACTAAAATGTCATCATAGTTTGTTGAATTAAAACATTTTAGAGTGATGGGGGGGAAAAGCAAAAAATGAAAACAATGCTTGTATGAGAAAACCCACATTGTCAAGCTGACACTGCTATGCTTTAAAAAGGAAGAAAGTGGGCAAAATGGCAGCCCATCAGTGGGTATCAATTATTTTTGTATTAAAAATGTGCAAACTCTTGATGCCAATAGAGATTTATAATGAATTTCGGTGGGCTGAATAACCACTTTGAGAGGCTCAAGTCACCAGTTAAATGTAACCAACACCATCCAAGTTAAGAACCTCAATAATCTACAATTCCCACAACCCCAAGAACCAACACACAGGCCCCATGGCCAGAATAAAACAGATTCTTACTGTTTGAAGAGTCTGATGAAGATAAACCTGAGAAATAAGAGGGAAAAAATGGTCAGTGTGAAATGTTTTCACAGGTTTCACATCATATCTACTTTCCTGGACATAGTGAGCGAATCCTTTCTATGCAAATACAAATAAACAAAAATTATATAAAAACTTATCCTGCATTAACAAAAATCCGAATTTCATTTTTTTTTTAAATATACCATAAGATTATTTAGGTATAACTTGTAATGATCGTATTTTTATTTTTTTAACATATATATATATATATATCTTTAATGGGTATTAATTTGCATGAGGACAGAACCATGCAGGTGACGTCACAGGGACACTGGCCTCTCCGATGGAAGGATGAGCTTCTCCAGGTCCGAGCCGCAGTCCAGGGACCACAGTTTAAACCTGGCCACCCCTCGGGCGTGTGACGTCACACACCCTGATGGCTTGGCAAAGAGTGAAATGTTCCTCTGTCGCAAACGTTTGGAGCCTTGAGCGTGGCGTGGTGTTCACACTGGCCTACACTGGCTCTGCACGGCCTGTCTCTCTGCGCGTGTCCGTGTGAGGAAGAGCAAGAGGACGAGGCGAGCAAGAGGCATTTAAGTTCCGTCATCAGCTGAGTGGAAACACCTGGTTGGTTCCAACTGAGCAGGTGACGTCATCCACCAATTAATCCACCAAGCATCCTTCGCGGATAATTGACTCCCTGCGTCTTCAACACGCGATGATATTTCGCCCTACACTTTCAATAAATGTAGGGTTACATGAATTATCAGATGATTTAGTATTTGTTTATTTATTTGTTTATTGTTTGTTTCATTACTTTCTCTGCAGAAATGTGTCCATCATAAATGTAATTTAAAAAAAATACAACCATAATTCGGAAATTAAACATTCCTAACACTTGCTGCCTAAAGTATTGATTCCATGACATCATGTATTTTACATACAACCTTGATGGCAGGCAATTATCCACCAGGTTATCCATAGCACTCAGGTCAGCTGCCAGAAGTCAGCCATGCTATCTGTTACCTCCAACCTGAAATGGTTTATAAAACCCCTCAAACAGTGACACGGCCATGGCTGTAAAAGCTCATAATGTCACTCCTTAAACAGAAGGATCATCTATGCCAAACAAGTTCAAACCCAACTTTGAGCCATCCGCCGCAGAGAAAGTCAAACTGCAGCCGCAGCCGGGGATTACCGAGTTACGCACTGAGCCTCCTCCCACCCTCCTCTTTCTATAAAACAGAAAGCACAGTCCAAACTCCCAGAAGCACAACACTGGATAGTCCCGGAGCACAGGGGTCACAACCTAGTTGGCCACAGAGGTAACAGGAGCTGACAAATCAGCTTCAACAGGCACAAAGGGATGCAACATGTTCAGGATGAAATGATCTGCATGAAGACTATGTTTGACAGAGGGCACCAGTTTGCTGAGATCGTGTGTTCGGCGCTCGTAGCAATCATTCTGTATCTAGTAGAATAGGTGTAGATACATTGGTTAATGGGTAAACTTTAAATGAGGGGCTATTTCACCGTTGACTTTTTACAACACATTTTATTTTGTATCATGTTTCAAGTAATGGGAAGCAATAAGGAACGTTTTCCAATGAGAACAATAAAAACGCATGAGGATTTCAAAAAAATGTATCCATTATTTCAACTAGTTGAAAATGTGAGCATTTAAAATAAACGCTATGAGATTGAAGGCAAACTATATTAAGGCTTAATAGGATGATATCACAACAGAACCGAACAGCAGTTGCGTCCAGTCTCTAATAATGTAACACAATATGTGACCAACACATCTGGTGACCAACTGCCTTGGTTGATTTGCATTTCAAAGCGTTTCCACGTGAATTTATTTTTGGTATTGTCCAAGCTTGTTTTCTACTCTACAAACGTACAGAGCTGATGTTTTCTGCCGCTGGTCTTTTACGTATTCACAATCGTCATTGCGTCACATTGCTGGATTTAGTCTTTTCTTAAATAATTCCGTCGAAAACACTGAGGGAGTAGGGATTCGTCGTAAATTGCAAAAGCCAATGGATAAACACTGGTCCAATAAAGCCTCAAGCCAATAGTAATATTTGTAGTTTAATAAATTGCACTAAGCAATTGCAAAAGCAAATGAACAATGTAAAACCAATGGAGTTGTTATAATGTTCCAGGGGTGCAGTGCTAGGTTAATGTGTGTCAATTCAAAGTAGAGATTGTAAATGTTTAATACTATATCCATGCTTTAATTGCATGTGCACTCCTTATTCTGTGTATTACTTTAAGAAGCTTTTGCAGTTATACTTTCAATATATTTGAAGTTTAAACATATTCTCTCCAGTTTAAGGGCGCTCTCATCATGAAATCGATACGGATTGGTTTCTTTTCTGTTTCCAAAAAACAACAACAACAACATTATTACAGACAGAGACCGGCTTCGGTCCAGTGAATGTTTACCTTAGGTGTTAAACAGGAGATGAGCTCTTAGGAAAAAACCAAACCCGTTAGTGGATGCCTCAGAAATTGCGACGGCCGATTTTTGCTGGATGCCGATGACAGCTGATCTATCAAAGTTATTTACCTGAGAGACAGAAGGCGCACCTTGGTTAAACGCGTTCAGCAGTACGAGGATACCAACATTGAAGGCTTATTGTTCATTATATACAGTCTGAGTTCCCTTTTCAAATGATTTTCTTTCGGTTGCTATAGGTCATTATAGTAGGCCTGTGGGCGAGCATTTCATTTCAACATGATCCAATTTACTTCACATGCATGTGGGCAGAGCAGGGGAAGCTGCCGGCCAGTGCACCATAGGCCATGTGGACTTGCGCATTGTTGAAAGTGATTGCAGCCGATGTCACGCTCTATGTATGTCGGTTATTTCTTTTGCTGCCCTTTGGAAGCGCCTGGGCCGTCGCTTTGGTCCGTTTGTCCTTTCAGAAAGCGAAGGATCTTCTCGATCGATGCCTCTTGATATTCATGGGACCATCTGTGTGGAAGGAAACAAACAATCGTGCGCTCTGATGTAGCTCAAATATTCCAGTCAGAAATCCGAGGCTTTGAGATATCAATGTTTGACACGCCCACAAACCAAATACCCGGAGATATGCCACCTTCTCACAGTATGTCATGTGACTCACTTGATGCCATTGAAGTTGAGAATTGCTCTCATGTCCTCTGGCAGAGACAAGGGGTCCGGCCACAGGAAATTATCTGTCACAGGAACTATGTTCTTCTTACCGCCCATGGCCGTGACTATCTCCTGCAAGGAAAAAGATCGCGTCAATACTGAAATATGATCAAACACTACAGTTGGATTGATTAAAATGCACGGGTACTTTGAGTTCTCAGAACATCCGCAAAAGCCTGGTGAGAAAACGGGACATGGACGTGCCAGGTGAGGCATGTGCGTCTTGGATTTTATGAACAGACTCACACTCTATTTTAGGACATAAGGCCGCAAGTCTGAGCCGGGTCAAAGGTCATATTCCTAGGTTACAAATGAATACTAAATGAGCAGCCAAGTCAAGTGATCAGTGCACGGTAATCTAAATACATGAAGATAAATCAATGTACAATCCATACGGTTTTAATGTCACATCCTTGTCATGTGTCACAGATCTGATGTGATTTGATTCAGCGTGAGCAGTTCGGCTGTTGTGTCCGCCTACACGTGGAATGTCATGATTGGGGCTTCCGAGTAAACGGGTGCTGCAATGAGAATGCCAAACCACCGACCTTATGCACCCAGTCCTTCATGGCAGTGTCACCCATGCACTTGTCAAGCGCGTTGGCAGACAGGACCAGGATGAAGTTGCGCGCTCTCTGGACACTCTGAATCAGTTTGTCCTCGAATTTACCGGCCTCCAGCTTCTCCACATCTATGAAGACGCTGTATCCTCGAACCTGCAGGTGCACCTTCAGGAGGCTTGGGGGAGGAAGCAGGAGAAGGATGGCTACATCACAGACGTACGCTCGTACCCTCGCAATCAGTCGATCCATTTTCGGTCTCCCTGAATCACATCTAATAATTCCCCCGAAGCCCTTACCTGGCCAGCTGGGAGCCAGTTGTGCGCCGGTAGCTTATGAACACGTCGGGCCCTGCCGGCTGGGCGTCGGTGTGGCAGGGCTTCAAAGGCCTGCGGATGGTGGACAGTATCTTGGCTCTGTGGACGCCGTTGACCACGTTGCAGTCGTGCTGAAGCTGCTGATCGCTCAGGTTCTGGATGATGCTGCGATCCACCCCCGACTGGAGCAGGCCGTAGGTGTACTGCCGGAAGCGAGGGTCCACCTCAACTAGCCAGTCGGCCATGTTGTTGGGGTCACACGTGGAGTAGTCGGCATACGTCTTCAGCACGCGCAGATCCCTCAGAAATCTGCAGAGGTGAATTGAACGGGGGGGGCGACTTGAGATTGGGTTTTTTGCTTTCGCTAAGCTCCCTGTGTGGAAGATGTTTGACCGCTTGCCTTTTCCTGGTGAGGCCTGCGGCCATCCCCAGATCGCTGCTCAGATCCTGGTCTGTGATGGTCAGCAGGAGGTCTCCGTCCACCTGCAGCTCCTATGTAATAAAATAGGGAGATATACTTCACACACACACACATCGCCAACAGATGAACTAGCGACGCGAGCTGCTGGATGAATGTACTGGCAGTGACCGATCTGATATTTTGTACCCACCTTGAAACGGTCACAATAGGCACTGAAGCCAACCTGCTGCAGCCACCTCTGCACCTCGCAGGTTTTCCAGTTGGGCACACACGGCAGGATTCGTTTGGGCACTTCCTCCCCCATCATGCCCAGGGCCCGTTTGGCGAGAGCACACGCCGTGCCATTACTGGAGTACATGGCGATCCTTTTGAGGCTCTGCACTGCGCCGATTTCTTGAAATATCTTACGGCCAACCACACAAATCCGTCACAACAAAACCGCCAGGGAAAAGTTTTTTGTTATGGAAAAAATGGACGGTGACACTTTACCTTGGTGTTGCGCTGACGGGACTTGATGCTGGTCTCAACGCAAAGGTAAAAGGCTGCGATGCACTTCCCCTCCGGCCTGGTGCCATCCAGTAACGGCAGTAGGTGCTGCAGATCAGCGGCCGTCCTGCCCTGCATGCTGTCTGCACTGTCCAGTAAACTGCGGGCAAAGTCATCCGGATCCATTGACGCAATGAACGGCTCCACCAGCTCCAGGGTCCCGGATTTCACCACCTCCTTCTCAATCTCTTTGTTTGCGGCCAATACAGTCACAGCCAGACAGGCGTGGAACCGGATGAACTCGTCCTCTTTGGAAAAAGCCAGGGGGAAGAGCCACTCGGCCGCCTGCTTCTCGATCATCCACCGCTGGCAGCGGTGGCCTCCGTACATGGCGCAGTTGGCCAGGGCTATGGCGCAGTGGCGCAGCACGGTGGGGTCCGTGCCCCGGCACCAGAAGAGGAGAGTGTCCAGGGCGCCGTTAGTGATGAGGTGGACGGACGTCTCCTCTGTGTGCTTGAACATGTGCTCCAGGATCCCCGAGACGCTGCGAGCCAGCTGGGCATCGTCCTGCTGTCGCGTGAGATTGAGGACGACGCCCAGGCCCATCCGAGCCATGTAGTCTCTGTCCGCACAAATGTAAACACGGTGAGGATGCTTGACTCACAGACTTGTTGGTAGAATGTCAACATTTCATAAGTGAACATTAAACGGAATAAATATGAGAGACAACGGATATATCAGCCAGAGCAAAAACTATATATATATATATATATATATATATTATTTTTAGTTTTTTTAACTACAGATCATTTTGACAGTTTGACAAGAAAATGTTCAAAGAAAAACAACAAACAACAGGTTAGGCTGCTTTATTTTAAAAGTTTTGGTCTGTAAGTTTGCCCAAAAAAAGACAATTCAAGAATAGTCAATAGTTGACAATAAAACATGTCCACATAGCAGGGTCGCCCAAATATAGGACCTTTCCAAACAGCAACAAATGGCCGAGCATGTGTTTGTGTGCTTAAAAACCACACGTCTGACTGAACATGACAAAAATATTGGAATTGGAAAAAAAAAAAAACGCTGCACCTGTTCTCTGAGATGAGGATCTGCTCCAGCAGTTTTGCAGACTCATAGGTGATCTCCACAGCGGCGCTCTGCTGGAGATGGAGCAGCAGCTCCAGGCCGCCGTCCAGCCGGATCCTGTTGCAGATCTCCTCGGCCACCTGACGGCCCAGGGTGGGCAGGACCCAGGCCTCCTCCACCAGCTGGAAGATCTCCGCGATGGCCCGGCGGGTTTCCTGCGGGTCACCCAGCTCTTCGGCCTCCTTCAGCCTCCGGATGGCGCGGCGCAGGGCGGGGAGCGCGGTGTCCAGCACCGCCTGCACGTCGGCGCCGACGCCCGGGGACACCGCTCTGGGGGGGTCGGCCCTCCCTCGCTGCAGCCGGCTCACGTACTCCGGCACCGTGAGTCTCTCCGAGCTGAACATGGCGCACAAATGTCGAGGGAGCCTCCACAGGAGAAGCGTCAGGGCCAATAGCATCTACCGCCACAGACGTGTGTGTTTGTGTGTGTGTGTGTGTGTGTGTGTCTGTGTGTGAGGAAAGAGGATGGACGATCTATACGCAAACACGTCTTTGAAATTAAGACGAAACGCTGCTAACTCGTCTGTGCCACTAATCCAGCCTGTAAACGGTCAACTCCCTAGGCCTCGGCTGTAAATCGAGAGTGACAGATTGGATGAAATGGCATCACTTCTCTCTGGACGTCATCCCTGCAAGCTCGGGGGTTGTTCACTCACGTCGTCGCACTCTGCGGCCAGTGTTTGAAAGATGAAACTCAAACAACACCCGAGCAAATCCCGCCGCGGCTATTGTTGTTGCTTTCGTTGTTTGTTGCACTCGCCGAGGCTCCGCGGACAGCGACGAGTCTCCGTGCGGCCGTCGCATCCGCCTTGTTCCCGGCGGAAGTGTGAAGTGTGACGCCGACTCCCCCAGCATCAGCACCGGACCCTCAGCTCAGCATCCGCAGGCCCTGTGGACATTCCAAGGGCTCTGCACCCCCAACGCAGCCGACAGTGATCAGGATACAAACACATCCCCCTCCTCCCCCCTCGTCCTTGCGTCAGAGCCCGGTGGCGGGCCCCATCGTCAGCCCGCCCCCTGCTGGAGGAACGGCACAGGCCGTCACCGTCTGCGATGAATCCAATTTGCCTTGTACGTGTGACGGCTGTAAGCCCAGACTGGAGTTTCCATTCATTGAGTGAGTTGAAATCAATAACAGCACTTGTGCACAAGTAAGAACCAAATAACTGGCCTTGGATGTGTCCAGAGAAACAACTGAACACGTAAACAGAAGCGGGGATGAGGAATGTAACCAGCTTATGGAGTCAAATACGTGTCATTAATATTATAAGCTTATTACCAAATTGTTTCCCATTTGCTATTTATAGCCTAAATGTCATCTTGTAACTGTTTTGTACACAGAGCATTGACATTGGACTACTGGACAGATCACCAGTTTATCACAGGGCTGAAATATAGAGATAAGCAACTATTCCTGCACATTTTCAAATAATATAACTGCTTGGCTTTAATTTACTCTTTGCTTCACTGGAGTAAATTTAAGATTAAAAACTTGCTTTAACTTTTTTTTTTTTTTTTTTTGTAATAGTCGAATTAGTTTCAGATAAACCCCCAGTCGATTATTTTCATGAGATAAAATGTCTGGGAAAATGTTTAATATTTTGGAAAGTATTAAATATATGGGAAAATGAGGATCGTTTCGTACTTGAGCTGAGCATTTTTTTTTTTATGTACATGTCGTTTTTAATCAAAATGTGTGGAATAAAAGTAAATAACTTGTTCAAGTAATAGTAAGATTGTAAGATTGTTTCAGATTTTTCAAGGGAAGAAGCGTAGTTTGCATTAAAAGTTGAGTGGTCGAAGGTCAACAGATCATGTGGCTCAAAGCTTTTGTTTCTCATTGAGCTCTTTCTGCCTGTGTCTCTGTTTATTACGCTGAGCAGAACGAGGTCTGCCAATAAGGTCAGAGCAAACAAGGACGTGGGGTGACTGACACATGTTTCCAATGATTGGAAGCACCCGGTCTATCATCCCTCTCTCATTCTGTCCTCGCACGCGGCGGCGACAACATGAGGCTGCGGGCCATCCTGCTGCTCGCTCTGCTCGCCGAGACTTTTGCGGAAGAAAGTGAGTACAATGTTTAGGTCAACAACGTGCTTGTGTTGTACCCTCAAAATGCATGTGTTTACATGGTTGATATTCCGCCCAAGGCCAGGAAAGAGTTAATTTGTGTTTGCCATGTCAGTACATGCATTTCCTCCTCTTGGGTCAAATAGAACAATTAATAGATTTTTTTTTTTTTAATTTATACAGTATATTGATTTTTTTTCTAACTTTTGGACATTGGCGTGAGCAGTCAGAGGTATACGTGTTTCAGGCCCAGCAAACACCATCAGAGGGGAAAATAGTGTTTATTAATGAACTACATCAAATAAAAATACACTCCATTTACTTGGACTTTAAAATGTTGCTTTTAGAGTCCTGTATGGGTCGCTGCGAGAATGGCTTTGACTCCGGGAGGCAGTGCCAGTGTGACTCCATGTGCAAGTATTACAAGAGCTGCTGCTGGGACTTTGAGGCCGCCTGCGGCATGATTAGTAAGAAACCTCTCTCGCCTTCTCTTAAATACAAAGTGGTGTAGCAAACGGAGGTCACTGATATCATTTTCAACCGCCCTCGCTTCAGCCCGTGGAGACACATTCGCGTTTGCCGAGGATGACGACGAGCCGTCTGAAGATGCCTCTCCTTCCCCTGAACGTCCGGCGCAGGCTTTTCCCACGGCCGGTCGTCAGCCGAGCCCCACACAACGGCCCATCTCAGACTTCAGACCCCAGCGGCTTCCCGAGACCACACTTGAAATGAGCAAACCGCCACGGCAGCAGATGGACACCGTCTCTCGGACGGTCCCTGCGAGACGGAGACAGGAGACAACCGTTTCCCCCGCAGTCCACGCAGCACAGAGCGTCCCCTTCACCACTCCTGCCACTGAGACAGGACTGGAGGCCACCACTGCCCCCGCCACCACAGCCGCCACCACCGAAGCCCCTGACCCAGACGCTGAGATCTGCAGCGGGAGGCCTTTTGACTCTTTCATGCAGATGAAAAATGGCTCTATGTACGCCTTCAGAGGTGAGTGACGATAGCGATACCCGCTGGTGCTCAAATGTGCCACTCATGACACGGGGTAAAGTGAGGAAATGACACTCATTTGTGTTTTGCTAGGGGAATACCTTTTTGAACTGGACCAAAGGTCGGTTCGGCCCGGTTATCCAAAGCGCATCAAGGAGGTGTGGGGCATCGACGGGCCCATCGATGCCGCTTTCACCCGTATCAACTGCAAAGGGAAGACCTACATTTTTAAGGTGAGGACGCAGACAATGACCCTGTGTTAGCTACGCCAACGGCACGTCAGATTAAAACGTTTAAATCAATGACACCTTACAACAGGGAAGCAAGTACTGGAGATTTGATGACGGCGTGCTGGATGATGACTACCCGCGAGACATCAGCGTGGGCTTTGACAAAATCCCCGATCATGTGGACGCAGCCATTGCCCTGCCCGCTTCTGGTCACCACGGAAAAGAGAGGGTCTATTTTTTCAAAGGTACGGACAGACGTTTCACAATAAATCCAGATATTGCTATGTCATTTTGGGATAAACGAACTCGAAGTGACACCTTGGAAAGTACCTAACTTATACCTAACCTAAATATAAGGTTCCTTAAATGTAAAAAAAAAAAAAAGGGGGGAAAAAAAAAGGCTTTAAAGATTCTCACGTGTTTTCTTCTTGGTTTCTGAAGGGGATCAATATTACATGTATGACTTTCTGCACCAGCCGTCTCATGAGGAGTGCATCACCATGACTGAGAGGTCTCCTTCCACACTGTTCAGGCGCTACACTGACATTTACTACAACAATTATGAAAGTTTCTTCAGTGAGCTCTTCTCGAACTGTGAGTTGTGTTGGGTTTTTGTTTTTTTTATGATTTCTACTTGTGTGGAGAGGAGGCAGCCATTTTCATGTTCGCAAAATGATTTTCTACCCTTCATCAGTGCCTCAGCATCATGATCCTCACCACTTCATTGACAAAGACTGGAAGGGCCTCAAGTCTCCGGTGGACGCGGCCATGGCGGGCAGGATCTATGTCACTCCCCAGAGGTTGACGCCACGCCGCAACGGCTATGCGCCCGACCAGTGGTGGAGCCAGCAATATGGACAGCAGTGGGATCAGCAGCAGGGACAGCAGTGGGGTCGGAGGAGGCAGAGGCGCTCCCCCTTCTGGGGCTCCATGGCTGAGCGGGGCATGAACGTGGGCCAGGAGATGGCTGAAAGGGGGATGGACATGGGTCTGAGGTTGGCAGAGCGGAGGATGGAGATGGAGGAGAGGCTTGGACGAGACTGGGACAGACGGTGGGATCAAGACTGGGACCAGGACAGGCGGAGAGACCGGTACCGCCAGAACAACCGGGGCAACCATGACTCCAGGAATGACAGGTGGTACCGGGAAAGACAGAGGAGCCTGCCCATCCAGAGCGTCTACTTCTTCAAAGGAGGTAACACAATAGAAGAGAAAAGTGATCACACACGACAAAACAATAGTACATGTGCTGACTGAACCTCTAGACCACAGGAGGATGGTCCAACTGGAGTCATCGGTGTTCTCAAACTAGATTCATGCCCATTATTATTGTGTACACCTATTTGTTTATTCTTTAAAATGTCATAAAATCCATTGAAGAGTCAAAAACCTAAAGACATTTAATTTAGTGCAACATAAAACTGAGTCCAGCTGAAAAAACTTCCATCGTCTATGAACATTATGGAACATTGACGTTTTGGTTTCATAAATCACTTTATATAAACAGGATATGAAAAACAGCATGTCCCATGAGATTTTGCCAATAGAATGCTAATTAGGCCTCACGGGATCTGTTATGAAATGAAATCCAAATGAGGATATTCATTTAGTCCAAAGCGCAACACATACTGGGAATCAGAAAAAAACATACTTGGGGGGAAAAAAAAAAGAGAAAAAAAAGGGCAAACCTGATCCAAAAGATGCGCATCGTCTTTTCAGGGAGAGGCCTGCAAACACACAGTCCCTCACACAAAACTTACTGCAATTGTGACCAAAAAAAATAAAAATAATTAATGTGAATGTAGAATGGGTAACAATATGTCCACAGTGTTATGTATGTGTATGTTTCATACATGTTGAGGAACGCAGAAAAAAAGGACCTATTTCACCTTTTACGGTTGCAACTTTGCTGAGTTTCAGTCACAGGAATTATCAAAATGAGAGGACAGGAAATATCAAACTTCCCCCACAACCGTCTCACCGCACAAAGCTTTTTTTAGAACAGGTTTCACATGCTGTGTGTAACTCCACACGCTCTTCTTGAACAGACTGAAATAACTGCAGTCCCCTATGACACCCACCCTTCTGTGTATATTTGAGCGTGCGCTTATTTTGGAAGACAAAAGGAATAATTGACTTGTTTTTCTGTGTTTTCTAGATAAATACTACAGGGTGGACCTCAGCACCAAGAGAGTTGACCCCGCCATGCCGCCGTACCCCAGATCCATCGCCACGTTCTGGCTCGGCTGCTCAGACCCCAAAGGAGCCGAAAAGTAGCGGCGTCAGATGTTTATATTGTCATTTTGTATAACGTGTATGGCGTGATGCGGTGTTGGCTGTGAAATGTGCGTCCCCCGCGTTTAGTGTCACAAATAACTAGCTGCTTATTAACTTTAGTGAATATTGATTAGCGAAAGTCCACGCGCTGCTTGTTGTTGGCCAAAGTTCGGCAGGTTGAGCTTCTGAACCCTCGTCTAATCTGTGCATCTATTGACGTATGCATCAAACACAACTGTCGGTGTTTTCGATTAAAAGACATTGTCTATTTGCGACAGTTAAAAGGCTTAATGTGTTTTTTACATTCCCACTGTATCTATATGTTTCCAGGGCCATGATGTGTCCAAAGACCAACACAGGCAGGAAATTAAGAGATTTTTTCAAAATCTCCAGGATCAACAAAATCATATTTCCCATTATTAACTGTGAAAATAAAGTAGGCGACAACAACAGAGGGGGTGAAATTCAAAATCCAACTGAAGCATGACGTGACCGTCATCAGAGATCAAGGTGCACTGACGGAAGGTTGCCGATGTAATTATTATTATTTATTTTTTTTAAAAATCAGATCCGGGTTTCTGACATCTACTGATTGGTACAAGGAAACAATGTAATACTACCAGAACAACGCAGGTCCAATTTACTCCAGGAAGTCTCGTTTGTGGACTCAGAGTGTGTCACTATCGATCGCCAGACAGCCTGATACCGTCTGTTATGACTGGTGATTTCATCCACGGCTGATAAAACATCAGTTTACAAGATATAAGATGAGCAAATCTTATTCTCATGCTGTAAACATTGTGTCATCCTGGCACAACCCACAAATTCATAAAGTAGGTGCTTGTCTCGACACAAAAAAACTCTACTCCTCGGTGGTGTTCCCTTCTGACTCAAAATGCAGACAAGGGCCCACATATGACAGTACTAGTACATTTACACTTGCACGACGTGCATCACTGCAACAGCAGTGCTGTTCCAGTACTTACTCGAAACTGGAGATAATGAATGCAACAAGTGGTGTTCTTAGAAAGTAAACAAATAGCCAAATACCAAACTATATCTATTACGTATCCTTTATATTCCCCTCGGCTAAAAGAACACAGTATGTGGGTACAGTCACTATAAATAGCAATATGTGAGGTACACTTAATTTTTAACAGTGCAACATTAAATGTTAAACAGCTTAACATAACCTAATTCAAGAGTTCATGGTCTGTAAACTGTAATTATATAAGTACTTTTTTTTTATCTGTGATAACGTCCCAAAAATAAATATGCATATTCTGTATATTCAGATCAGACCTGCTGATGACCTGGTTTGTGAGAGGTTACGAGTGGTTAATCATGACATTTTCATAGCAGGGTTCGTTGTCCACACTGACCACGGCTCCATCGCTGGCGACCACCTCTGTGAGACTTGCAGGGTCTCCTGCCGGCCCCACGGTCAGGTAGTTGCTCTCAGTTATTCCTGTCCTGGAGTCCCGCCCTGTGTGGCCCTCGGCCCTCGCCGCCGACCCAGAGTCGGCAGAGGCCACCTCCGGCACGCTCTTCAAAATGGACGACAGCGGCCGCTTCGGAGCGGCGCCCTCAGACAGCGGAATGTCATTAGCATCCGCTGTGTCGGAGTCGCGGGAAGCATGCTTCCGCCTGATGGGCTTACATACGGCTACCTCCCCTCCCGAAGGCCCTCCCTGCTCCCAAACGCTGGCCCGAGCGCCGAGCTTCCGTCTGGGTGGTTTGGTTATCCCCTCGCTGCCCTTGGATTTGGACTTGCCAGGCTCCTGCTCCCTTTGTCTCTGTAGGCTACCGAGTCTTCGCAGCACGGCCTGAACGGGGCCCTCGGAGCTCGTCTCTGATACGGGCCTGCCCGCCTTACCCACCGTCACGTACACCGTGGTCACTTTGTTTGGAACCCCAAGGTGAGCATCAGTGCCAGATGTTGGCAGCTGGTTCCCTTTTTGTGCAGCTGTGTTGGACATCGCCCGTCGTCTTCCTGCTGACCCGGGGACCTGTGCGGTGGCTCGGGACGGGGTACTGTCTACTTCCTGGTCCCCTGCCTCAGGGTTTGACTCCTGGTTGCCTGTAGTGTCAACTACCTCTTCCCCCTCCTCATCCTCGCCCCCAGGTCTGGATGCACTTCCCTGACTTTGAAGGGCGGAGAGCATCAGAACGCCCCAGCTGGATTTAGGTTTGATGCGAGGGAGAGCGCCGGGGTCCTGAGCAGAGCCTCGTCTCTCCTTGGGACTGAAGCGGGTGCCCTCCGCAAAAGACACCGACGGCCTCTTGGCCTTGGCGATGCTGGACGTGCGAGGGATGCTGAAGGGTGAGGCGATGTCCTCGCTGCTGAAGCCTGACGGGTCTAAGAACATGTTACATTTCGAGCTCATCTCCTGGAACTCTCCGACCGCAACCGTCGGGATGTCTGTCAAAGAGAAACGGGCATGGTAAAAAGCAAATGGCCGTCTGCTCACCACCACAAACAAAAGTATCCTCCTACCTTCTCTCGGTGGGACACAGTAGAGAGCTTCCCCCTCCTCCTCATCGCTGTCAAAGGACGAGCCCTCAGTCACCCAGCCAGAAGACGGAGGCTCAATGAAGCTGTGGTTGAAGGTCAACTCCGGGTCATGGTGAGAAACTGTGTGTGAAAGGCACAAATAAAAAAGGTAATATAAGTCATGTCCACACAAAGCTTCTCCCAAAGGCATTTCGGTTTTCAGTTTCAAGGAGTTTGGAGACTTTTCTGTTCATTTTTAAATGCAGAGGCGGGGAATTGATGGATTAAATAAAGTTCATAACATGAAATTATGAAATTAAAATAAGATATAATCTTAAATCAAAATAAATTCAACCGGTAATGATATTATACTTAATTCCCAAGGAACATAACTTTGGAATGACCCACTGTATTTTAGCCTCGCATGTTAAGTGCAACCTTAAACAAACCTAGCAAATTAATGCGAAAATTATAGTTAAGAGTTGATAATACGTGTGCTCTGTGGATTCTGTTGTGCGACTGACCGGTGACACGAGGCAAACCAGAAGACCAGTTAGAGATGCACGGGAGGGCAGCACTGATGTTGGCCAGGACGCTGTAGACGTGATATTTCATCCGAACGGACAGGCCTCCATCAGCCAGGGTCGCACTAGGAGAAAGGTTCATGTGGTATGAGTTTCACAGTATAGCACAGCGCTAATGTGTGGCGATTGTACAGCTGGGCCACACAAACGAATCCCTGGAGACTGAAGACTTGAGCACTGGTTGATCCCGTGCAGAAATCCAAGATGTGCTGAGCTACAGGGTGAGTGAGGTACCTGTCTTTGTCATCAACAGGGCCTCCTCCACAGCACAAACAGCAGCAGAGCACAGCTAACAGCAACAGGAGCAAAGGGACCAGCACGCCTGCTAGTACGGCATTTCTGCCACCTGACACGCACAAGCAAACACACACACACACATGCACACGAAAACAAACAAATCAAAAAACATGTGGAGGATGGTTGGATGGATAGATGGGTGATAGATGGATGGATGGATGGACCGACGTACTGTTCGGACACACTCCAGTGACCTGGTGGCAGCCGACTCCGTCGCCACAGTCACAGACAGAGGAACAGTTGAGGCCGAAGTGCAGCTCAGAGCAGCTGCTGTTACAGCTGGGAAACACAGAAAATCACATAATTACATCACCACAGCAAACAAACCCCCTCTGTATGAAAGGGTTTTTAAAACCCTGCGAGCATGTGCAGGCATGACTCATCAACATTGTGGCCTCATTGAGAAGAGGATTAAATAAACCATATGGAAGTTCTGCAACCTGCTACCCTCAACCTTGGAGTGGAAGAATAAATGGTCTCAAAGACTTTGTTTTTCGCTGACGTAAAGGGCATCTATAGGCCCTTCGCCTTAGCTTGTAACCTTTTGCAGGAAATAGTTTATATGGTGCTCACCTTTCCCCACTGAAGCCTGGCTGACAGATGCATCTTCCTGTCACGTGATGGCAGTTACCATGGCTACAAGGGTTACACCGGAAGCTGCAGGCGTCTCCAAACGTCAAGGCAGCGCAGGCCTCCTCGCACCTGGGTCAGACCGAGAGCATTGACACTTTGAATCCTAAACATACACATTACAATACTGCAAACTATTGAGCCCAGTGAAACTTTGAAATGCGCTGTGCCAGCGAGCTCTCGTTCGTTGGAGCGTCCCAGAAACAGCTGTGTGTAGCAGTACACTTGCAATTCCAAATTCAACAATATTTAACTCAACCACACTATTTTTCCCCACTTATAACTGTGAGTATAAGAAGCAGGTCCCAGCCGTAACAACTAAGACAATCTCTTTCCCTTATAATGACTATAAAATTACATTGGCTTAGATATATCTCTACCATGTAAATTCGTACTAAATTATCCCAAAACATTTCCAGGAAATTAGCTTAAAAAATACAGGAAAAAGTGAATTTCCAATTCAAAATATAATTCTGTAGCGTAGCCTTCAGTGTAACGCACGTACAGCCTGGTTAAACATGCTCACACACGCATCAAACATGTGGGTGCCCACCTGGGTCCGGTCCACCCGGGGTCACACCTAAGACATTCCCCGGTCTGGGCGTCACACGGCTCGTTGTGCCTGCACCGTGGACACTGCTCCGCGCAACCGTCTCCGTGACGACCAGCCGGGCACGGCCGGTCGCACCGTGTGCCGTTCCAGCCGGGCTCACAGGCGGCGCAGGCTCCGTCGGTGGCGGAGCACAGCTGGTTGTCCTTGCAGTGACCACAACTAAGCCATAAAGTTAGAAAAGCCCGGAGAGTTTAACGCGACAAAAATGAAAATGTCCCGAGAATGTTAACTAAAAAATGTTTCTTTCCTTTTCACACCTACCTCGCTACACACCCGCTGCCGTAGCTCCCGGGTTCACAGGGCTGGTTACAGAAGGGGTCCCGGTACCCCGGCTCACAGAGGCACCGGCCGTCGGCCGGGTCACAGCTGCCGTGCGTGAGGTCACAGTTGCACCGGCGGTCGCAGCTGGCTCCCCACCAGCCGGCCACGCACTCGCACACGCCCGTCCGCTGGTTACACGTCGACAAGTGGCAGTTGCAGGTGACGGGACACCGGAGGCCCCAGTGGCCCCTGCGGCACTGGCAGCGGCCGGTGAGCTGGTCGCAGGTCGGGCCCGCGGAGCCCCCGCCCGCGCACTGGCACGTCTTGGAGCAGGTGGCCGTCCACCAGCCTTCGTAGCACGTGCAGTTCCCGTGCACGGGGTGGCAGTGGCCGTGGCGCGTGCACTTGCAGCTGTACTGGCACCACGGGCCCCAGCGGTTGGGGTTGCACGTGCACTCGCCGGTGACTGGGTGACAGAGGCCGTGTGGGTGACACCGACACACCTGGCGACAGTCCGGGGCCCAGAAGTCAGGAGGACATCCTGACCACAAACAAAAAAAAACAACAGCACACAACATTTATATTGTATAAACACACTTGTACTGTACACGCACTGTATAATGAAGGGCAATCCGACTAAATACATTTAGCTTCATTTATATTTTATTTAAGGTAAATATCTGAATACTTCCTGTCCAGCAGAATACTTTTTTTTTCCCCCTGTACAGCCATTTGGCAGCAGCGATTCATGGTATTCTGGTTTATTATGAAAATGATACAAATATAGCAAAAGCCAACATTGAGTCATATACTATTACATATACTATTACATATACTAACACATTTTACACTTTAACACTACAATGTATATTATCCAATCAAACAAGGCTGAGTGTCACTCACGTGTTTTGCAGTGAGCCCCGTAGTAACCGGGTGGACAGCGACACACCCCAGGATACACGCACACCTCATCCTTGAGGCAGGCCTGCTCGCCCTCACACACAGCTACACACAGACACACGGCACATCAGTGTGCGGGGAACAAGGGAACAGGAGGCCAATAGGGAGGCAGTGACATTTCTACAGACTCAAGTAGATGGTTAAGACTCACGTATAGTGCAATCGTTTCCTTCTTGACGCCAACCAGTGCAACACACAAGGGTGGAGGGGTCTCTGGAAACACACAAAAAAAGTATCACATCAGCCCGATAAATCTGAAACTTGGAACAAAAAAACACTTGCAAACAAAAGCAGCAATCAGAGCAAAGCAGTTTAGGGAAAATAATGTGTAAACCATTAGATTGTATTCAGAGTAAGGAGCTTTCCAGTCCAGTCCTATCCTCCCCAGGAAGGTGGATTTTCTTCGAGAAAGGGTGTCAAGGTGAAAAGAAACAGCAGGTGTGAGTGAAGGCGAAGATTTGAGTGGTACCTGGTATTGGGGCAGACGTTCTTCCCAGCAGGATCCAGTGTGAGCGAGGAGCTCAACAAGCAGCAGAGCAGGGAGCTCAGAGCTCCGAGGAGAAACTTCATCTCCACACCGGTTCAAAAAACCTCCTGACTTCTTTCCCTCCTCTCAACTTGTCAGATGGGAACACAATGAGAGGCAGTCAGTGTCTCTCCGTCCACCCTCCACCCTTTCCCTTCTCTTTTCCCCTCCCTTCTCTTTCCCCCCCCCCCCCCATGAGTCGTCTTGTAGCTCCAGTGCAGCCAGAGAGGCCAAAGCCCTCAGGTTTCCTCTTCCCATATCCTGGGGAAGTCAGAGCCACTTCCTTCTATTCAGCCAGACACGGAGCTTTTTAAAGATGGGTGAACACTAACGCGCAAAACTCGCCGCACACACTGGCAAAAAACAAACACACAGCCCTGATGTTCACCTTCTTCCCAGAATCTGTTGACAGTCTTCCAGGAGATGATGAAGAACAAATTTGTTTTCCTTATAAGTCATGAACCGCAGTGCAGAGATGACCACAGCTCTCCATGAGCTCATACAAAGCAGCACAACTCAGTGCAACTCAAGCTACTTTCTGGATCGGGTACTACATCTTATTTTTCAAATAATGAGGAAACAGGCAATTAGATTACCCCTTTTTAATAAGTCCTTATTACATGGAGTTTAGAAATTCGAAGATCACAGAAAATCCACACTTGAATTGTTTTTGACACATTTTCAATAAAGTCCACAAACATGGCAATTGACATGTTAAATGTTTTGTCAGCATAAACCTTTCCTTAAAAACATGCTTACAAAAATAGTTCGCAAACGTAATCCAGGAGAAAGTGGTCTGATTTCAAGGTAACTTATTGTCGCTTTAATAAATACAATACCACTGGTCCTTCTGTATGAGTAGTGACATGGTCAGGCATCATGTAGCAATGTTCGGATTATTTATGTGGATTTGTCAGTTCATGCTGGAGACAAAAACAATCCCCACGCCTCTCCTCCTTTCCACAAGGAAGCACATGACTTCCTTTCCAAGTAAAGTAACCAATAAGCAGAGTCTGGTTCACCAGCCGCAACACTTGTCCTCAGACACACACTTATGGCACCAGCATCAGATACACACCAGCAAAAATGCTCTGGTGCTGCACAAAGGCTGTAGGCAGAAATTTAAGAAAATACTTTTTTTTTTCACATGTTAAGGCATATCCAATTGCACTCAGTGCTGGAAATTAGGAAAAAGTCACATGATCATGTTTTTCCTATGGTAAAATGTTTTTATACGTTTTGAAAAGAAACAATGCCCTCTTGTGGAGGTTAAATTAAAATACTATATTCCAAATGGCTTGTCATTTTTTTGCATTTGAGAATATTTATTTGTAATGACTTTGGTTTCTGTTGTTGTTGTTGTTGTTTGGGTTTATATAGAAATATATACGAATAGTAATGCAATTTAAAAAGAAATTAACAATAAACAATAAAATAATGTGTTTTTTTTGTTAATACTTACATCATACAAAAGGAAGAAATCCTTTTTTGTGCAGAGTTATAAAGTATCATACCCTCAATACTGTGGTACACTGAGATGTTGGCAAAAGAGTTCCTCTTTATTCATGTCTTCTACGGGAAAACTAAGGGTGAAACTGGCAAACAGGAAGTTAAAATAATTATGATCAAAATATATTTTTTTGATAAATATTTACACAACCTTTCTTTAGGACAACATAGTGCTTTTGTGTTATTAACACCGGGGCTGCATTTTGGTGACCTCCTGACCTTTTTACTGAGCTAGGACTGAGCACAGCGAGATGTGACCGAGGAGAGAAGGGGGCCTCGTCCAGGCTCAGGGAGATGCTCGCTGATCCGTCCCAACGCTGGCTTCTGAGTCTCCGATTATCTCCCAGCTGGAGGCGGAGTTACTCATGTGGGTGGGGCTCCGGCCGCTGCCCGACCACGTCAGGAAGCCAAAGCTGCAGAAAAGACAGGCCTGAGGTCAGATCTGTAGTCAGGGATTACAGCTAAATATAGAGCAGCAGTAACTGTGACAGCGTCAGCAGAGAGGAATAAAACCCATGCCTTGGCTCACAGATGATGTCTTTCTGAATTCGTTTTTACAGCAGTGGTGGTTTTTGGACCTTTCTGTTTTGTGTTGCTCATGCTAGGGGTCGATCAAGAGTTTTAGTACAACAACAACAGCAACATGCTAACATTATTTTTAATGTAATTGATCCTTCTCTATTATTGCTACTGTTTATTTGTGTTTGGGTGTAAACAATAAAATAAAAAATAAATCAGACCTGTATGTTAAGTATTTTAGACAGGCTAGTGATGCCAAGAAGAGTGACTAGACATTTTAACCCAGCTGTACCAGACAAGAGTAGACAAGACAAGAGCAGTCACATTCTTCACGTAATCACATTCTTGGCTAAAAGGCTCCAAAAAATACTTTCACAAAGCCAGTGGGGAAGTTGGAAACAGGTCGAAGGTCATTTCCAGTCCTCATTCCTCATTAAAAGAAAAAGTCCTCTGTCTCAAAATAAAATACACATTTCTAGCAAGATGGACTTCATTTAATACTAAAACCATGAGACACCGCTTAAAATCTACTTGACTGTCGTGATGACGTACTGCCGCGCAAATATGAATTCTGCCAAAATAGAATCACCGTTGATAATTAGCATTACATTCAAAGCAGCTGTGTGTTTGCTTGTACCACACAGACCTTTTGCAATATGAACATGAGAAAGTCTTTCAGGCAGAAGCACTCACACCAGTGCATTTGTTTTGTGTCAAGCAGAGTGGGTTGAGGTTGCACTCACAGATTTCTAATGCGTGACTCAGCCGGTTTGTCCGTGTGGTCCACTTGCGCACCATCTACTTCTGTCTGCCCAAAGAGAGAACTCCTCTCCTCCTCCTCCTCACTGGAGAGGGAAATACAAAAAAAAAAACATTTACCGTGAAATGAACTACATCCTCTACGGAACATGTAGACTGCCCCGTTATTTCTGGACATGATGTATGTGCGCTGTCTCTGTGTGTGTGTGTGTGTTCAGACCTGCTTTCGTTCACAGTAATTCCAAGCATCTTGGCCTTGATGAGCTTCCTCCTTGTTTTGATGGCTGAGCGGACGGCTTCTAAGAGGAAACCCGGACAGCGCTCCTCATTCAGGATCTCCCTGCAGAGAGATAGATTGAATAACAATCCCACATCACTGCGGACAGAGACAGATCAAGACACAGCCACGCGCACACGCGCACATCGGCGGGCTTTACCTCTGATAGTAGTTGAGCTCCTCCTGCACCAGGAACAGGTTGGTTTTCAGCTCATTCCGCTCGAAAATGATGTCCCGCACCTCCTTCTTGGTAAAGCACGGCCGGTCGGGATCCTTCTGTTCCCCCGTCGACTTCTCTGTTGCCTCGTGAGCTGCTTGACGTGGACTCGCCTGGCGGGAGAAAAAGGGAGTCATCGGAGGTTTATGAAGACGCCCTCAAACCCCGAACGCCCAACGTTAAGCTTGCGAAAGGAGATTTCATATATTTTGTGTTTGGTCAAAAGACACACCACTTTTACCAGCGACATATTAACATTTTACACGTCTATGAATGCCTGTACTACTGTACAAGCACAACAACAATGACCATACATACTGTTAAAAATATATTTGATTAAAGACCAGCATGATGCGCTTCACTGGACAATCGATGCGGGGAGACAACCAATAAAATGCATACAGGGCCGTTGCTGTTGGTTCTGTCCAGCTGTGCTTGCAGGTTTTCTATCTCTTTGGTTTTCTCCTTCAGGTCGGCCTCCATGTCGGCCTTCCTCTCCACGGTGCTCTTCAGCTGAGTCTGCATAACATTCTGCTTGTGTCGCAGCTCTGCGTTCATCTTCATGAAGCGATCCAACTGCTCCTGGAGCTGCACACAAGAACACACACGTAAATGTGTTTTGTCGTACTTTATAACGCTGGCTTTTCTGTCTCTGTGTTTTGATTCAAATGCTGGGGCCTGTTTTTGCCCGACCAATTCTTACTCTTAATTGGGTTCGTCAGGCTGCAGGAACACACATCCAAAATGCAATCCAAATGTGGTCAAAATAGTTTTGAAATCTGTTTTCAACCAGGCATATACAGTAAATATAGCTAAACCCAAAAATCAAAAGGCCAGGGCCGGACCAAAAAAGACATGGTGCATCAGGTCAACAAGAGGAGATGCAGAGGAGTGAGGTGAAAATGTCTCCATGCATGGGATTTGGACCAAAAATCCGAGGGAGGAAGAGGAGTAGACATGAACATTCAAAACAAGAGCAGCATTCATTTTACAAGTGAAAACCATTCTAGGAATCCGTTGGAGCAAACACAGGCGGGCGAACAACAAAAAAGCGAGTTTGGTTGCCCGTGAGTTCTTCGTTTTTTGTAACTTTCTCAAGGCAAGTAACCATTAACAGGCACACACCCAGTTATGGCTGTTATCTAAAATCATGTGGTATATGTGCCTTGACTCACAAAGAGACGTGTGCAAACGCTCACCAGAACTCACACACACACACACACACACACATTCAAACACAGTCATTATGTGGGGGTGCACATTCGGATGTTGTCTAAAGTGCAGCTTAATCCTCAACTAGTGACTATGACGATAATCTCTCGGTACTCTTTCCCAGACACACCTTGTGTTTTCCAGTGACGTCAATTATCATTTGCATGATTATAGAAATGTTTAGTGTTAGAATTACAGCTACGTAAAAGACACCATTACTGATTCAGGAAAGAGACTCAGCAGCCACAGCCATGAACATCATATGATGTTTGAATGGAGCGCGCACCTCCGGTCACGAAAAGCCCAGTATTCACCAAGTTCCAAGGGTGTCATCAATCAATTGGTGAACGTTTTGAGTTGGAGGAATTTCGGGGGAATCAGAGTGTCTCCAGTGGCTCCTTACCGCCTCCACTTCCTTGGAGATGGTGGTAATCTCCTGAACTTTGGCCCTCAGCTCATCTCTCTGCTTGTCCACCACCTGCTTCAGCTTCAGCATCACCTCTCGCTCCTGGCGCTGCGCACGGTCTAACACAACACAGAAACACACAAAGTCAGGTAAAACACTGCTGTCGATGACTGTTGGTTTTTTTTGTATGTAAAGATCATGAATTGATAAGAAAATCCATATCTGGAACACATAGTGTTGTATCGACACATTGATATTGTTAACTAATGGCATCTATCGTGCTGCATCATCATAATCATAATCCAACCATGGGAAACAAGCTCTCGAGCAATTCCTACCATATGTATGGAGAATATTAACACCATTGTGTTTCTGTGGCTTTCAGGAAAATGTTGAAAGTTAGGATTTCGTTATGAATCTAGGAATATCCTGAAAGCGACACGAAAACCTCATCTTCAGTGATATATGTCAGCCATCAGCATAGATAGACTTTACATGACCTATTATTAAGACATAAACTAAATCAGAGTCGCCAAGGGACAGAGGATTCAGCACAAGAACTTCATATATTTTGTCAAGTTCACGTCACCCAAAGGAAAAAAACATTGACAGTATATTAACAGCTTGTTCCGTAGCGGTATTTTTGACAAATCCTTGCGTTATTACTCATTACTGTATCTTTTAGACCTATCTTTTAGAATATTGTGAAGCCCCTGAAAACGAAATTCTCAACAGCACATGTGGACTTTGCCTCAGCTGGATGAAACACGTGAGCCTGACAGCAGTCACATTTATCGCATAAAACGAACGATCACCTGTACCATGGCCTGTCGTCATATAACTCACGCAAGTATTAAGACAGCATTTTTGTTTTGTTTTCCTGTCAGTACATGAGTGAGCAAAGGGACTCCACCTTTTGGCTCACATTACTCTGGTAAGTGTCACATTACTCTGGTAAGTGTTCTACATGCTGAAATGTGCCTGTCCTCTTAATGTTTGCACAGTAAGCACAGCCCTTCTCGGAGTCCTCCCAAAACTGTGGGAAATTGTGCCGCCACTACTCCAAACGCTAAATGCAGGACAGACGAGTTTGGCTGCTTTTCTGCCTCAAAGCATGTGACTGATAACCCGCAGGCTGGAATCGGCACTGAAATTGTATGAAATGATTTGAATACTTTGAGTGGCGCAGGAAGAAAAACAAAACGTATAACTTCCTGTTTAGCGTCATAACCGTTTTAAACCTTAATTTTTCTTGCCTATATACAATGCTTCTGAAAGCAAAAAAAAAATAAAATAAAGCAAGTTAGATTGTTAAATCAACATTAATGAATTTGTATACACTTTAACACTTATGGTCAGTGAGAACCATCCCAAATACAAGGAGCCTCACAGAGTTCCAATTTTATGTGTCCCACTCAAATCTCAGAGACGGAGAAAAACAAAACCCTCGATTCCCCTTAGACTCTTGGAAAAGTTCATGCTGCAATATCTCCGGGATTCCAAAAAGAAGACTATAAACCATACGAAGCAGGCTGCCTGGCAAAAGGCTTCTTTTCAGAATGCAAAAAAAGCGAGTCGTCAGGAAATGATTGGGGAAGTAATTGACTTTACTTATTTGCTCCTCGGACATACCTTCCTGTGCGTGGCTGCCCTTGAGCCGGCTCTGCAGCTCCTCCCTGTCCTCCCGGAGCTGCTGGACCTGGACCTGCAGCTCCTCACACCTCCGGCTCCACTGCTGCAGCTCCTGATGGTGAAGATGAGAACCAGAATGTTAAATCAAACAAACAAACAAAAAAAACATAACCTCAGAGAGAGAAAGAGATATTAAAACCCCCCCAAAAAAATGGAGCTGGAAAAATCTCGTTAACGTGTATGAAAATTGCGGCCAAAAGGTTGCAAGACCTCCCTTCCTTTACTTTTTCAGCCATGCTTATGTAACAACGCCGCCTTGCCTCCAACCCTTTGTACAAATAATCAAAGTAACGCGAGAAAGACTGGTTGGATTATTTAACCACTAGATTAGCCAAACAAATGTCATGTAAAGCGGCGATGTTGGAATTTGAATAACCGATGGATTGAGTGCCAAAAAACGGGACACAATAGATCAGAGTGTAACGGACTGGGGAATGTTCACGCACACTTTGATAATCGAGTTTTATGTCATCTTTGTGTGTGCGTGTTTTTAGCTTGTGGGCAACGTTCTGATGATTGTACTGTACTGAGAGTAAAATGTATAAAGTTAGGTTTTGGAGGCCTTTTAAGACGCGGCGTTTGGTTGGGAGGGCATGGAATGGCCATTCTTTACGTATGAATTCTAGACTCACTCAATTTGAAAAAACAAAAACAAAACAATCGTCAGATGAATCCACTACAATGTTAATTGTTAGCTGCCGCTCGGATCTCACGCGGTCGTTGCCTTGGAGACGGACACAGCCGACGTCTGGAGAGGGGGGGGGGGTTCAGTAGGGTGGCACGAATTCGTTTGGGAAATAGTACAGAGATGATAACGATACGAGATCAACTACACCCAGCAGCGTTGACTGACGATTGAACTATTTCCGTTTCCTATCGGTGTAACGTGAAGGCGTCGGCCATGTACAGTTACTGTACGCGCCCTCCCGTGTCCGATCTCTCCTGACCCGGGACACTCGACCAACAGCCCTCACGCGCACACACACCATGGTCACGGCGTCATAACGGCGTGTCCTCACCCGTGCTTCGCCGCGGTCGCTGCCCTCCTCGCCGTCTTTCCCTCCACGCTTCCTCTGCTGCTGCTGCTGCTGCTGGAGCTGTATGGCCTCGAAGGTCTTGAGCAGCTCCTCTTCCTTGGCTTGGTGCGCGTGGTTCCTCGACGCGAAGCTCTCCAGCAGCTCCAGCACTTTCACGATTTTGGGCACGAGCCCCAGGACGCTGTCCTTCCCGTAGCCGTCGATGAGCCTCTCCACCTCGGCGCCGATCACTTTGGCGATCTGGTACACGTCGTCCCGAGTCAGGGCCGAGCACGTCCTGCCGAAGCAGCCCTCCGTGTTCGTGTTCGTGCTCGTGTTCCTGGGGTCCGGGCGCGCTCCTGGCCCTGGTCCCTCCATGTCGAAGCCCGGGCCCGGGATCGCTTCACAACAGCTCTGCATCCGCGAATCGAAAGCGACTCGGGCTCGTCAGCGCCACATGTCAGCGCGCCGCGTACTGTACGACTGTGGTGAAAGCGAAAAAAACACACGTTCAAACACGCGTTCGCTGCCGTCGAGGACGCGCCTGAACTTGACCTGTTCCTCTTCCGACTACTGCTGCTATCACGTTAACACAGCCTACACACGCACAAAACAAAAAACAAGAACACAGAGGTCCCAGCCACACACTGTAGTAGAGTTCTGCTGTGTCCTCCCAGCAGGAACCTCCTCCTCCTCGGACCAATGTAACGTGAGCAGCTCGTCTGCCAAGTCAGGCACAGCAGTGCACGCAGCAGAGCGTGAACCTCGGATTGCCTGCGATGAGCTGCAGTCGCACATGCTAACCTATATGTGTCAGGTAAACGGTATACAAGGGAAGCAGGGTCAATACACCTGAAAAGTAAACAAAAACTATACTATTAATAAACGAACTCTGAAGCAGTAAAGGGAAGGTCCTTTCCTAGCCGGTACCATATACAAACCTGAAAAATGAAACTTTGTGAAAAGGAGTTCGAGCAGGTCACCCAAATCAAATAGGTCAGTGCGGCTAGAGTCTGCAATTTGAGGCTCTGGTGACCTCTGATCCAACTGTCAAAAATACTTCTCCCAAGAATTGAAAAGAAAAAACAAAAACAAAAAAAACGGCAGCAGGGCGGACGTTTATAAAAATTGCGATTTTTATTCAAAACCCAAGCTACAGTGTCACAGGATGTACAGCACAACATAGCGATGGGAGAGTACTGGCGTGAAATTACTTCCATTTCTCAAAGAGCTGAGGGTCAGTAAGTCTGCACCCTTTCGAAACGATTTACCATTATCAAATATTACACTGAAATAATGTATACTGAAAACTACACACACACACATACACTTTAATGTAGCCACAACAATCAAAGACTTGCATAAAGAAGCCTTATCCGAAATAGGAAAGGAGACAGGGTGGGGGGGGGAACATTTGTAGAAAATATCAAAAAGAAAGAAAAAAAAAAAACATGTTTCTAAAATGTCTTTACATAAAAATGTCCAAACATCACAGTTATACGTGTTCTGTAGAAATATGACATGGGCTGATCTGGAATGGCTCCCCATTAACCTAACAGAGTTATCTACAACGCATTGAGAGCATGCTATCCACTCTCAGGCATACATGTCCTCGCGGTCGGCGTTGTAGATCTCACCCTCCTGCAGCGAGGCAAAGTTCAGGAAGTGCGAGGGCCGGTGGACTTCATGGTAGAACTCCTTGGGGTTGGCCAGCTGAAGATCGTACTTCATGTTGGGATCGTGGCGCACACCTGTCGTGAGACAAAATAGGAGGGTTATTCAGCGTTACCTTTCTGCCAATTCTCTTCCACAACCTGTCGTCGAAATTACTAAAACGTTATAATAACTAACAAGATCACGTCGGTTCATCCGACGAGGTAAAAATATTGTTTGCGCTTCCACATGATAGTGATACGTTTTCAGCTGTGAAGCAGTGAGTCACTCTAAAAAAATAAATAAAATCGATGTAACTGAAATGGGGCAGAGTGGAAATATCAATAAATGCAGATTTCTGTCACGAATGACAACACAGAGCAGGAAACGAGGACACAACCCATGTGACCGGGCAGTTCAACATTTACTTAAAATAATAATAATAATAATGAGAATCATTGAGGCTTATACAGCCAACATTTAACACATAACATCTGTTGGAGATATACACTATGGCTACTGACCCATAAAGTTGTAGTTCCAGGACACTTGACCCGGGACCATGAAGAAGCCCAGGAAGCGATCAGAGAGCAGCATCTGCACTCTTTCGTAGTGGGAAGGCAGGTAACCTTTGGGGTTGTTGCCCTTGTCCGTGTTCTGGCGACCCCACTCGTAGCCACTGGGTGTCAGCTTGTAGGCGGTGAGCGTGCATGAGCCTGGGGTGAAGCTGCAAACCAGACGTTACATGCAGTTCAGGACCAGATTTTTCACACAACAGCACACATAAGTAACACAAGGGCAAACATTAAGTTTTCAAATCAAGCTGCTCAGTGAACCAAAAATAATAAAACATCTTAAAAAACAGGATGAAGCAGAATGCAGTTCTGCATTTTAAATCGCTTAGTCACGTCCATTCTACTTTTATCGACAGACAGCGTCCTGTCATCAAACCTACCTGCAGGTGATGATGATGGTCTTCTCTCCGTCCCATGAAGGATTGTCAGCCATGACCTTGGCATGGGTAGTGACGTCCTGCGGGGACAGCTGGGGCGACTCATTGGGCTGAGTGTGGATCCAGCCGAGGGGTTCCATTTCCTGTTAAAAGAAAGAAATTAAGAAATGAGATGGGACAGTGACCTTTGAAACTATCCATCATGACCATCCACGGTAGTCATTTTTATCCTCAGTTTTATATATGTCTTACTTTAAGGTATTCATGGCCAGGCAGCTGATTGGGCAGGTGGACAGTCTGATGTGTCCCCCATTGCGGCACCATGACGATACAACGGATCTCCTTCACCTGCGGGTTGTCTGGCGGGCTGGTGCCATACAAGTAGCCAGCAATCTGGAGTAACACGGTGCACATTCAAAACACTACCGACCACTACAGTTTGTTTATTTTCCAAGAATATAGAGTCTCTGGTAGAGTCTCGTACCTGAGCACGCAGATCAGAGATGCAGATGAACTTCTTGAGGACGTTCTTGGGCAGGATGTAGGTGTAACCGGTCTCCTTGATGTCATCCGATGACACGTAGATGTGGTTGGTTCGGAGATGGAGGTTGGCAGCAGAGATAGCCCTGACAGGTGACAAACAAGAGTCAATGAAATCCAGTAAGAGGACAAATAAAACAACTGGTTATTATTTCCAGGAGAACTGGATCAACCCAAATTCTGAAGTTAAATCTCCACCCGCTTACCTCACTCTCCATTCGGTCTTGGAGGAGAAGGTCTGGGTCTCGTAGTTGGACGTGGTGGAGGTAATGATCTCGTCGCCATGCTTGTTGACAGTGCGGGTCTGTGTGGCAGTGAGCTGCGATTGCTCTTTGGTCTGTTTCTCGATCTCGGCAATCTGCTGGCGCTGCTGTGACGGAGCGGAGATCTCCATACCCAGGATGATGTCACGGATCTCAGACTGGGTCAAGGACGCCACGTTTACACTAGAGGGAGAGAATAGAGGCATTCACTACTGAATAAAAGTATTGATTTATTCTGCGCTATCAAATTAGAGTAAAAGTACCAACTGCAATCCCAACAGTACATCTGTCCGAGTCATTACCTTCGCTCTAGGCGAAGATTATGAAGTCCAAACAATACTCACTTGTTCTTTTTTCCGTAATCGGCCAGAATGAGGTCCTTGAGCTGCACTTCCACCTTGATCCACTCCTCATCAGTGAGTGTGGGCCAAATGTGATGTGGCTCAGTAATGGTTGTCTTGTCGGGCTTGAGGATAACCTTGGCACGGTCGTTGTTGACATGGAGTGCTCTGAGAATCAGGATGAGTCGGGAGAAGGCCTAGAGATGGAGGAGACCACCAAACAGAAACTTTTTACACAGGGAAAGAAGTGATATGAGCCATATATGAATTCTTCTAAGTTTAGTAAGAAAAGCTGAGCTCAGGTTTACCAGAAAACCATATGGACTAGTTTCTTTGTTTTGTTATCATTTATGTTGGTAAATGAGCACAAATGCTTTAAAACAGCTTGATATAGTTCTATAATTAGCACCTGGAGTTGAATATATGCCTTCCATTAAGATGTAAATAGCGATAGACGTTGTATGTGATCCATCCTACGCTTGTGTGAATGGAATGTGGGAGTCAAACTCACTGTGTAAGATGAGATGGTCTTGAGCCAGTCGTCATAAAGGTTGAACAGCACCATCTGAGGCTCAGTAGCCTTCAGGATCAGGTCTCCGAACTTCTCCACCTTCAGACAGGCCTGGAAGGGCAGCTGCAACTCGGAGCCCTTGATCACAATGTTGGGGAAGTCGAGCAAGTGGACCTGCGAAGAAAGATCAGCTGCATTAGGACAAGGAAGCACTGGGGTATGCATCCCACTCGCAAAAAATGAAAAGGCATACTATGAGGCATGCCATTCTTAAAGCATGACAGATTCTGACCTCAAGAGGGTCCAGCATGCCCTTCCTGGTGACGATGATCTGTTTCGGCTGCTCTTCCACAGGCAGGGAGCGAATCAGGGCAGCCACTTCTTCAGCCGTCTTCCATTTCGCCAGCTACAGAGGAGTGAAAACAAGACATAAGAATGAACGTAAGTGCTTAGCCACATTGTTCGCATAACCAAGAATGGAAAAATATGAATATAAAAATGCGATGAGAGAGTATGAGGCCTTATGCTATGAAAGAAAACAACAAAAAAAAACACAAAAGTGGCAATAAAGAAAGTTTTAGGAGTATTGTCGTACCTGTCCCAGACGTTTCTGTCCAGCCCACACAGATGTGTGAATGATCTTGAGGAAGAGCTGACCTGTCCTGGGGTTGAAGATGAAAATAGCGCCATTGATGGGCTTGGTGGTCAAGTTACCCTCAAAGGTCTGTTGAAAAAAGACAAAATAAATATTATAATATACTAATATGAAACATGCAACTACATTATTCTTTGGTAGATCCCTATTAAGAAATCTAGTCTAAAACCTGATTTACACATTAAGGTGCAATCAAAATGTTTTAAATAAATACTACAGGTGAAAAAAAGCCCACCTTGTGGATAGTGACTCTGTAGACATTGGTGTCATCCACAAACCAGATGATCTGGTTGGAGAAGAGTTCACCGTAGTTCTGCGAGGACAGGTAGGGCTCAGTGGGCTCCGAGGAGTACAGCTGCAGACCTTTGCGGATGCGCTCTCTCAGCACGTACAGGGCAGGGTTCGCCTTCATGATCTTAGCCATGGCTTGCTGAATCAGAGGCTTGCTTCCTGGGAACCAGTTGCCATAGGCACTACAGAAGGAGAACACATTGAATGCAGAATTAAATAGATATTGTTCAAATCAACAATGCTGCTTGGGCTCATGTAAGATCTGTGTTCATGTACAACGTAGGAAGCTTGTGTGAAAGCTTCGTAAGCTGCTGCAAAACATATTGTGGACGTGAACAAGTGGATGCCAAAATCCCGCGCATTTGTGAGGTTTGTTTTTTAGACACCTGTAATACACCAGGTGCCACTTGAATGAACAGAGAATAAAATGTCACAACGTTCCCTCGAATAACCTAACTGTGCTACTTTTGAGTCTTGTACTCATCAGTGCTCGACACCGCTTACCTGTGGAGGTTGTAGGCAAGGTCGATGGCGATGAGCACCCCCGTGGGAGAGGGGTAGATACTCATGTTGTCGGTGGTGTAGTCCAGGAACTTGGCCCTGGCATAACGCTCAATGTCATGGGAGTCATAGTCTCCCCAGCGCAGCTGAATGTCAATCCAGTACTTTTGTGTGGTTGTGCTGTCCATCACGTCCCTGTGGGAGGACATAAACATTTTTTAGCGTACGAGACTCAATGTATGACATTTAGTGCGCGTTCGTAATGACGGGGGGGGCAAAGCTTAGATAAGCTATTCATCATAAACTGTCAATGTTGCTGCATTGACAGCTGCATACTTTGAGTCAGCCAGCAGAGATGGCCGAGAGACGTTCCACTTGTACGACGCAAAGAGGAGGATGTCGGCACAGGATGAGTTCATCTTGTACGACTTCCTGGGGTGAATGGTTTCTTTTTGTACCGTCTCAATCTCCAGTGCATCAAGCTCTTGATCAAACACCTGAAAACACACACAAGATAATCAAAGTGTTCCCAGAGAATTCTATCAACCCTGCTATAAGCACAGGGTTGAGGGATGAGGACCGTAACAGGGTTAAAGAAAAGATCGTACCTGACAGAGATCCATGACAATGCTCTCATGAATCTTTTGCCACAAGTGAGCCCTGAAGATCTGAATGAGGGAGATCTTGAGTGTGGGGATCTTGCCATGCATGAAGATTCCGGTCAGATCCAGTTGCACCTGGAAACCCACGTACACCTAGATACACAAAGACAAAAAAAGAAAAGAAAAAGATAATTACCAAGTTTTCAAATATTATAAAGCGTTAAGGAAACACAACAGCGCAACAAACAGATGATGAGCGATATATAGAAATATTTCAACTTATACTAACGTTGGCTCTGTTGATGGTGGGCGACCACCACAGTGTGAAGCGACGGTTGGGAATTTGGTTGAGACCAGACCTCTGGGCATTGGTCAGCTTCTTCCATTTCATGGACTCCTCAAAGCCACTGGCCTTCTCCCTAAAGCCCAGATACACAACGATCATGAGTTTCTGAACAGCATACTAGTATACAATCTGAGATGGGACTGAAAAAGTAATTCAAGTTTAAGTGTTGTTGTTTTGGGTTTCCCCAGAAACAATCTCCATTTCTCAGAATGTATTGCAGGCTTTCTAGATGGGAGACCGCTCTCACCAGAAAAGACCCTCCCAGGTGGGGAAGTAAGTGCCTTTGAAGAGCGTGTGTTCCAGGATGCCCTCCACACCGCCCAGGGCCTGGATCATGTCTGTGCGGTAGTTATTCAGGTTCCACAATTTGCCATCGTGCCTCTGGTGGGTCCACCAGAAGGGATTCTGCTTTAGCACCTGCACGCAGTCAAGACAGAGGGAGGGCATGCATCAGTGCCAACGTACATGTGGGCGGTCCTTGGATATTGTTAAATACAACACATCAACATACACATTTTCCATGCATTATCATTTTAGATTTATTTCAAAGTATTAGGTTGGACTCGTGTTTGTACATCTGGTCGAAAGGAAAGCTTGGCTTTTGTAAGGCTCAAAATTCAGGGAAAATGTCATAAGCAATGCTTTAAAAAAATTATAAAAAATGCGTCTTAAAAGAATTCAACAATCTCAATTATTGTTATCATCATATCGAGTCGGGATCTCAGTCATACCTGGTACTGCTTGAAATCTGTCCTGACTCTCCAGCCTTTGTCATAAGCCAGTGTGTGTCTGTCTTTCTGGAAAAGTGTGTTGATACGGGGGATTCCTCTGTCCCAGGAGTCCTCCAAATCTTCCAGGGTGAGACGCCTAAAACACAGATACCACGGTTTGACTCAGCTAGATTCAGCTCCCATTTCTTGAATTAATGAATTTGTACTCCTTCATATGCAATATGTTGTTAGATGAGCCATCAAGGGGCCTTACCTGTTCTGTGCGATGGCTTCCTGTCTTTTCAGTGCATACTCAGCCCACACCCTCTGGGAGTCGATGAACTCACTCTCCCACGGCTGAATGTAACGATACAAGTTGGGAATCAGCTGATCTTCTTCATGACTCATTCCAGACCTGAAGTGGGTGATGCCCACGTCCGTCTGCTTGGACCACCTGGTAGAAAGAGAACAAAGAGTTTGATATCCAGTTTGACGTGGAAAATATTATACATTTATTTTTTACCAGTCGAAAACAATCGAAACAAGGACCAATCAACATGCTGACGTACCGCAGATCTGATTGTGGGATGAGGACATGGCCCATGGACAACATGCCAAGCCCACCCAGCTCTTTGGGAGTGTAGAAGACGACGGGAGGAAAGCGGCTAGGCATTTTGGAGTTCAGACCGATCTTGATACGCGTCTGGATCTTGTTCTCACACTTCACCAGCAGATCCAGGAGCTCCTGGGTGTTGACCACAGCTTCTCGGAAGTACGTCATCAAGCCGATCAGAGCAGTGTTCCATTTGTTCACAATCTGGAGGCAAAGACAGCACAAGTTAGAAATGAACCCCACCATCGCATTTTAAAAATGTATCTGCTCTAGTTTTTTGGGATAAAGTCGTCCGCTGACCTTTGTAAATGTTGTGGATCCAGAGGCCATCAGGATCTGTCGCACTCTGTTGTGGAAGCGTTGCATCGACTCATCATCCACACGCAGGAAACACTGTGCGGTCCTCTCTTTGGTGACCTTCAAGGCAAATACAGTTGTTTAGGAACTTCGTAAGAGACACGTGATTTGGTGGTTGGAACGTCAGCCTGTGGAATATTGACAGGTAGAAATTGAGCCGCCTGTTCCTCACCTCATTCTGAAGGTTCCACACACCGTCCTTGTGAGTAAACTCCTCATAGCTGGTGCGGCACTTGGGGAGGATACGGCACTCAAAACCACACATGTTGAAAAGCAGGTTCGGGTTGTCTTTACTGTAGACCGACACAAAACTGTTCTCCCATTGGACAGTGGTCACAGACCTGGGCAGGCGATTTTTGATGTCCCAGAACACTGCACGTCCACTAAAAAAAAAATACAAAAAAAAAAGAAAATGAACCACTACAAGTCTAAATGCAATCTGGCAAATAAGTATAATGTTCAACAAAGAATGCAATTCAATTGAAAGAAACATCTAGTTATAAGTCACAGTTTTTAAACGGAACTCACAGATTGACGTCGTGCTTCATCAGTCTCATGCGAGCATCACGGGGCCAGCACTTCTTATTGTTGTAACCCACAATGTTTTCATTGTTGGGGTCTGGATGCTCCGTCAGATACCTCTGAATCAGATCCCTGGCCTCGTCAGCAGAGAACCTGGGGGATAGATTTTTTTTCCCCTTTAATATTATGCCAACACAGTTTTGGCTGACAAGCTAAAATACGAGCTAATAAGGGCCCCCTTGTCATTTGCCGCGATTCAAACCCACCGGAAGAAGATGTGGATGCGGTCAATGTAACGGCAGTACAGCCGGATGGGATGGGCACTCTCCGTGGCCGTGTCCTGAAAACTGAGGAAGTCGTTGGGCATCTGAGGCGGGCCGGCCATCTCGCTGGCACGGTGCAGGCCGAGCACCAGCAGGTCCATCACCAGGCCATAGTACTGCACAATGAACGAGGCAAACTGGAGGCCCCTGATGATGCCATAGGAGTTGGTGTGGTTCATGTCCTATGAAGATAAAATGAGACAAAGTGCAAAACATCTTGAGAACAAAAGGATATAAAAAAAACAAAAAACATCTTAAAACATTTTTTTTTGCATCGGTAATTGTGTTCAACCAGTCTACTGGGTTGAAGGTTCACCTTGTAGTTGATGACCACGTTGTTCTTGGCCGTCATGTAATCAGCGATGTTGTGGTCAACAATAAGACGCAGCAGTCTGTTGAGCAATGTCAGATCAATCTTCTCATACATCTTCTCGTAGCGGGACTCCAACATCACATTGCACTCTCCCTCCGCAGTCTCCCACACGTCCTGCAAGTTGTTAATGCCTGGGGAGAAACAGAAAAAAAAAAGTTAAGGTAGTGAGTTAGGGAAATAACGCACAATCAGATCATCAGACCTCATACAATAATCCCCTATTAGCCATTTTACATCATGACAAAGTCTGACCTTGGCACCACTTGTAGACGAGCAGTGGCGGAGGTTCAGTGTCGGCTGGTTTGATCCAGGGTGGGAACAGGCGTCTTTTGTCTGCCTCGTACCACAGGTACTGGTCGAGGTAGGCGTCTGTGATCTTCTCCAGGGGCTCAACATCGTACACCGGTACCAGGTGGCTGTAAAGGTCCATGAACTCGATACCCACCTGAGAAAGAAGATGGAAGGAATAAAAAAAAAAAAAAACACACACACACACACAACGGCTAACAATATATCTGTGTGTCCCGGCCCTGACCTCTTTGAAGGCTCTCTGGGTGAGCAGGTGACGTTTGATCCTGGACAGGGCCTCGTGGGGGTTGTCATAAGCCTGCTCAATCAGACCCAGCTCCTCTCTCTGACTCTGGTTCAAACGGGACTTCACACTGGGAGAGAAATTGTTACACTTAATAATGTAGAAAAAAAAAAAACATTCTATGAATAAACTCTTGTCAATAAAGACGGTCACGCGCTAAGCTTTTCTACCTGTACGCTTCCTTGAGCCTCTCCAAAGCCAGAATCAGCAGCTTGGTGTCATGCTTGTAGGACAGAGGAGGGAAGGGGATGGGAGAGAAGCGCCGACTCTCCAGCCAGTGAACGGTGGTATAAACTCTTGTCAATAAAAACGGTCACGCGCTAAGCTTTTCTACCTGTACGCTTCCTTGAGCCTCTCCAAAGCCAGAATCAGCAGCTTGGTGTCATGCTTGTAGGACAGAGGAGGGAAGGGGATGGGAGAGAAGCGCCGACTCTCCAGCCAGTGAACGGTGGTAGTATAAATGGCCACTGCCTCTTCAGCTGTGATGTAGGGTCCATCCTGAAAGTAGAGCATGTACACTTACAAAAAGAATATGGCAAAATGTGGAAAAAGTAGTGGCTTCAACAGAAAAATGTAAAAGCACAGAGTTTTAACATTTAGTCAATCTATAGATGATCAAATCCGATATCTGAATGGTGGAGAAAAAACTGCAGCTGCAGCCAGTGATAAATAAGAGCCACCGTTCATTTTAATATTCCTCTAGTTCTTACGCACAGGCAAGCAGACCAATGCAAGTGCGCCTTTGTAAGAGGATGTGATTCAAAGTAAAGGAACAATGCCTAAATTGTATTATCATAAATTAGATTTTCTAGATTAACTAGCGAATGCATTTGAAAGGTGAATATAAAGCCATTACTAATAAATTCATCAATATATGTACAACTAAAGACATTGCTAGCAAGTCAGCGTTTTAGTTACAGGAGAGGAGAGAGTGTTTGTGTGCGTTACCTTCAGGTAGTTGTGCTGTCTCTCCTGCTCAGCTTTCAGGTACAGACGGGTCAGTCGACCCAGGTTCTTCTTACACACCGTCTTGTCCACAGTCGCTCCACGTCGGATTCGCTCTCTGTTGTAGTGAGCCGTGTTGGTCCACCAGTCGGCTTTGGCCTTCACGTATCGCAGGATCATGTTCTCGATGGGAGTGGGCAGGCCTGGCACCTGTAAGGATGAATGTTTGGTATCTGAGGGGTATTCTTACTCAACTTAATGTGTCACCGTTGGGTCATCTCTGTGATACACTGACCTTCCAAGGGATGTTGGCCTTCCAGCACCTCCAGGACTCGCTCAGGTGCTGCAGGATGGTCCTGGCCTTGTTCTGTTTGATACCCTCGGGCATCATGTCCAAGATGTCGTGCATCACCGCAGCACGGAGCTCCAGGTCAAAGTGAGACTCTACGCGCTGTTTTGTCACCGTCTTGGCCACGCCCTTGGAGTGTCGTCCTGTTAGAATAGTCGAAAAATGCCGCTCTATTAACTGGCAAAGTTTATACCGACTAGCAACTCAGTGTTAGCGTCACAACACTCATTGCCCAAAGATTGAATAAGGCGAATAAGTGTGTATATGTGTATATGTGCACCTTCAAACTGCCTGGCCAGAAGATTTCCCAGCCACCTCTCCAACAAGGGAGTGATGCCCCTCATGAAGAACAGCCACACTCTCCAGCCGGGAGCCCAGAAACCACAACCTGGACCTTTGCCCACAGGACCCTGATCAAAAACGCAAATATGAAGTCAGACTTTAAGTAAGCAGTGTGTATACGATTACTTTACATAAAGTAAATATTAATGTGTTTCAAGGACAGCATACATAAACACGACATAGTATATGTCACTTACAGTGTTGAACCGGTAGTAGATGAGATGCTTCAGGTCTTTGCACATGCGGATTTGTCTCATCAACTTGTACTTGTAGCGGTACATGCCAGTCAGCTGACCAACATGAGCGAAGATGTACTGCAGTCCATCAGACAACTGCAATACACATCCACGTTTCAGAGATCAGACAACTCTGAACAACCAAAGCGTTGTCGAACTAACATTGAACAGCACGGCCAGAGAAACCCGGGCCTGACATGGGATGTGCGGTACAGAGTCCAAAGACGAACTAACCTGGAAAGCATCGACATTTCCCAGTCTGTACTGCACATGGCTGTCCACCACCAGCTTGCTGAGACGCAGCACCTCTCTGCACAGATGGAAGGCATTGCCGAAACGCGACTTCTTTCGCTCCTGTGACGCACAAACAAGAAATACAGTCAATTAAACCGTATCAAATCACATTCATTCAGCTCAATATTAAATCACTTCATGCTAGGTCTAATGAGCTGAATGGATTCAAGGGCTCTATTGACTTTAAAGCATGTACCTTTGTGGTCAGCGTCTTGACAGGCTTCAGGTTGAAGTTGTAGTCGAGATGCAGGTAGTTGAGGTTCTTACGGTGGATAAGCAGATTGAGCATGTTGTAACCCTGTCGGCACACCTGCAGGCCCACCTCAACCCAGTCCAACTTGGTGGACTGAAAGAACTTGGTGGCCTTGAAAGAGCGGAACAGATACCTGACAGATAACAGAGGGGAGAGTGTTTAAACAAACATCTTGTCGGTGAGCAAAAAAATCAAAACACAGCCCATCGACACAATATAGGAAGTGTCTTATGATGCTCACCTCTTCTTTTGGGCTTTGGGTGGTCTGTGCTTGAGAGCATTCAGCACATAGTACTTGAGCAGCTTCTGGTATGACACTCGCACCTTCACTGGCTGTCCTGCTGGACAGTGCTCACGGTACCTGTAAAATAATTGAACACCTTCAGATGAGCAATTCTCAAAACATATCCCTCTACATCACAACATAGAGATAAAGATGTCATGAAACGCGGTGTTTCTCCAACATGTGGGTAGATTGCTCACCAGTTCTTGATCAGGGGGATATCGATAGCACGCCTCGTGCGCCCTGATCGGAGGTTGAAGGGTCTTGGCGCCCACAGCAGAGCGATGCCATTGGCTGTGTTGTCTGTGTAGAGTGGGGTCTCTTTGAGGAAGGGCTCCGCGTACTCGGGAAGCTCAAACTCTTCATCATCTTCAGGCAGAGGCTCTTGACTCTGGGCGGGTACAAAGATAATTATTTATGACATTGTGAGAACATGTATGATTAGAAATAAAAACAACAAACACGGCATGAAAACCTGCATTTTATAGTAAAGAAACCTAAGTGAAGTAAAGTGATATCTGAGCGGTGACAGACCAACTGCATCTGCAGCCAGTAAAAAGAGACACCATTCATGTTTATATTCCTCCAGTTCTTACGCACAGGCAAGCAGACCAATGCAAGTGCGCCTTTGTAGGAGGACATCTTTCAAACCTTGTGTAGCATCATGAGGATGCTGTATTAATCCTTTCTCAGCTAGAGCAGGTGGAAGGCGGATTATAGGCCACACTTACCTTGACAGAATGTCTGTGTGAAATGGGGTTGATCAGTGGGTCAAAGTAGAACGCTGGAAGATCTGGATCCTCAGTCTTGATGAACACCACATTCGGTGTGTGATACCTGTAGAGATAGCCGTCACAGTTACAGAGTCGATTCTCATGGCCACTTTGAGAAGCTATAGCAAATTCAATTACGATATGTGCAAGTTCAGGGTAACTGCAAAGAATTAAATTATATGGTCATTGATTTTATTTCCTACCAACTTCCCACTTATTTCTGCAATTCTTACCAGGTGAGGTGGACATGATGCGGCAGGTTGTTGTATAGGTAGGGGAAAGCAATTTTGTACTCTGTCCTGATGGGCTGTCGGATAATGATTTTGTTGATGTCGTTGAACTCATTCCAGTCCTCATCCCTAAAAGAGAAACAGATGGCTTAACTGAGAGACAAATCATTTAGCATTTATTCTAAATCAAACACGTTTAAGATAAAACAAGATTAGTACTGAATCAATTATATGAAACTTGGTAATTGTAGAAAAAGTTACAAATGGTAATCATGTCAAGTAACATTCAAAATCCAAAAAAGATGAATATGGTAATGTCCGTTGTTCCATCATTTTATTGAAATGCAGATGGTCCTTACTGGAGGTTGATGTCCCGAACCAGTGGTTCAAACTTTGGTCCTCCAGGAATGGCCATGTTTAAGGCCTTGGAAGTGAAGAAGGCCTTGAGGTCAAACAGATAAAAGTAATTGAAATCCACCAAGTCGGTCATCAGCTGATTGGCCAGACGGTACAACGTGGACATCATGGGGAGTGTGAACTGCCAGCGGCGGTAGGTGGTGCCATTCACATACCTGATGGAGAAAGAAATTTTATTTTATTTTTTTATCTTGCCAGTAAGTAAGTCAAACATGTGTGTTCTGTTTTAAAAGAGTGACGTGACAACTTACTTGGAAGTGTCTTTGAGGGGCTGATGCTCATACAACCACTCAGCAACAGGAGAGTCCTCCTCATTATCCAGCTCCATCTGGATGGCCTCCAATGGTTCCACATCAAGAATGTTGTCAGCGTAGTCCAGCGGTGGCTCCTCATCATCAAATGGAGGAAAGCGCATCCGCTTGAAGTGCCGACGATCGCGCTTCTCACGACGCATCATGATCCACATGGTGCTGGGAGGATAAGTAATAAATAAAGATATTGCAGAAATACAAATGAGCCCAATGCTCTTCGCGTCAACAAGCCTGATGTGTAGGGAATCATTCAACACAACATAATCTCTTACCCCCACTGGGCAATATAGACTGGCTCTATGACCCAAGGTATTTCGTTCACAAAGGAAATGGCTCCAGTGATGTGGTAGAGAACAGGCACATCTCGGATCTGTTCCCAGGGCATAGGCATGTTCTCCAGCAGCTTCAGGACTGCATGGGGCATGTACTTGAGGGCACTGTTCAACACACAGAGAAAGATGCAGAATGAGATGTGTGACGGATGCTTTCAAACTCTGAACAAACCAGTAAAGTAAAACATTTAATTAAACAATCAGTATAGAACTTAAAATATACATCTCATTTTTATCTGAAGTACATCTAGATGTGGTCGATAAAAAACTTTTTACTAAACACTTTTACAATAGTTTGAATTGTATTTACCCAAGGTAGACCCTCTTGTCATGGCGAAACTTTCTATTTGTCATGTCTCCATGGTCCCTGATGATTTTGCGAACATGCTCAGGTGGCATGTCTTCTTTCTGTGCATCCACAAAGCCAAACTTCCTCTTTTCTGAGTAGCGTTTGGCCTGCAACTGTTGCCATTTTCTGGCTGTAGGGTGAAAAATAATCAATTTGTGAAACAATACTTAACAAAAATACCACAAATATACATATGCATGTGAACTCAAAGTTGACAAACCTTTTTCTTGGAGTTTCTCCTCAGACATGTAGTCTGGAACCTGCACGGGAGGGGGAACACCTGGTGGCATCCCAGGAGGGACACCTCTGTAGGGGAAGGTAGCTGCCATGGTGCCTCACTACTGAGGGACCAAAACATCACAAAACACATTTCATTATACACTGTACCCTGCCCTTTCGATTTTTGTCTGAATGAAACCAACTCGGTTTTGAGTGGAGCTACAGACGAAGTAATATTGTATCTTCTTCAGTGAATGCTGTGAGCAAAGGCAATATACTGTGCATTATATAAGTGCAATGCTACGACCCTGCTTATATCCCCTGAGCGCATGCTTATACAGACAAAATAAAGTTGGAGACACTGCTTTTTTTTTTTTTTTTTTCGATTTCACAGACTTTTACTGGTCTTTTGCCTTTACGAGAAGCATTAGCCGAGCGGAGTAAAGGTTCATTGATACCTAGCTTAGCAATATGGCTTCCTGGATGGCCTTTGGAGACCCATTAAACAAAAGTTTTTCATTAAACTTAAATATAACCGATTCAGTTACTTCGAATCAGTGAACTACAATTAATTGTTGGCTTTGTTTAAACTAATTTGCGAAATAGAGAAGCATTAGAGGACGCTTTCAGTCTAGTTGCCGATTGGAGAAGCGTGGTTGAAGCGGCAAGCTAGCCGCCGGCTAATTTTAGCACAGCGGCTAACAACTGAATGTTAAGTAACATTGACTAAAAAGATCACACACCTCACTACCTTCACTCCCGGATGAATTTCCTAACGTTGAACACGACCTTATTCCACGCACGGCCGGTTACCACAACATTTCTTTCTCAGGGCGACGGGATCTTTTCTCCTGATTCCGCACCGTTGTGTTGATTTGTCTTCGTGAAGCAGCACGACGGACAACGGCGGCCACACGATGAACGCACTTCACAGCAAATCACAAACCACACTTACGCCAGATATACAACGTATCTACTATGCGCATCCGCCATCACGCACTCTGATCCTACGTAGAAAAGTACGCAAACGTTGTACAAGCGCAACTTTCCAGATACCCGGATAATTCCCTTCCGCGGACCTACCGCCCCCTGCAGTGTGGAGTGTGCGTTCTTCCATTGACAAGTATTGGTGACTGTTGTGATTATTTTTGCTTTAAATGAAATAAGTTATCAATAAACTAAATTGAAATGTTTAAATTGACAGTAGAAAATGTATCACTACGTGTAACAAACAAAAACAGATAAAACAATTAAGCTCAGGAGAGTTCACATTTAAACTATAATTATGTTTTAGTTGCAATGGTTTATGAAAATAAAAGAACAATTTAATCGTAGCAACTCAGTCAGAGCATCCGTATTGAACTGGGGTCTGCAACCTTTACTATGAAAAGAGCCACTATGCCTCCTCTTCCACCAAATACAATTTCCCTGGAGCTGCAACACATATTTCTTGTAAATGTCAACTTAAACTTTAATTAGTGTAGTCAAATAAAATAGAAAACGCCAGCGTTTTATCGAGTTTGTAAGATAGAAAAAACAGTTGCCCTCATAGTCCAGAGTCACGATCATACCGTTATAACAGGCACATTCTTAGCAACAGCAAGTTAACATTTCTGTATCTGTTTTCCTTCTTATTTTGTGAACAGGTATCATAAAGATTTGTCCTTAATCAGGTACTAGCATAAACAGTAACACACGTCCCTGATTGAGTGAAGTTGTCATAGCTGGATTTATATTTTTGTTGTATTTATTTTATTATATTATTATTATTATTTATAAAAAATATATAAATAAAAATCCCCCCCTCTCTCACACACACACAACACTTTCACTGTCGCACTCTTACTCATACAAAATACGCCTCCTGCATGCGTTATAACACATCCGGGCATTCGGACTGTTATTGGCCCAGTGTGCACTTTGGGTTTAAAGGGGACAGAAACGCTCTTGTTCTTTGGGTGGTTTATATTTGCACATTTGTTGGTTCGAACCCGTTTTATAATTATACATTTTGGAAACTCTTTTCGAGGTCATGGCGAGTGGTGACGACGTACGGGAGAACGTGAAGGTACGTGTCCGCTTTTCACCAAGTTCCACGACTTTTCTCCATGACAGCTCAGACATATTTTTGCGCACCGGCTGCTCGTTTTCCTGCAAAGACACATATTTTAAGTGGTTATTTTGCTGTACACACACACCTAGCCCCACCATTGGAAGCCGACTCAGCGTCATACTTAGAAACAATATACTCAAACATCAAAGTTAGTGTTCGTGTGAGAAAGACTGTAAGTGTAAATGTTGTGTGTGTAGAAATACTATGGCTGTCGCCTGGAGTCCTCTTGTGATTTGCAAACCAGCGCTGCCTCCTGCAGTCTGCCCTGCCTCCCGGTGCCGTCCAATGTCAAAGATGCCCTGAGCCTGGTACACCCGGAGGTAACCAAAAGGTATGGAGTTTGCACCCAACGCAGGTCAGGGCATCTACTAATCGAACACACACACACGCTGCCGACATCTATATTTACATAGAAGTGACCAGTTGAAATACATTGGTATCAGGCCAGAGTTTCATTGGCTAATGACAAATTACACAACATCCCTGTAAATACAGGGGAAAGGGAATATAGGGAAATAACACTCAGCCATAGCTTGAGCTCATGCTGTTTACCCCAGAACTGTCTCTGTAATGTCTGTATGATTCCCAGCATTGAACATTGTTACCTTGTGTATGATCAATATATTGTGCACTTTTCTCTAGATTTTTCGGTTGTGGCCTTCCGTTCCCAGCCAAAGTCGAGGGTTGCAGAGTACTTGACCTTGGCAGCGGGTCTGGCAGAGACTGTTACGCCTTCGCTAAGCTTGTCGGACCGAGTGGACATGTGACTGGGATCGATATGACAGAGGAACTGGTAGTTACACATGCGTGTTTGCACTTTTGACACTTGATTTCTGTTCTGTTTTACCGATTTACTTTGTGTCTTTAGATCAATGCGTCTCGTCAGTACATTGAGTATCACCAGAAGAAGTTTGGCTATGAGGAGCCCAATGTCACCTTTCTCCTTGGGTACATGGAGAAGCTCAGTGATGCTGGCATACCAAGGGACTCAATGGATGTTGTGCTGTAGGTTGAAAGCAAACTATCTAGGGCTTTAAGATCTGACTCACAGAGCAGTTTATTAGGTTAATGACACTTTTTCCCACCTTGTAATCTGATTAGATCCAACTGCGTCATTTGTTTGTGCCCCGATAAAAGAGCAGTGCTACAGCAGGCCTACGACATCCTAAAGGTTGATCTGAACAATTTCTACCAGCTAATGTAATATAAAAAATACTCATGAAAGACATACTACAATATAATGCTATTGATTTTCATCACTCTCTCTTTTTACACAGGAGGGAGGTGAACTCTATTTCAGTGACATGTATGCCAGCAAAGTAATTCCTGACCACATGAAGCAAGATAATGTTCTGTGGGGTAAAGTAACCCGTGCACCGTCATCTAAAAATTCAGTTCACAAGGCAAGTCTACAAAAACAAACGGTGTGCATTGACATATAGTATATACAGAATTGGCTATAATCTCTTTCTTTATGGTGTTAGGTGAAGGAATGGGTGGCTCTCTGTTTTGGGAAGACCTCATTTCACTGGCCCACACCATAGGTTTCAGCACTCCATCTCTTGTTTCAGCAAGCAATATTGTGGTCCACAACTGTGAACTCAAAGCAAAAGCAGGTAAAGCTAAAGATTTGCTAATGTTGTCCACGAAAAAGTTTTTTTCTGAAGCCAAACCAGCTCTTTGTTCCACAGGCGACATCAGCTATGCTTCAGGTACTTATCGGCTCTTCAAGTTGCCTAAAAGTTCAGTCGTGTCGAAGGCAGCAGTGACCTATTTAGGAACTGTGCCAGATTTCCCAGATCAGCTGGACTTTGATTCTTCGCACTGCTTCAAGGTACAATAAGTGACTGATTGGCACATTGTTACCAGATCTATAGACACAAAAGCTTTCTAAATATATTAATATGCAGATGAGTTTAAAGATTTGTTTCTGTTTTTGCTGTGCAGAAAGATGTTGCAGCGGAGGTAAGTGGAGAGATGGCAGCGATCCTCCAGAGTTCCCGTTTCCTTCCTGATTTCAAAATTCAGACATTGGATAGACCTGAGGACGACTTAGAGTCAACATCACAGGTAGCCTCTATTTTAAGTTTACTGGCTAAAATTCTTTAATGATTGAATCCCAGCAAGGATTCTAAATTGAACTTACTTTTTGGATGCAATGATAATGACGTTTGATGATGTAATTATTCATCTTTCAACGATTGGAAACCTTTCATTTGAAATGTGCCTCTTCTATTTAAGAGTACAAATCATTTTGTATTGTGTGTGTTATTTTGCTTGAAAACCTTGATCGTAAGACACTTTTTGTTTGACATAAGTAAGGTTTGTTTCAGGAACTAAATGAACAAATACCTCAGTGTCCACTGATATTCAATATTTTTTTTCCATAGTATTGCCACCTCAACCCGTTTCGATTGGCTGACAAACTGGGATCTTCCATCAAACAGTGCTCCAAAACAAGCAAAGCAAATGTGGTGTCAGGTGAATGCAGAAGATAATCAAGCCGGAGACAAAATAATCTGCGTCAGATAATCACATGGTTTACCAGTGTTTTTATTATCTTACTTTTTCTATTTCTATCGGTATAATGTCATAAGCTGCTATTTTTGAGTGATATTAACTTAATTAAACTGAGCAACATTGACATTTCATCTTCTCACATCACAGAGTTCATTGAAACTCAAAGGTAATCCCTTTTCATCTGTAAAATAATCCATAAACCTCATAAATAAAGGTGAAGGCAGCACCAATGAAAACATTCAGACATTTCCTGTTCCTGATAGGTGTCTTGGAACTCAATGATGTGGGGCTGAGTTACACATGTCTAATGTAAAACAATTAATAGAGATACTAAAACCACACTGTCTGATGAAATCTCACATTGTTTCATAATATAATATCCCATTATCAAGGCCTTGGGAGTTTTCTGATTAAATCTGAGAAAGGTTGAATTAAGCTGGTGAAAGTCTTTTTGTAAAGGAATACAGTCTATTACTTCATGTGGCCAGTAGGTGGTGCGTCGACTTTGATTACAATTCACTTGCACATAGGTTCAGAATGTGTGAACATCTGTCACTGTAGCTTATATATCCTGATGCATTCTACTTGATGCTGCAGAAAAAACCATGGAGAAGTGCAAGGTTTAGTATGTAAAAATATTATTATATATATATATTTAGATATATGTGTGTGTGTAGTTGGGGAGCAATTTGACTACCTTTAAGCAGTGGCTGGTTTCTTCTCCGTCAGATAGTGTGTTGTGGTGGAAACTTTTGTTGGCTGGCCCCTCAGCCTCGATGTAGTGGGCTCTGGGCCAGAGCTGTTGTAGCGGCGGGTGGCTGCATGGTGAGAAAGGGGAAGCCGTCCAGCAGTGTGTAGAGGTCAGGGGAACAACCCTGGCGAAAGGCCACATGTGACTGTGGCCATCGGCACACTCTCCAGCCCCCGGGGCAGCAGGGCAGCAGGAGGAGGAGGAGGAGGAAAGGGAAGCAGGAGAATGATCCATGCATCTGCTCTGCAGTAGGAACTCACGCACAGCTGTGAAGATCATTAGTGCGAAAAATGAGTGGTGGCCCAGGAAGTCTGCAATGTAAGTAGAGCATGAAGACATCGCCACACAACTTGTCTTAATACTAAGTTAGTCCTGGAAAGAACGGAAGCCTCTGTGGAGCACTTCTGCTTGCACGTGTATGACAATACTCATCCTCTTGCCCTGGCAGAATTGAATCACAGGTTATCTGTGGCAGGGTTTATGGCAACATCCCACCCATCCCCCCCTTCGTCTTGTACAAACACATTTCCCCCATGATGGTTTCACAGTGCAGGATGACCATGCATTTCAATAATATGTTCTTGGGAAATTAGAAACAAAAAAACTTCTGCTAGAAATATAAACACAGCTACTTTTTACAATGTTGTTTATTGCAATATCATAATATAAAAAATAGAATGCATTTGAATACAAAAATGAGAAGACAAAACCCTTGACAGACACAAATGATCCCTTTCATAACAGAAAAAAAAATGTTGATCAAAATACATATCTTTGGTTACATCTTAAGTCATATACATTATGTGTCAGGGAAGGAGAGTAAAAACAAATGCCACGCTACAAACAGGGCAACAAATGTGCATGTGCCCGCACTGGCTTTAATGTCAACAAACTTTGGTAAGAAATGGCTCAAACAAACAAACACAAGCTACCATAGTTTCATATATGGAGAGCCCATTTCCCTTTATCCTTAACTAATTTAAATCATTGATAAAAGTCATACTAAAATTGATTTCGTCGTCTGTCCATAGACTCCTGGAAACAAAAAACCATTACATTTATACAACTGGGGGTGAGGGATTTCAAAGTAAGTATGAATGACCTAAAAAACGATTTAACGCCTGTAGTCGGAGATACGAACAATATGATTTTCCAAGTGAAGACGAATATCACTTCATAGTCATATCATCTTTTTCCCCCAAGGACTCGTTTTCTTTCAGATAAAAATAAAAATGATTGATACATGCTTTAAATAGATTAAATGTAAAAAAAAAAGAGACAGACAAACAAAGCACACCACTGTAACAAGATGCGACAGTAAAATATATATTTTTGTACCATAATAGGCCAGAGATTTGACCGCTACCTGTGTTATGACAGTAGAAATCTCATATTATTAGATGCATTTTAGTTAAAAACTGGAAGAGCAATTCCATCAAGTTGCGACAACTTTCATTGAATTTTATCAGAAAATCTGTTTTGTGATTGACCTATTCTTGGAAGTAGGGATTGTTACCAACCAATACAAAAGCAATGAGAAATTTCAGAACAGAATATGATTTGTACCACTGTCATAACATCATGGCAACACAGCGTAAACATTGTGTGGACAAAAATGTGCAAAATATACAAATAGGAGGAGATTGAGTTTTGACGACACAAACAAAACTATCACATTATGTCTCTCTAGAGATCAAACTGGTACAAACATGTGGGTATTTGTAAAAAGTACTACTAAAATAAAAAACAATAAAAAACATCAAACCTGTATGCTTTAAAATAAGGCACTTATCAATATCAACAGATTTTTTGGATGCATTTGACAAAATGTCACTTAGTGGGATCACAGCAAACATTTTTTAGTGTAATGCACTGTCATGCTTCATTTCAAAGCTCAGTATTACAGAGCTGCTTTTCATCTCCCATGGGCATTGACTTTTTTGACTCAGTCATTGTGCCACTTAGTGTCCTATAAAGTACGAAACATGCATTGCATAGAGCACCAACCCTTATATTTCCTGTGGTACATTTCTACTCACGTACAGCAGCATTCTCACTGGAAAACTGCATGTAAGCAAGTCATTTAAATCGATCAAAATGGAAATAGGCTGCTTGTTTAAACCTCAACTTTTGTAACATGTAGTAATACACTGTCTAGCCCCTTGGGGCTATGATGTCATAACAGTTCGAGAAAAATCAACCCAAGCAACTTCTTTCAGTTTGTGAGGAATACAATCTTCTCTATATTCCTGGAGTGTTTTTTTTTTTTTCGAAGAATTCTGTCCAGGCTGTGAGAAACAAAGAGATCCATACTCCTCTGAACAGGCAGGCAAGACCTGTCCCTCCACCAGATAGTCCAGTAGTTACTGGGGTGGATCCTGAATGAACTACTGAAAAAAACCCATGCATCTTTCTCAACGGACACCTGGTCTCTGTATGTAGTCCACTAACTTTGCATCGTGTTTCCTTTTTTTATTCTTACATTTCTTTTACACCAGGACCTAGCAGACTAATGTGTGTTAGTTCTTCTGTCTGGATCCGATAAAACATGCGAGTCGTATACGTATTTGATGTCCCCCAAAAAATGTTAAATAAAACTTCTCAGGGACGAACAGGAATATTTGGGTGTTGAACCAGCAGTAGACTCCATGTAACCCTGCTCATCAATGTGAAACACACTTGCAGGGAGTTTCTATAAAAAAAAGTGCCAGGTATGACCGTGACGACGTCAGCCTCGACAGAGGGAGCATCAGTGTCTGTATCATAACCTCAACATATTAGGAGAGATGCCTAAGAGGTCTTTGAGTGTTGACCCTGTGATATCAAATCTTTAAAATCCATAAAAACAAAAGACAGGGTCTGTAACCTTCTGTGTGTATCGCAGCCGTTTTGTTGTGAGACACATGGGCTGCATACGTGGGTTTTACAAGCCTAGTTCATCATCCACAGGGACAGACTGCAGCTGAGTTAGAATCTTGGAATCCCCATCCATCTCATCTGGATCCCCCAGGGGCGAGTTGGCTTCCGCATCCTGCTCTGGAGAGGGGCTTCCCAGAAGCAGCGACTCTCCCCCGGGGAGGCCCAACAGGGCCGGGTCCACAGGTAGGTCGCCCTTTCCACGGACATCAAACAGATTAAGACCGGCTGATGTGGAGAGGGACACGGGGCTCCACGCTGGCTGGGGCAGTTGGGTGTTGGTTGTTATTCCGCTATACATTGGACTGAGGGTGAGCATGCTTTCTGGAGTGAGAGTGTTATGCAGTGTGGAGGTCACGGATTGGTCCAGCATATGAGGCGAGGGGACGGCAGGTGTCTGGCTGGTTGTGGCGACCGTCTCCGGAGTGAAGTACGGTGGAGAGGAGTTGATGAAGTTCAGAGGGGAGAACGTGAGGCCACTGGAGGCTTGTCCTGAGATGGTCGAGGGCTGGCAGACCACAGGAGGGGTGGAGGGGGCGAGAGCGGGACTCAGTCCATTAACGGAGATGGTTGGAGCATCTGGAACCGGCTTCAGGGGCAAGCTGGTGAGTTGAATGCCTGCTGGGATGGTCAGGATCAGCTTTCCTTGCTGGACGCTCAGGTAAGGGCTTCCACCGAGGAGCAGGTTACCTACAGTGGCGAAAAATGATAAATAGACAGTACACATCACCTTACCGCCATTCACAGTTGTTTCCAATTCCAAATACACTTAGTGTAAAATCCTGTATGACTAAGAAGATTTTTTAGATTTTTTATAATTGAACGTCAGACTGATTCAACTTTGATTGAAACATTTAAAAAGCCACTTTTACCGGTATGAAATCAGTAGTTAACGTTCTAATCATTTCAGCTATGTTCCATTTACATAAATCTCAAGGGGAATTCAGTGTACCTGGGGGAGCCGAGGGCAGCTGAATGATCCCAGAGTTGAGCAGTTGCACACCAGGGGCCAGGCTGGTTGGGGGACCCACGCTCTGAATGGGCCTTATCTGGTTTATCCTGAGAGGACTCTGCGCGACCCCTCCAGCGGCAGGAGCTGAAGTCAGGATCTGTAAGGGCACTCCAGCAGAGGAGAAGGAGAGGGAGGGACTAGCGGGTACCACTTGCGGGAAAGAAATTGTGGGGGAAGTCTGGATGGAGGACACAGGGACCAGCTGAGGCATGGAGAGCGGGACTAACTGCGTCGGAGTAGTGACTTTGGCCTGGGGGACCGGGACTACTTGCGTCGGGGAGGAGAAGGAAATCACCTGCGGGGCCTGGATTTTGCCAAGCATGGAGTTGTTGGTCTGGTCCCCCAGTTGCTGCACCAATCCCTGTGGCAGCTGGCTGTTGTTGAGATGCGAGATAGGACCTATATTTGTGGCACCTTCAGGCAGAGTTGTTGAGGAATGGTGCTGCTGTATCAGTCTGTTGCCTGTGTTCACACTCTGAGGGCTTTGGTACGGAGGAATCGATGAGGTGAGGTGTGACACTGGGACCAACTGAGGGCACTGGGTCACCTGAGCTCCCGAAGAGTGCTGGACAAGCTGAGATATGGGTATACCCTGAATGGAAGGCACGACCTGGGGCAGAGAGAAGACGTGAGGGGTGGCGCCGCTGGAGGAAACCACAGAGCTGGAAGGCTTAGAGTGAGCGCTGGAAAAGATAACGCACTCCCCGTGCTGGCCGGAGAGCGACACGGTGGGACTGGGGATGACCATGCCTGCAGGCGACATAGAGGATTGGAGGAGGAGGGGCTCCTGGGTGTTTTGAGTCAGGACTAGTGAAGGAAGACTGTTTGGGGAGGAGATGGTCGGTGAGGAGGGGGATAAAGAAGAGGAGGAGGAGGAGGAACGTACTGTCTGGCTGTTGCCGTCTAATTCGGAAACACTGATGAAATCCATCGCATTGCCACTGTCTGTCTTGGTTTGCAGAGGGAGGGAGATTATAGTTGACGGATGGTTTGAGACTGGTGTGCCGTTTGTGCTTAGAACCACTGCGGGATGGCCGCTCGCCTTGGCCTCCATGGCCGATACCTGCTCCGCCACAGAAACTGCATGCTGCGGCTGCAGGCCGATACTAGATTTGGTAATAACTTGAGCCCCGTTGAGTATCAACGGAGGACTGGCTGGTACAGGACTCAGCGTGACTGTCTGGCAATCGCCCAAGCTCAGGCCGTTAATTATGACACCGGCACCAGCGCTGGAGATCAGGGAATTCCCATTGAGCAGCAGCGTCTGCGAGGCAGTGAGGAAGCCGCCGGAGCCGTTGAGGATGAGTTGGCCTCCTGTGCTACAGGGCACTGCGGAGAGAGAGATGACGGAAGCTGTGGAGCCAACGGCCTCCTCCGGTTTGTCAGGGGTGTCGTCCATGGCGCTCGCCTCATCGTCGGTGCTGTGGTTCCCATCAGACTCACTGAAATGGAAGGGGGGAAAAAAAGAGATGGGTCAAATAAAGGGGATATATACTGTTTGTGTGGCTAATTTAAAATCAAAGTTCAACGGGAACATATTTTCTCCGCTTTTTATTGTATTTATATACAGTACATTTTAGAATTAGTGTTTTGTTTCTAAACTATTGTCATGCAAAGGGTTTTCATGTTCTGTATTTGTTTTGCGAGTGATTTTTACCTAGTTTAAGTGCACTTAGAACATGTCTATACGGTCTGTACTATGCAATTTGTCTGCACTCTCTGCTTTTGTGTAGGAGCCTATGTGCCCCTTCTCTTAAACCAGCACATCATTTAATAGATTTAATTAATAATTTAATCAGGCCATTTCAGAATGATGACAAATGCTTTGTGTGAGAATATTTGCGGTTGCAGAGTAAACATGTCACAACCAAGTATTAGTCAGCAAAAAGAAATGCCATAAAATGTATATCATTTGTGTCACCAGCAATAAAAGAAAAATGCTGAATGTTAAGACTCATGACATCAGCCTGTGTTTTCCTCACGATCTCCCGTGTGTTGAGTGGATATTTCTGTGGTCGGCGCAGACATAACAACCCTTCACCGTCGTTATAAATCACTCTCACCCATCTCTAAACCATCCCGTCTCCAAAACCAACCACATACTGCAGTGAATCAGTAAATAAAACTCTTGTTTGCAGGCGGGGCGACAACGCACAATCAGATTCTTTGAAACTCTTTTAGGGCCTGTGCTCGGTTGCCGTGTGTTATCCCGCTCATTCACACTGATCTCCTCAGTGCAGACCACCACAAAGCCTCGGGTCTGATAAGATAACTCTGTTGAATTCTCCCTTATCTCCCCAGGAGACATTGTCGCCCTTCCACCTCCCTGAGCATAAAAACTCCTCACCTCAGACACCCCTCCGGCTGTGCAGGGGCCTGTAAACAGTGAATGCAGGCTTTCAGGAAACCTGAGCCACGTCGGGCGCCTGGCTCTCACATTTCATAACAAAGCGACATGCTCCTGGTCTCAGCCCTGTGTGGCTTCGGTGCTCTCAAAAGCCAACCCGTCTGCCCACCGTCTTTCCTTAGCGGGGACTTAAACGTTGTCACTTCACATGTGCAGTTAGTGTGTGCACAGTCCTCCGGTGCTAACCTCTACCTGGGCGGTGGCCTTTGGTTACTATTCGAGCTGGCTCTGGGGCTTGCAGAGACCTTTCTGAGCGACGCTCGTTTCCCGTAACCCAAAATACAGTAGAGCAAAACTTCTCCGAGATCGCGACCACCATATCTATCGTATCGATAAATGACGTGCGTTTTCCCGGCGTTGCGGGTCTTGCCTTTTGCTGTGGGTCCCGGACGGAGTCCTGTCCCTCTGCCTGCGGTTCTTGAACCAGTTGCTGACCTGCGTGAGGGACAGCCCGGTGACTTTGGCCAGGTTTTTCTTCTCGTCCGGAGTCGGGTACCTGTTGCTCTTGTAGCAATCTTTCAGGGCGTTCCGGGACTTCTCCTTGAAGCAGTACACGGTCTCCTCTCCGTCCCAGATGGTTTTGGGCAGGGGGAACTTCTTCCGGAGCCGGTACTTGTCCACTGCGCCCAGGCTGCGGCCCCGGGACCTCTCCGCCTCCTTGTAGCGCGCTCTCAGGTAGAGGTCCTGCAGGAACCCATGGTTAGACTGGTGGAAGTCGTGGCTCTCCAGGAGGGCGTACAGCTCCTTGTACTCCTCCCGGTGGAAGGCCACCAGTGCCTGGGCCTTCAGCAGGGTCTCGTTGCCACGTAGCAGATCGGACGAAGGAGGTATGGTGGAGAGAAATCTCCACAGGCGATCCACATTGCCCGCCTGCAGGAGGGCCTCGCAGAGGCATGCTACTTGGTCAGTGGAAAAACTCAGAGCCGACTTTTGGAAACTTTGCAGTAATTGCTCCGATATTTGGTGCGTATCTCTCTCTTCTTTGAGATCCGGTGCCGCTGGCTCATCCGAACTGTTTTCGGATTGTTCTGTAGACTCCAAAGACAAGGAAGCCATTTTTACTTTAACTTTTTTTTTTCACCAGTGGTTCCTCCTCCTCCTCCTCCTCTCTCTCCCTCCCTCTCCTCCCATTCTCTCCACCACACGACCGAGCCATGAATGTGCCTGCAGACAACCATCTGCCACGCCCCTTTTCTAACCTAATACGCTCTCTTTGTTAAAGTGTATGTTTCTGACACAAACCTCTGTGTTTTCTTTTAATATTTTCTGTTGGATGAAACTTTTTTAGATAATATGACATTTCACGATCAGCTTGATTAATGTTGATGAAGGTTAAGTTTTAAATAAAAGTCCTACATTCATGAGTTTTAATTAAAACTTGACTAAAACGACACACATGTGCAGCCAAATATATTTTTTTAAATAAAAACATAATCACCTCGAAGAAAAACGTACCATGTACAGTAAAACCTTTGCATTTTGGACTGCTGGCTAAATAAAACAAGGATTCTAAATACACAATATTATTTGATTATTTCTGATGTATTTTGAGGTTGTAACAGATTGAACCAAAGTTGTAATATCCCACTTTATGCTCACAAAAGAATGCACATCATATTACATATACTCTGATATGATCTGCATGTAAAATATAATGTTCTGTATTTAAAAGTGACAAATAGCAGCAGCTGGAATTAAGTGATTAATATTAATTGTGTATTAATGTTAACTGTTAATTCAGACATTCGTTCAAAATTCATATCACATGTCAGCCATAATTAATCGGGATGATTTGTTTAATAACCTTCTTTATTTGAAAAAAATAAAACATATTCAAATAATACTTGTCTGTACATACCTCATCTTAACTTACTTCCTGTGTTAATGTTTTTCCTTGTGTATTGATGTTACTGCTGCCTTAGTTTTGTTTAAGTACCGTTCCTGTAGAAAAGTATGTACTGTACTGTGTTCTCTTCATAGAATACTTCACTGCATTTCCACATTTCCGGAGAGTCTTACTGTTTGACCACGGTCGTTTTACTTTCTGTCTGATGATTGGTTGTCTGTTAAGTCAATCCAAGAGTGGTGGGCGGTTTATAGGGCTCTTCCCTTGTGTTTCGTAACGCTATTGGTCGAGCTCATCAGCTCCTGGACTTGATTGGTCTATTAGCTTGTGGCGGCGGGTGGAACGTTCCAGAGCTGGGCGTATCAGGAATTGTGCCACACTTCTTCCTACACGCTACTCAGCGAGGCTAGTTCTTCCATCGTAACGGTGAATATAACGTTAAATTAATGGATGTATCAGGTTCATCTTGAACACACACGTCAGTCTCCTTCAGATACCATCGAAGAAAATACTCACCCTTGTAAATAACTATGACAACATTGCCGTGATGCGTAGGGTCCTCAGTGTATTCGCTGCTGATACAGCATGACTGTTGCGTTGTTACGGTGCTAGCTACCCAAACAGCTAACGCAGTCTGTTGCTAATCCAAATGAGCCCGCCAAAAGGAAAACTCTCAGCCATAATAGCCGAAAGTCGTTTTAATGTGAGGGGTATAAAGATGGTAAAGGTAAATAATCATGTTTTCCGCTATAACGTGTTTAGAAAGTGCGAACGATGCCTAAGTAAGGACACATGTCTAAGCCTAACTATTGCTGGGAAGTAGGTTTGAGTTTTCGTGGAGATGTTCATCCTCCTTGGCTTGGTTTTCATTCAGATTGAAATTTAATGAAGGTGTTGTCATGTTTGTTTTGACAAAGGACAACGTGTGATTGTAGTGATTAGTTGGTACATCTGCTTCAGTCCTGCTTGTTAATATGTCGTATCATGCGTTTTCTCCTCAGCATCGTGCCTGAATCATGGACGACCAAGTGACGGTAATAAGCAATCCCATTGTGAATGTGCGCCTAACCAGCACCATCTCCTCCTTTGAGTCAAATCGCAGGTTCAATAGAGGGATTTCCATTGCAGAACTCAAGGTAAACCCCATCTTAACATAAATCATACACTGCGCACCTCAAAAGATGCCAAAGTTGGCTCTGTCATTTGGTTTCCTCAGACCTGATGTGTAAAATACACCTTACTGAAATAAAAACAATATATCTAACGTCCTATGTTATTGTAGACCTATCAGTATTTCAAAAAAGTTTATCGAATTATGTGTACTATTTTTTTCTTACTGTAATCAGGGTAAGTTGGAGATGATTGTGGGTTCATCTCCTTCCTGCATGAACCTGGAGTTATTCAGTGTCTCAGACAAGTTCCTGCAGAAAATGGAAGACAATGATGCTTTGTTGGGCTCCTATCCTGTGGATGATGACTGCAGAATACATGTATGTATCGTACATTCTAAGACAAAGTAGTACCATACTGTGTACACCCTCTGGGTCACAGAGGTTTCCCTGCATCTAAACACATATTTGGCTCAGATATGAAAAATATACAGTTGTAGCACAATACATGTGAAAAATACATTGTGTGTGTTAAGAAGTAGGTGTCAATGGGCTTTTGAGTATACAGTACTACATTCTGCATGAACTTGGAGAACTACATGAAAATTACACATTCGGCATTTTACTTTTTACACGAAACAACCATTGACTAAAAGACAATGCCTTCTTTAAAACAACTGTGTTTTATCTTGCATCTTATTTCTTGCTCAGGTCATTGATACAAGTGGAGGAAAAGTGGACGACTTTACTGATGTTTCCAAAGTGGAGAAGTTTGAACTTTCTGACGAAGCTTATAATAAGAAATCTGGTACAGTCTATGACACCAACTCTCCTCTCAAATTTCTTATTCACATATTTTTTCTAATAGCTGAGGATAACTGCAAGACTGACAGTGTTGTTTTAAATGATACTGTGTTTAGTACAATCCAGCTTTGTTTCCAACAGACTCAGCAAGGTCATTCCTAATGAGACACAATGTTGGTCGCTATAATGAGGAAGAAATGTCCAAGAAGAAAGCCGAGGCTGCTGCTCGGGAGGAGGAAATAAAGGCTGCTGCTGATGCAATTCCTGTTGGTAGTCGATGCAAAGTGCAGGTCCCTGGACAACCCACGAAGGTTGGCACAGTCATGTATGTTGGTAAGTGTGGTTAAATATAAGCTTTCTTCTAGGACACGGTTTTAATCTTTTGATCTGCAATTTTTTTTGAGGAAAACAGCTGGAGTACCTTGTGTAACTGTTTGTATGGGCATTGCAGGTACAACAGATTTCAAGGCTGGTTATTGGGTGGGTGTGAAGTACGATGAGCCCCTGGGAAAGCACGATGGAACGTAAGTACATTTTATTAAGCAGTGCAAAATATTTACTGTTGAAAATCTTTGTTGCCTGCCTTTGCTACTCTGTTCATAACCTTGCCCCTTTTCAAAATGATTTCTCCACAGTGTTGATGGGAAGAAATACTTCGAATGTGAGAACAGATATGGTGCATTTGTGAAGCCCCTGAGTGTGATTGTGGGAGATTTCCCTGTGGAGGATTATGGTTTGGATGAGATGTAGGACTGTTTTAGTGTTTTTACAGGTTAATGGACTTAAGATTGGTATTTGTGTTGTTGAGATAATTGGTTTGTTTGTCTTTGCTGCCACCCTCTGGTTTCATGTCTTCACTGTTGACTGTCTTGTCTAAAATTTCTGCATCTGTGCCACACCTCCACATCCCCATTTGTTCAACTCAAACCCCTTTTCAACAAACTCCATTCATTTAATTCTATGCATATGTGCATTTAACTTCAATGCAGTAACAGCGGCGATTGTCAGTTTGCGCTCTCTGTATACTCCATAGAAAAGAAATACAGGATATCCATACACAGGATGGAGTTGTTCACACCAAACGGTTAGATAAATAAAATGTTTTTTTTATGTGGGGCGAAGTAAAGATGGTTTGTGTGTAGTTCTCTGCTTCATTCTTTTGCATTTATTTGTGTTTGGAATGCTTTGGCTTTAATAGAACTTGTTACTACAGAAATACGGGAGTTGTCAAGGTCGTCAACTGTTGGCAGTTTGAATAGCAACTGTTCTCCCTTTGTTTAGTTTATATCAGTGTATAAAAACACATTTGTTAATAACTGTTTATATATAGTTTACTGTAACGTGAAGAGGTTTTGAAGACTAAATTGCTGAGAGTCTGCTGAAATTATAATTGACCCAAAATATTTTGAAACTAAATCAGAAGTGGCATTACTTGACTGTAGTCGTCTCAAGAGCTAAGAAATGTTCCAAGAATGTATTAAAAACAGTCTTTATTGGGCAAATTCATGCCATCACAAATTCCAACACAAGATATACCTAATAAATCCTTGCCAACTGTAGCCTTAATAATCTATGGTAAAGCAGTTGTTTGAGTCAGGGGTACCACCCTCACCTTTTTGAAGAAAAAAAAATCACATTGCTGTTTGCATCAGTGTATGGTTCACTTAACATAATGTTAGTGGACGGAAGTTTTCCTAAACAGCTTTACACTCAAAATTTAGTTTTGTTTGTGTATGTATTATGTAATCTGTCATTTTTTTGTCAAGTGCATATACTATTTTATTCTCTTTTTTTTCTGACAGAATTCCTCTAATTAAAAATGAAATGGACTGCACTTTAACATACCCTGCTTGTGAACCACTGAAATAAAAAGCAATGTTTCATGTAAAATTAAAATTGTTTCACTGAATGCAAATTTCTGGAGTGTGTTCAGGCCTTTAGATTTTTCTCAGCTAACTAAATCTGAACTATAAAAATATTTGAATTCAAAATAACACCAGACCTGCCTATCCTTGTATTTCCATATATCAACAACATATCAACAATACATTCCATGCCATTTTAAACCAATATAATAACTTTTAATTATCTAGTATTAAACTTTTTTTAAAAATTTCAGGTGGATTGCTTTAATAATGTTTAGTGGAAAAGAGTTGGTAGTATTTAACATCTGTAGAGAATTAAAACCACAAGCAACAGAAAAAACTACTTTTATGTATTGTCTGTATTTACCACGGGTTGTGCTTCATGTGACAAAGAAGGAACATTGTATCCCACGTATGCAAAAGACCGTCATAATGTCAAAATGTATTATATACTATATAATATTACTTTGTTTGCTGAGATATAGGTGACAACTGTACACAATGTCTAAACGAACAGTGCACCGCATACCTTTAATGTGATAATATGATTTAAAAACGTGTTTAAAGTTTGTGAAAATGTTGTGTCCAAAAATGCTGTGGTGTGCAACACACATGCCTCCCTTTAATTACACATCTTGCTTTCAAAAAAGAAAAGGGTAATTCCATCATTCGGTTTATTTGAATATATTGACGACAATAATCCCAGCCTCACGTTTGTCGTCACTTCCTGTAGGAAACACGCCACTCTTGACACGCTACCACGGACCTCTCGCGAGTCTGCGCGCAGTTTCCCAGCTAGCAGTGTGGTGTGTCGTGTGCGCGACAGAGACAAGGAAAGATGGCGACGCAGGAGAGCGAAGAGACGAAAGCCATCGTGAGCAACGGCGAGGTAAAATGAATGACACTCCTCTCACCTCACCCACCTCTGGCCACAGGGCTATGGTGGCTGCATTTTCTGTGTACGCGTCGAGTCCCCGTGCGTTAACATTTCAACGTGTTGCCGAGCGTTACGTGAGCCCCGGTGACGTTGTAGGTGCCGGCTGGCTATGAACCGATGATTCGAGAAATGCCGGCCGTCGGCGGGTTAGATACTGAGAGACCGGGCAGGTGTTGGCGGTTACATGTCAGCCGCGGACACACGGCAGCGTGTGTGTAGCTGCCTCCAGGTGTGTGTGTGTCGACGTGAAGCAGAGGACTGCTGCGGGTGTCACAGTCACCACAAGGCCTGAATCTGAGCGACCCAGCTCGGCTTCATCAACCGGGCCAGCCTCCCTCCAATGATCAATCTGCCCACTGGGCTTTTTTTTAATAGGCTGTCGTTTCGAGGCAAACTTTTGGCTCAACGTACATTTTAATTCATCCTTTAGAGGGGAAAAATAAAATAAACTGGCAGTTCGCTTTGTGAGCATCCACTGGTTAGATGAATCAGGTATAGCATAGAGGGGGTGGCGAACCTTTCATTTCCAGGGTGACTAATGCCTGTCACAAGTTAACTGAGGTCAAAGTGAGCCATCACACTCTAATGATAAACCAGCTCTCTGCTCAATGTTAAGTCTTGTCTTTGGGTTAACAAACGTTCATGGTCACAGTAAGCATTGTGAAAAGACATTTTGTGATTGTAAATCTTTAACAAAGAGCACAATGTTTGGGGTATTGTCTTTTTTGAACGCCAAGGTTTTTGGTGATTGTAGTTGATTAGAGAGTTCCATTAGGATTGATTATGATGTAAGCCATTTTAAGAATGATTTTTAGATTTCACGTTTCTAGAGGATTTAGCCCTAGTTCCAGCTGCTCTTTTACAAGCAAATTGGCTGCAAATTGTGAGCAAGTTATAAGGTCCCTACAAATTCAGAAAGTTGTTTATCAGCATTTTCCCCAGTTTATGTATTTCCATTTTTAAAGCCTGACGAACATTTGTGAAATGATATGTCCTTTTCAATTGGGAATGTATCTTTCAGAAATAAGTTATGCTTAGCTCTTTAATTAAGATGTAGTGGTAATTCACAGGTGGCTGAAACTAGGGCAGAGCTTTAAAGAGCACCATGTGTCTCTTTCGTATTAAATTTACCCCATCAGTATAATGCTCTATTAGTTTTAGATGCAGTTATGGTGATATTGAGAGCATCTGTGGATGAACCAGCTGAAAGACTGTGGTATTAATCTAATCTAGAGAAAACACTTAATCGACTGGTATTATATATAACTGGAGTTGTTATCCACTTTAATATTTTTCAGTCATGGTTTAATTTAGTGCAGGACACATGTAATTATTTGGCTTCTGAGCAACACACATGATTGTGCCAGTCTCTAAATTGACAACATTTGAAATATTGCTTTGTCTAAATGTTCCCAAAAATGTGGGGATACCATCTATATTAACAACAATTAAGTACCGTATGTGTATTGAAGCACAGACTGAAAGTGTTTTTTTTTTCTTGAAATCTTTTAGTCCACCTGTAGGAGATGCTGACACTGAGTATAGTGAACATTGCAATTTGAGTAATATTCTTTGATCCATTGTCTTAAGGGAACTCTATGCTAATTTCCTTACACAAACAAATCCAGCGAGATGCATTTACTCTGAACCGGGAAGATGTGGTTAATTGTTAATCCTTGTTTGGTGCGTAAATTGTAAATTATTATCCTACTCGGGAACAGATAACCTATCGAGCATGTTGGTAATCTGTCGATGTAGGCATGGTTATATTGGTTCATCCCCTTGCAGGAGACAGATATCCATGTCTCTTATGAAACCATTAAAGGAATATAACTTGTCCAACGGAAATCCTTTTTTACCCTCAAGCATTGTTTGCTTCTAGAGGCCAACCGCCGGTCTCCCTTGTGTTGGTGACAACGGGGGAGATCAGATGTTTAGATAGTGAACCAGTCTCATGACTTGGCATGTGCTTGTCTATTGTGTCACTTGAATGGAGTGTGGCCTTGTGGGAAGGGTGGGGGATACCGGCGGAGGCTTTTAAGGTTGAAATGACATTAAAGAACAAACCAAGACATGTTTACTCATCTTTAATATGCAAATATGCATGCTGATGCTCACATCAATGTGACTGTTCTTTCAAATATGTGAAACCCACAAAGGTAATCGCACATTCATCATGGTCGTTAACTTAAAATAACTTTAAAACATGTTTTCGGGCTGTTGACTATTTACATCTATTGATTATTTGGTTAAAATGTTACTGAATCCAACAAACAGTTACACAAATAATACAATTATGATTATAAAATGTGAAAGGTTCTTTACATAACATTCAGATAATTGTTGTATTTAATGACACCTACAGTGAACTACAGGCAGCGTTCGGCTGCTTGTAAGTAAATGTTGACCAAAAAATTAAGCTACATATCCAAAGATCATCGGGCAATAAAACACGTGGTTGTGTGTATGCATGGTTGCAGGTGAGCAGCAATGGAACTGCTGCAGCAACAGATGGCCAGGCTGTGCAAACAGCTGAAAACGCACAGGACCCTCAGCAGCAGCCGCAACCAGCACCTAATGCATGGCAGGTCATTAAAGGTGTCCTCTTCAGGTGAGTTTCCTTTTTGCATTTTAATCAGAAAAGCATAAAGCCGGCCCATAGGTCAAAGTTGATCATGTTAGTGTAGTGAAGTTGATGTGTACAATGTTCACTGCCATGAGAGCCCCTCAGACAAATAACGATTGCTATATTTGCATTCAGAAAGAAGCCCAACAGAAACATGTCATCCTGTGTACGTTGTACTGATAAAAAAAAACCAAAAAACAACCCTGTCAAAACTGCGCGCCGTGATGTGCTCGGAAGCAATTCTGGCAGTAAGCCGATAAGTGATGGCAACATTTCTGAAACAAATTTCTAATCCTGGCAACAGAAGGTTAACTAACGTTATCACGCCTACTCCAGGGGGTTACTGATGAAAACGGATATTATTTAATGTACCCATGAAGTTGCATCTGTGGAGAAGAGGAGCCAGTTCTGCGTGAAGTTACAGCCCTTTCACAGCACGCAGAGCTGTATTCCTCTGCTCTGTGAGCATTTAATTCCCTATAATTACCCCGACAAGACGTTTGTTTCTAATTGTATAATATTTCATCTAATTGTTGATTATGTGATATCGAACAGTACATGTGATAGAGGTAGGGAAGCAAAAGATACACAGCTTGGCTAAATGTCAGTTGACTTTGTTGTTCTTTGAGTTTTAATTTAAAACTGTTTAAAAGGTCCTCATGCAGTTTGATTATAAGACACCTCAGTGATATTTTGCTTACTGAAGTGTGCCGGTTACTATTATACAGTTTGATCAGACAGGTTCCTTTTTTGGGTTCTAGCTAAAGTCAAAACTACATTGGTTTATGTGTTTTTAATACAAGTTTTTTTCTCACATTTTCTCTATCCAAATGTATAATCTTTGCTGCTATTTGTTATCCATTCAGAATCTTCATAATCTGGGCGATCAGTAGCTGGTTCCGCCGGGGACCATCCACACCTGACCCTAACACGCCAGCCGGGGCTCCCAGGGTACCCAGCAGGAACCTCTTCCCCAAGGAAACCCTCATGGTATTTTACACATGCCCCCTCCGCTTACAGTTCTCATTGCTTCATCTGCATGGTCGGCTCTGACACTCTGATCACCTATGTGGTCAGCAAAAACAAAAAAGGCACCTCTCCAAGTTGGAATAACTGTCATGCTGTTTTCTGTCTATGTACCATCATAAACACCCTTTATTGTCTCACTGTGTCTGCAGGACCTGCATGTCTATTTGTCCCAGGAGGAGGTGTTCACTGACTTCAACAACACAGACGCCCTGTTCTGGTTCCACCGGGACCTGGTCTATGGGGACTGGAACATGGGGGAAGATGGCGATGGCTGCTACTATCGCAATGAGGAGTTGGACATCCCAGAGGTGGGGATCACTGAGGATGGTGGGGAGGTGCAGTTCGAGATAAAGGGGCGGTGTCGGTGGACAGTAGACGGGAAACATACGTTGATAAAGACCTGGGTAGATTTGTAATGTGGATGTGTATTTTCTTTGAATTCATCTTTTTAATTGTGTGGTGTGCACTTGCAGAATTTACTGAAGAACGGTTCCCTTTACATTCACGTCTACTTCACAAAAAGTGGATTCCACCCCGACCCCAAACGCAAGGGGCAGTACCGCAGACTTTCAACGGTTCATTCAACGCGAAGTAAGTACATCAGAAAAAAAAAAATACGTTTAACTTTGGGGGGAAAAAAAGTAACACACAGCAAGTGTTTAACTTCACCTTTTTTTTTACTGTGCCAGTGCTGAATAAATTTAAACGAAGGAAGTTTATGAAGACCAAGAATCTGCTCACGGGGGAGACCGAGGCAGATCCCGAAGTCATCAAGGTCGGTATATTTACTTTACGTTAGCAAAGTGTCTCTTTTGGATTGTTCGTCTTGTAGACAGCACTTGGGTTTTTTATTTTTAAGCACTTACCCTTGGTTCCTGTCTGGTTTTTAAATTCCAAAACAATGAACCAAAATTAACAAAAAATATTTCCTTTTTTTAAACAATCATAAGCTTTTTCGCAGAGGTTGTTTAACCTGGAAAGTTTATCAATAAGAGTGTTGGACAATGAGTGAGTCTATAATCAGTCAGCTACCTTTCTGAGAAATGAGAACTTTTCTCCATCACCAAAATATGGTCGAGGAGTGCATCTAAAAGCGTGAAATATGTTTCTCCACAGCGCGCAGAGAGCCATGGTCCAGTGGAGATTATTTCTCACTGGCATCCCAACCTCACCATCAACATGGTAGATGACCACACAGCCTGGGTTAAAGGCTCTGTTCCACCTCCTCTAGACCAGCGTAAGTTCATCACACTATTATCTAGATAGAATTTGTAATATGACTGTAATTGTTGCCATCATTTTTTTTGCAGCAGAGGTGTATGCTTCCGTAAACTCTCCACATAGTTTTTCCTGAGGTTTTGTGTTCCAGTCCGTGACATTAGTACTTTTCTACCCTATCGCTAGATGTAAAGTTTGACGCAGTAAGTGGCGACTACTACCCCATCGTGTACTTCAACGACTACTGGAATCTTCAGAAGGATTACTTTCCCATCAACGAGACTCTGACGAAGCTCCCCCTGCGCCTCACCTACTGCCCGCTGTCCTTGTGGCGCTGGCAGCTGTACGCCGCCCAGAACGCTCGCTCGCCGTGGAATTTCCTGCCTGAGGACACCTATGAGCAGTCGGATGAAGACCAAGACTCTGTCAAGGTATGTCATGTGTCCTAAACGGCCCTTCTACAGGGGTATCTGCAGATTGAGCCATAATCATTGATATGGTAGTGTTGTATTTCAGCCAGGCACATATGATTCGCCTCCAAAATACCTGCGCATGTGTACTTTATTAATTTGCAGTTTTCAGGGTATTGCTGTAGCCAAACATGTGGACTTTTTGATGGTGTGTTAAAATTGACGTTATTTACATCGATAACTTAAGATTAAAAAAACACCCTTTTCCTGAAGGTGGCCCTTTTGGAAACCAACCCATACCTGCTGGGACTCACCATTGTTGTCTCTATTGTGCACAGCATCTTTGAGTTTCTTGCCTTCAAGAACGGTAAGGTTTTACAAGTCTGAATTCAGAATAGCTTTTAGTGTCTGCCGATGTTTCGACTCACCTCGCTGCCATTTTTCCTCCTCAGATATCCAGTTCTGGAACAGCAGACAGTCTCTCGAAGGTCTGTCTGTGCGCTCCATCACCTTTGGAGTGTTTCAGTCTCTGGTAGTGCTGCTGTATATATTGGACAACGAAACCAACTTCGTGGTGCAGGTCAGCGTCTTCATCGGTCTTCTCATTGACCTGTGGAAAATCACGAAGGTCATGGACGTCAAAGTAAGTCCGCACACTTTTCCTTTTTATGCACAAAAAGTCGTATAGTAGTCCTCTGAGCCAGCGAGCTCCTGTCCTCTGTCCTTGCGGTAGGGTTAGCCCAACCTACGCCAGTGTGGAGGAGTTAATCGGTAAATGATGGAGGAAGTTCAGTTTAAACGTAAACCAGTAATAATTGATATGTTGCATAATGTTTTTCAAACTTTACCCCTGTTCCCTCTATGTCAGTCCGAATGCAAACCTTTCATATCTGTACATTACTTTTCTTCTTCCTGCTATTGTACCACAACCCCAGTAACACTTATTTGTTGTCTCTCTTCAGCTGGACAGAGAGAACAAAATCGCAGGGGTGATCCCAAGATTGGTACTCAAAGACAAGTCTACATACGTGCAGTCTTCAACCAAAGTCTACGATGATGTGAGTCTATCCAAATTTCAACTGCAGCACCTATAACACTGGCGACTTTCAGAAGAAACTATCAGATTTAAGAAAAAAAAAAGGAGGACATTTTATTTTTTATATCGGAAGATAGAATATTCTCTGTAACGGTATAACGAGTCTAAATACACATTCTTCTTTCTTATGATTAATATGCCCCAATCATATCCTTTAAAAGCCAAACAGTAAGTCTTTTTTTGGTAACGCAAATGTTTTTTCTAACCTGAATGATTTGCTTCCTTTTCCTATGAACAGATGGCCTTCAAGTACCTGTCCTGGCTGCTCTATCCGCTGTTTGGCTGCTATGCGGTCTACAGTTTATTGTATGTAGAACACAAAGGCTGGTACTCATGGGTACTCAGCATGCTCTATGGCTTCTTGTTAACCTTTGGTAAGTTGTATTTTCCGAGGCATTTATATACGACCACATTCAAAAATAAAAAAATGATTCTGAACGTCTGGTGTACATTGGTTGGTGGTACGTAAGGTGTACTTTAACCTCTCATTTATGTATTAATTGCAATGCAAGTTAATGTAAATATATATATATATATATATATTTTTTTTTAGTGTACAGATGTGTCTGATTAATCTTCTGGTGGATACGTACAGCTCATGTTTTTGTACTTGCATCATGTTTATGGACTATTCCCAAAGGTCTGTTCCAATGTGCTGTGTATTAATAGACATTATAAGGGCACTCAGTCGTGCTGCCTGCAGTCTAGCTTACTGCCTCGGGTGTAAAAAGTCTTAACCTAACCAGCTTCTTTTTTTTTTCTTTCTATCCCTCTCGTAGGTTTCATTACAATGACGCCACAGCTATTCATCAACTACAAAATGAAATCTGTGGCTCACCTCCCGTGGAGAATGCTCACCTACAAGGCTCTCAATACCTTTATTGATGACCTGTTTGCCTTCGTCATCAAGATGCCCATGATGTACAGGATAGGATGCCTCAGAGATGGTATGTCTGCTTCCAACATGACGTGGATATTGTGTAGTTTTCAAATCATTAACCGACAGTGGGGAAAGTTGGGTAAACACCGAAATAAACCAAACGCTGGCTCTAAGCATCCTCTCCCCAACCTCTAGTGGAGCCATTTTGTGGCTTGCCAGAGTTGGTTTCAGATTTGACTGATTGCCCAACACTATGGCAGCTCGTTTTTTGTTTTTGAAGGAGTAGCTGTTCTGTCTGACTCTTCTGGTTTTACTTGAGGACATTTACTGCAGAGAAAAGGAGAGTAAATGTTACTTGCACATGGTTTGTGTATCCATATACCAGCTGTCCTCTGGCCGATGATGATTGCCTTTTTATTTTTTATGTGTGTCTAAATCCTAGTCTCAACTCGCTAGATCTCACAGATTCCCTTAATGCCAGATGGTTATTTTTTCTACAGCTTGATATCAGTTCCACTGGGTTTGTAAATTGAGTTAGATCACTTCCCATTAATACACTTGCATATGGCAAGTAACTGCCCCATTCTCCACAACACTGCTTCCATAGTTAGTTTAGCCGTAATGGCATCATGCTGCCTTCAGGTCATATCAGGACTGCTGTCATTTGTTTCACATTCGTGAATCTGCTTGTGAAAGTTTCTGTGGGGGGGGAAAAAAAAGAAGAAATACATGCTGCAAAAAGCAAAGACACAAGCAGTGTCGTATAAAAAGAAAGCTATGCCAGCATTGGTTTTATTTCCAACACGCGCTTGATCTCACACAACCAACTATACTGTAATTGTATGCTACCAGTTTGTAACCATGGGAATACATTTTTTCTTTTGCATGTTGACTATATTCAACCATTTCAACTAACTTTCTCATTGGACGCACCTCTGTTTGCTCTCCTACAGATGTTGTGTTCTTCATCTACCTTTACCAGCGCTGGATCTATCGGGTTGATCCCAACAGGGTCAACGAGTTCGGCACCAGCGGAGTAGACCCGAACAGCACTGCTGCGCCAGACGCTACCGCCGCACCCGCCGCACCCGCTGCCATCACAGAGAAATCAGAGGGGCAGAAGAAGGACGATTAAGCAAGACCACGCTCTCACTGCTGGGGCGAAGGGGACTTGTGCAAATTGGGCAGAGAGGGGAGTTGTCATTTAGCCGTCATGGACACCGCTACGAAAAAAAAAAGCAGTTCAACTGTTCCCTCTGATTTCTGTGTGGATCCACAGAGAATCATATTCAGTGTAGACTTGGTAAATTCTTATTTCTGTCTCCCGCCCATCCCCACCCTCTCGTTTTGCAGTTCCAGTGAAGTAAAACAAAACGTGATGTACTGTATTCTTTATGATTTTTCAGTGGGTAACGGCGTCTTGGATTTGAGGGGAGCGGGTCCCAGTTAAACTATATATTTTCTTTTCTTTTTTTAATACAGGGAAGAAAGAGGCCAAGTGCAGCTTGTTTGTTCTTTGTGTAGATTCCTTGTGAACTTTTCTTTTCATTCCATGTAAGCGCCATGTTTCGGATCGCCTGGAAAATGTTGAGTAGTGCCGGGGGCAAAACTGGAATGGTCCTGAGCTATGAAGGGGGATGATGAAGAGAGGTAATGATGAGATGGATGACCCCATTGGACACTACCCAAAAACAGTGACTACTACCCTCAATTTTAAACTAATGATTGATGTTCTCAACGTGAACATAAAAAATACAGCCTTGTTGGTATTAATATAAATATATTAATATTGTCAATGACTTAGTTTTTGTTTTTCAGTCACTGAAGCATTCTTTTGTATGTCCTCAAACTGTACAGAATCTCAGCTTGTCATGTTAATAATACAAATGTCTAAACTGTCTAGAAAATCATAATTTTATTTTCTGCCATCAAACGAATGCCTGATTTCTAAATAGTTTTACACTCCGAGCCAAATCACCTTTAAAGACACAGAGGAGGCAGTCAGGTACGTGCCGGAAGGATAACTCCTGTTTTCTGAGTGCTGTAAATCCTGAAAGGAAGAGGGATTGATGTTGGTACACATACAATTTTGAGCATTCATGTTTATACAGTAGTAAAACTTAAGTGTGATTTAAATTGTCTATGCAAAGCTTTGTTGGGTTTTACTTTGTTTGCTTGCCGTGTTGAGTCCCAAGTATTTTTTGAATGATACCTTTTATATATTTCAGTTCTTTAAAAAAAATGCCGTTGAGAGGAAGTTAATTGTGTGTCCTCATGGTGCATGCACATTAAGGTTACATACACATATGGTTAGGCTGTGGTACGTACTAGAGTTATATCACCAGGGACCCTGAGCACTCGCCTTTGGCACTCCAACTAATGCATCTTCTCATTATCTCCCTAGGAAAATTGTGAAAATGGCCTATTGCATTTCCCCCCAGTTAAAGGTGATGACTTCAAATTCTTTGTTTTCTTGGCTTGAGTGACACGTGTAGCGGTGTTGTTTTCCTACACAAATGAAGCAGCGAACAGGCGGTGGGTGCCGATGTTAAAGATGGTGTCACTTGCTGGCGCTTTATGGCTCCAACTCTGGACCCACTTATGAGTCACTGGGCATAGAGCCAGATTTACTACACGACCACACTCATCCCGGTGTTTGTATTACATTTCCTCGCTTTGTCACCATCTTGTGTCTTTTTGTTATCACTTCTTTCTTTGGCTATAATTTGCAGTCGCGTCGCCCCTGATCGCTTTGAGACTGGGTTGTCATTTTTGTCGAATCGTGGACAGACTGGCCATAAAATAACAATTTTTATATTTAAGTGGATTGGTGCATCTCTCAGCATATTTAGCACCTTCTATGGTTACTTAAAACCCCAACGGTTAGGGAGGCCAGGGTTAGGGCCTAACTGTGTACAGTGTTATTATGGACGTCATCCATCCATAATCCATACTTGTGATCCTTAGTAGCACTTTGTAGAAAGGGCTGAATGACACTGTCCAAATTGGAGACCCGTCATATATTTTTTTATGTACCCACTGTAACGAGAGGATGACAATGATGATCAGGTGTTGATCCATTTTTAGTCGGTTTGTTTTACTGCTTCCTTTAAACGACTCAACTTTCGCTTTCCATTTCCTTTAAGCCGTCAGTTCTCCGTGTGCACAGTAGGTGCCGCTGCTGCTCCTCTTAATTTAAGCAAACCCCAAGTTCAAAGTTGGGAACCAGTCTGTGGCGCACGCACACGATCGTGCAATTTATTATAGAACCAATGAGGAATCCTCGATTCTGCTTGCGGCAGCAGGGCGATGACATGATGCAACTCGGAGAAATTCCTCCATTTCCGTGACTGAAGAAGGTCGTGTTTTTTTTGTTTTCATCTGTGTGTTTATAGAGTTTGCATCTGCGGTGTGGCAGAGCTTAAACGACAACACGGATGCTTACTGTTGGATAACTTCTCGAAGGAAAAAAGTATATGTATATTTTTAATTTCGCCCCGTGTCTTTGAGATAAATAATGAACTTGAACAAAGTTTGTATTGAGCGTGACGGCTCGGCGAGGCTATAGTTGTGTACCTGCCGATGTTGGGGGAGGAGAGAGAGAGAGAGGGGTGCTTCCCGTTTGAGAGGTGACGTGACGCTGTGGGGATTTCCAAACCGAACCGGCCAATCACAGCCGAGGTGAGTGCGGAAAAAGTAAACGTGACGCTTTGGTTAAGCCTAAGATATTATCCGAGACACCTTAAAACCTTTTCTCACCAGAGCTGAGATTTCGTCCCACCAGTCTCTACTCGAGCTGTTCTGAAGTGAAGCAGCAGGAGGAGGAGGAGAGAGTGCGAGAAGGTTCCGGGATTTCTCCGGTTCGGATCGATTTTTAAGGAGACGACGGCAGAGTTCGCGGTCTCCACAGGGAAAGCGGATTACATGCGATGAAAGACATGGACATCTTCAGCGCGACCCCCGGTATGTCGTTAGTGTTGATCTTTGTGCGACTGTGTGCGTGGGAGCGCTGACGTCGTCCTCGGGCATGTGATCTGTCAAGAGTAGAGCCAACACCCATTCCCATAATCGGAGTACTCCCATCCCCGGGCTGCTCTGCTGTCACAGCATTTGTTGTGTTCTGTTGTGTTCACGGACTGACTTGTCTGTTGTCTGTTTGTTCCGCAGAGCGAGGGCTGTCGGACTTTGGTGAGTTTTAATTTTTAATTTTGTATTTACTCTTATTTGTCTTTTTTTTTTATATACTGACTTATCAGAGAGTCATTGTGTATGGAACTGTGACCCGAGATGACCTAGCGCACAGGGTAAAGTAAATATTACAGTTTTTTTGTGTTTCATCTTGTGTTTTTTTTCGTGTTGTGCACACAGCCTCTGGGTCAGAAGGTGTAAAACGTATTTCAACATTTCAGGAAACTAATCAAAACACAGACTTTCCCAAAACCAAACAGACTGTCTTACTTGTTCATTACACATTATTATTTTCGTTTAATTGTCTATGCCCAGTATGAATGCTAATTCATATTTATTGGAATAGAAGTTTAAAGTCAATGGATATTTAGTTGCATTCATGTAAAGCATAACGCGTGACAATACCATGCAAATATTTGGGGAAACATTGAAACATGAAACATTATTTTTAGCTATCCAAATGTGTTTTGTTTTTTTTGCCAAATACAAATTCCAGTCCAGTTCCTGTTTTTTTTTTAAATGTTAGTCACATTTGAAGCACAGGTCACTAATCAGACTGTGGGTAGCCATGGCTACAAGACAGGCTCTTTTTAATGGTTCACTTGGTGGTAGAAAGTCATGAAGTACTTTTACTCAGGTAAATGTAATTATACTTGAGTGTGTCCATGTTTTTGAAACTTTACTTTAAGAGAACTAATCCATTCCATGTGCTAATGCTGTTTGTTTTGTCTTTTCACATATGTGTTTTCGAATGATGTCACAACACCTAAAGACCCATTTGTACGGCCTCGTTTTCATACCATTTGTGTACTACATAGATCTCATCGAGGAAATCATCACACAGGAAGGGGAGCAGACAGATATCACCCTCCCTAGACCTGGACCCCCTCCCGCTGACCTCCTCCCCCAGCCACCGTGCAGCAGTCAGCACACCAGGATGCACCGGCAGAGCTCTTCAAGGTCATCCCAGCCGGTGCTGGTGGCGAGAGGCACCGTGCACCCGGTGAGTGAGTTTCGAACTTCCTTGGATGTGCCGTTTATGTATTTGTACCGGTGGTGCTGTGTGTGTGTGTGTGTGTGTGTGTGTGTGGTCTCGCCTGAGTTGTGGTTACCTCACGGTTGGTGCACGGCAACAACATAAAGGTGGTTCTGTCCGGCCTGGTAGGGAAGAAATAACAATAGGCTTGGGAATCTTCATGTCTTGATATTGTTTGAAAGACTAATCGACTACATCGAAACAACAACAACAACAACAACCAGCAGTGCAATTGACGACAAAAGTAAATGCGCGTTAGAAGACTTGAATCTTTGCTGTCAAATGATTGGAGTAATTCCTCTGTACACGTAGAAATGTTGACACTGTTTCTCTGTTATTCTCTCCATATTGGCTTCTACTCATTGCTGCTGAATCCTATTAATATTACATCCGACCACAGGGTAAACGTCTAGGATAAGAGTTTGGCAGCCAGCCAGGTCAGTCTGTTACTATAAAGCACGTGGTTTAAGGACACCAGGAAGATGAGAGGTGTCGTAATCTGAGCGGGCCGCAATGACGCTGTAGCCTGCACAGACAGGTACACAGCAAAATACATGTTGGGGGTCGGAGAACGGATTTGCTTATAGCGTAGCAAATGAACTGCACATATGTGTATGTTTCATACATTTAGGGTGCCTTGTTGTGTGTTAATGCTGTTTGTTACATGAATATTTGCGGCCAGTGAGAGGCTACCACACCTCCCCGGCATGCTTTTCTGTGGGAGGAGGAGGAGGAGGAGGAGGAGGAGGAGGAGGAGGAGTGGTTGGGACTATTTGGAAGCGCAGTAATCCGACTCCTACTTTCAGTTTGCCGTCCCTTCAGTTTACTAGCCAATCCCACTGGGGGTGAGAGGTTGCATTCTTCGCAACACACTGCTTCTTCAAGTGGCCGATCTACGTCAGGACAAAGCTGACTCTCCATTTCCTGTTCGCTGGCTCCGATTGCCAGGCTTTTGTTTAGCTCCAGCGTTTCAAGGCAAACAGGTATGCCCGGACTTACACGCCAACACAACGGCCTACATCTGGGACTCGACAAGAAAATGCCAAGCAGGATCTAATGCAGCGGCATCATCAAGATCTCTGCAGCCATGTTTTAGGTTGTCCATGGCTCCCGCGGTGTGAAAGAAGACAACTTTTTTTTTACTTCTTTGTTCCCAGCAGGTTTGAGCATTCATCTTTTTGTTAAATTAACACTTGAGCAGACTAACATTTTAGTTTGCTTTAGGATGATTTGGTTGCCAACGCTTTGTTTAACTTGACGGCCTCCTGTTGATTGATGTGGGGAGAATTGCAGATAGAGAAAGTAAAAGCGGCACGGAGACGGAGAGCGATCTCAAACACAGAGTGTGTGTGGGAGTGGAAATAGCTGTTGGCCTGTGGTTTAACGGAAAATCGAAGAGCACATGGTTAACTCAACACAGCGATACAAAGCAAACGTATAAAGGGGAAACATGCAGCGAGTTCTGAGTTCTGATGCCTGGTCCCACGACAGAAAACATAAACCTATACCATTGCTACGCTATAGTTGATGGCGGACATCTGGTTTTCTGTCATAAATTGTAAAAACTTCCACGTGACTGATACTTTTATTGTCAGTTAAGTACTTCATTATTATCAGCAAAATGCATTTCAGTGGTCAGAACTATAAATACCGGTCCCGCTTATATGTGACCTACTTCAATGCCGACTCATTTATTTGAACCACTTTCTTGTTGTAGCTGGTTGGAAGTAGTTTGTGGCTTAGTCCATTGGTTCTAGGGTTCATGAAGAAGATATTCTGGATAAGCTGTTTTGTTTGTCTTTGTTTTATACGTCGTTTTATTAAACCAGGACCCCCCCCCCCCCCAATATTTAGTGTGATAAACATGAGTGACAGTGAGTTCTTGAAATGAAATATTTGTCTCGTTTTTCACAGATTTTGCCTAAGAAATGACAATGAATCGCCCTTTTTTTTTCGTGTTGATTGATAATTAATCAACTGATTTTTGAAGTTCTACCAGGTTTTAAATTCATCTGATTAATACATCTGACATTTATGGCCAAAGTCAAGACCACTAAATATCTGGTTAATAACTGCCAATGTTGTTAATTTTGTCTGTTTATTATTTTAAACCTTCCGTATAAGTGTTTTGTTTTGTCTGCATCTATTCGTGTCATCTTGGCCAGGTGCAGAACAGGTTTCCAATCTCAGAGGAACTGTGATTAAGTGTTTCTTTTTTTCTTTTTTTTTCTTGCTTCCGCAGCCAACTTGCTCCTTCCCTCAGCCCCTGCTGCGGCTGAGCAATTCCAAAGAGATGGCTTCGGCCACTCCTTCCCGGTCTGCTGCCTCTCGCCCTAGTCAAGGTGCGTGTTTGCCGGACCCCAGGAGCTCCGGGGGCGTTTCCTCTAAGGCCCGGGGCAACACGGAGATGCTGGAGCGGATATTGGAGAAGCCCAGGCTGGTGGTGGTGGAGGAGCCCAAGGACAGAGGCATGAGGTTTCGCTACGAGTGCGAAGGACGCTCCGCCGGCAGCATCCTGGGGGTGTCCAGCACCGACACCAATAAGACTCAGCCTGCGATAGAGGTACGGTCATCGTCATCGTCATCATCAAGTCATTCTCACTTTAGGTTGAGTTAAGTTTGGTTTTTCGTTTTGGACCTTAAAGGGGATTTACCGGCTCCCAGAGAGCGACGGTTTTCACCCACAGTTTGTGTACACTTCAAGAACCTTGTGTGCAGATGGGTGGAGCTGCAGGGATGTGGGTTATTGGAGTCAATTAGAAAGTCCCCAAAATAAAACAAAGACAGGCGGTTTATACCCTGCCTGCATTCTAACAACCACGCCTACACCTCCATCTCCACCCTCTGAAAACCCAATCACTCCATAAGACACCGTGTGGGGGCTGGGGGGGTTTCTGCAGTCTGTGCATTTGAAATGTTAATGTCCTGACGCTGAGAGTCAAGTTAGGAGAATCATTTATTTTCCTGTCCGTTGCTCCGTTTATTAGATTCAGGGTCCCATTGAGTTCATCAAGAAGGTGACGGTCACCGTTTCCTTGGTGACAAAAGACCTGCCACATCGGCCTCACCCCCACTGCCTTGTGGGTAAAGACTGTCCTGCTGGTTCAGGGATCTGTGTGGTCACCATCAATCCTCACAGCAACCGGTGTCACAGGTACACCTCGCTCGCTCTCGCTCTCGCTCTAGCGCTTTCTCACTCACTCACTCACTCACTCACTCACTCACTCACTCACTCACTCACTCACTCACTCACTCACTCTCTCAATGTGATGAATAGGTTTCTCCCTTTTCCTTTGACTTCATCATCATGTCCCCTATATATTTCATCCTAAATGATCTTGTTCTCCCCACACCGGAGAAGACTAAATGTCCTGACTGACTGAATTGCTTTTTCTATAACTGCTTAAACTTGCAGCTTTGCCAACCTCGGTATCCAGTGTGTGAGGAGGAAAGAGCTTGACTTTTCACTTCAGAAAAGAAGAAGCCAAAATATTGACCCCTTTCAAAGTGAGTGGAGTTCCGGCACATGAGCACACGGCCATCTATTTATATACAGTGGTATCCTCTGTATTCTCTGCGTATTCTCATTTCAACTGATTTAATTCGTTTTTTTTTTGGTCCCTCAGCTGGTCACTCAAAGGGTATTGAAGATCTGGACATGAATGCGGTGCGTCTGTGTTTCCAGTGCGAGCTTGAGTGGGACGACGGCAGAAAGGACAGCCTCAGCCCAGTGGTGTCCTCGACAATTTATGACAAGAGTAAGACCCGACCGAACGCACACCAAACACGTATGACTCTCGATCACAGTGTCGTTTCTGATTCTCACGCCTTGTGTTGTTGTTGTTGTTGTTGTTGTTACTTTTTCTTTCACAGAGGCCACGACTACATCACAGCTGAAGATCACCTGTTTGAACCAGCAAAGAGGCTCCTGCATTGGCAAGACGGAGATCTACATGCTGTGCGACAAAGTACAGAAAGGTAAGAAAACTCACCAAAGCTCTGGCTCGAACCTGAAAAAAAAAGCCTCTGCCCCGGAGACGTAGGGATTTACTTTTTTTTAAAGAAATGCATTATTTACATTACAATAACGCTTTAGAAAATGTTGGAGATCTGGAACTATAATACTGGCAATTTGTAAACCAATATTAAAGATGATTTTATTTAACACTTTTAATCCCCCCCACCCTCTTTTTTTTTTTTTTTTTTTTTTTTTTTTAAAAGCAGGAAAAGTAAATCAATGCTACCTTTATGCGTTTAAAAAAAAAAATGTCTCTCTCCACGCGGCCACTGATCCACAGATGACATCGAGATCATATTCAGGCGAGGGTCGTGGAAGGCCAATGGCGAGTTTGCCCAGACAGACGTGCACCGGCAGATCGCCATCGTCTTCAAGACTCCGCCCTATCAGGACCAGAACATCGCAGAGGAGTTCGAAGTCAGCGTCGCGCTGCGGCGCATCTCCGACCAGATGGAGAGCGAGCCAGTTACCTTCACGTATCTGCCTCACAACCCAGGTGGGTCTGACTGTGTGACAATGAGCTGCCTGTGGGGTGGTTTTACACCCTTATTCATTTTAAATCACAGTTACCCCGACAGTGGCTGTGTGTCACTCGTGAGGCTCAGCAGATCATTTGTGCTTGATCTAAGTACTTGCAAACTGTTTCCCATTTCAGACCCATATGAGGTGAAGCGAAAGAGTCGAATAAAGTCGGACATCAGTTTCAGAGAGAAGCCTTGTTTGACAGGTAAGGCCTGGAGGCATTTCCCGCACTTTTCTTTCCTCTACGGAAGCACTCCTCGGATTATGATAATTACACAAAATAGGAAACTCTCCTAGGGAAAACAAAAAATGTTTCCAGGATGCTTCATAAAACATACATGTGCACAATTTTGTTTTGGGCAAAGTATCAAGATTTAAACTGCAAGAAACACACGTGATAATCCAAGTTAAACTTCCCTCCAGCCTTCGTCCCGTTTCTCACAGTTTTTTTTTTGTTGTTTTGTTTTGTTTTTATTTTCTCTCTAACACAATCCGTTTCTCTTCCCGCAGCGGGGTGTGCACCTGCGGCCGAGCAGCCCTTCCACTTCCTGCAGCCTCAGAGCATGACCTCTTCAGACAAGTGGCCTGGTGCTGGCCTGCCTGTGGCCTCTGCTTTGGGGGAGACGTGTTACAACGCCACCCAGGACTCAAACAACTGCACAGACGAGGCGACCCTCATCAACCAGTTGCTCGAATTGCCCGTGTTCCGGGAAATGTTGTCCGACACAAACATCGACATGGCGTGCGAGTTCGAGGAGGAGCCCGACGTCAGAGCCACGTTCGCCAGCATGGATGGGAACTTCAACCAGAACTTTGGCCCGTACACGCAGGACTTTTCCCAGTACAGCGACTTGCAGTTCAACATGCTGGTCAATGAGAGCCAGACTCTGCAGTCAGAGCCACAGGACGGCCTGTCGAACGGGCTTCAGGTCAAGAAAGAGGAGGCGCTATGAGGCCCGTAACGTCAAGACCATGCCGCATTGTTGACGCATTGCATGATGATACTTCTTTGTTGCATGTCCTAAGGTTACAAAGTGGGGCTCGCGGCCCTTCTAAAGGTCACTAAGACATATTTGAGAAGGAGCGTAAGTGTACTTCTCAAAACGTATCCATTCATCCTTTCTAGATTTAGAGCCAGTTGCTTGCACTCTGTAATGGTGTTTGTAGAGACACGTGGTTCCTCTGCTCTGGCCCTCTCCTTGGCCCAGTATCTGTACTATGGCCCCAAAGCCTCGCTGGTCAAGGCTTTAGTGGTCAGGAGCTGGTTGAATCTTAGATGTTAATTCATAAATGCTGCTACCATTCATTTCAGTGCTGACGCGCCGAAGAAGGTGATCCTCCCAGTACGATTGGAGGTCAGAAAAAGTGGACTCACAATCTCCTTCCTTGGACTTGGGAAGAGTAGAAACCCTAAAGTAGATAAGACGACTACTTAACTATGAAATGCTTGTGTGAGGTTGTTTGTTTTTGCGAGAAAAACCGACTGAGTTAAAGGTTGACGGCAGTATGGAAGAATCTTCTACAGAACAGTTGCTTCTGATCTTTCCTTCACAATATGCTTGTGCAATATTTAATCTACTTTAACGCAATAGAACCCAGTCCTCGTTTTCAATAGCGTAGTTTCCTGTCTTCTCTAGTTTCGCCTCATTACATGTCCAACCCCCCCCCCCCCCCCCCCCCCCCCCCCCCCTCACTGTGATACTGAAGTGTAAATATTTCCAAGTAGAAATAAAAAGCTTCTGTGGTATTTCACCTCCTGTCACCTCATTGCTCATTGATCGCGACTGCTGCCGTTGTCATGACTATTCTAGACGTCGGAAGAAACAAAAGGGATGAAGGCACTTTTGAATTGGACCCGTTTTCTTATTGGCCTGCGTACACACATTCCTAAGCTGCTCGCTCACTCATAAAAACATCATAATCTCGGCAAGGTATAGACGGTTGTTTCATGCTTTTCACATTTCAATGTCAGAATTGTCAATTATTGCAAGACGCTCAGGATGTTGAGGGTCCTTCGAATGTGGTTATTGCCACCCTCTCTGTTCAGTGGAATCATATTAACCCCACCAAAGTAATACTGATGTTTATGTTAAGTAATTTGCCCATTAAGTTCTGCAGTAATCCGGGCTGACTCTTCATTCTCATTTCCTCTTCAGTTTCTGTGGTTTCTGCCGAGTCACCTGGTCTTTCGTGAGGGCACATGTTTAAGTAACCGTGGTCAAAATGCCAGAGTTTTACAGATTGAGACATCTGGGGAAATGCGACACCACGGTATTTCTGCCCTTACTTTTAAGAGAGCCATTGTTTCTTTTGACAACAACCGAATTAAAGTATATTTTGTTGGTGATGAAAAGATTGTGTTCTTTATACTTCACCCCTGCATTGCAGAAGAAAATATTGTTTGATGCCAATGCATTTATTTTAAAGTATGTGATATTAAAATTGACTATCTTTAATATATGAAGTAGGTAAAATATGGCGAAGTTACCGTGCAAGTTTTAAGTGTTTTGAAATGTTCCACTTTTTGGCCGCCATAAGGGTCATGTAAGGCGTTTTTTTTTTTTTGTAAACTTTTTGAATTTTTGACGACATGCTATACTATGAATTTTTCACTTTTTCCACTTTATTTTCTCATCTACCCTATTTTTTTAGTTTTTGCCTTTTGGAAAGACAAGGCTATAGTAAGGCGTTTTTTGTCAAACTTTTGATTATTTGACGACATGCTATACTATGAAGTTTTCACTTTATTTTTGCACCTACCCAATTTTTAGGGCCTGCCGAAGCTACTGCACGAGTTTCGAGTGTTATGAAATTTTTGACTTTTTGGCCGAACATAAGGCTATAGTAAGGCATTTTTTGTAAATTTTTCGATTTTTTGACGACATGCTATACTATGAATTTTTCACTTTTTCCACTTTATTTTCGCATCTACACAATTTTTAATCCCTGCTGATGTTACTGTGCGAGTTTCGAGTGTTTTGAAAATTTTGACTTTTTAGCCGAACACAAGGCTATAGCACGGCATTTATTTTATTTTTTTGATTTTTTGACGACATGCTATACTATGAATTTTCACTTTATTTTCGCATCTACACTATTTTTAATCGCTGCTGATGTTACTGTGCGAGTTTCGAGTGTTTTGAAATGTTTGACTTTTTGACCGACATATGGCTATAGAAAGGCATTTTTTGTAAATGTTTCGATTTTTTGACGACATGCTATCCTATGAATTTTTCACTGTTTTCACTTTATTTTCGCATTTACCCGATTTTTTGACGACATGCTATCCTATGAATTTTTCACTGTTTTCACTTTATTTTCGCATTTACCCGATTTTTAGGCCCTGCTGATGTTACTGTGCGAGTTTCAAGTTTTTTGAAATTTTAAACGTTTTGGCCGAACATAAGGCTATAGTAAGGCATTTTTTCCTTAATTTTTGTTACTGTGCGAGTTTCAAGTTTTTTGAAATTTTAAACGTTTTGGCCGAACATAAGGCTATAGTAAGGCATTTTTTCCTTAATTTTTCGAACTTTTGACGACATACTATACATAACGTTTTCACTTTTTTCACACTTATCCTATTTTTAGGCCCTGCCTATGTTACTGTGTGAGTTTCAAGTTTTTTGACTTTTTGGCCGAACATAAGGCTATAGTAAGGCATTTTTTCCTTAATTTTTTGAACTTTTGACGACATACTATACATAACGTTTTCACTTTTTTCACTTTCTTTTCGCATTTATCCTATTTTTAGGCCCTGCCTATGTTACTGTGTGAGTTTCAAGTGTTTCGAAATGTTTGACTTTTTGGCCGAACATAAGGCTACAGTAAGGCATTTTTTCCTTAATTTTTTGAACTTTTACGTCTTGCTATACTATGATGCTTTCACTTTTTTCACTTTATTTTTGCACCTACCCTATTTTTAGTCCCTGCCGTTGTTACTATGCGAGTTTCAAGTGTTTTGAAATTCTTTTACCATTTGGCCGAACATAAGGCTATAGTAAGGCGTATTTTTGTCAGTTTTTTGAACTTTTGACGACATACTATACATAACGTTTTCACTTTTTTCACTTTCTTTT
>JAFBJU010000190.1:268537-284115 GCA_016785305.1 Colistium nudipinnis
AAATTTTTGACTTTTTGGCCTAACATGAGGCTATAGTTAAGCGTTTTTCCTAGATTTTTGGAACTTTTGACGTCATGTTATACTATGAATTTTTCACTTTTTTCACTTTATTTTTGCACCTACCCTATTTTTAGGCCCTGCCGATGTTACTGTGCGAGTTTCAAGTGTTTTGAAATTTTTGACTTTTTGGCCGAACATAAGGCATTTTTTTGTCAGATTTTTGAAATTTTTCGTCATGCTATACTATGACGTTTTCACTTTTTTCACTTTATTTTCGCATCTACCCTATTTTTAAGCCCTGCTGATGTTACTGTGCGAGTTTCGAGTGTTTTGAAATTTTTGACTTTTTGACCGACATAAGGCTATAGTAAGGCATTTTTTGTAAATGTTTCCATTTTTTGACAACATGCTATCCTATGAATTTTTCACTTTTTTCCACTTTATTTTTGCATCTACCCTATTTTTAGGCCCTGCCTATGTTACTGTGTGAGTTTCAAGTGTTTCAAAATTTTTGACTTTTTGGCCTAACATGAGGCTATAGTTAAGCGTTTTTCCTAGATTTTTTGAACTTTTGACGTCATGCTAGACTATGACGCTTCACTTTTTTCACTTTATTTTTGCACCTACCCTATTTTTAGTCCCTGCCGTTGTTATTAGGCAAGTTTCAAGTGTTTTGAAATTTTTGACTTTTTGACCGACATAAGGTTATAATAAGGCATTTTTTCCTTAATGTTTTGAACTTTTGACGTCATGCGATACTATGACGCTTTCACTTTTTTCACTTTATTTTTGCTCCTACCCTATTTTTTGTCCCTTCCGTTGTTGCTATGCGAGTTTCGACTGTTTTAAAATTTTTGACCATTTGGCCAAACATAAGGCTATAGTAAGGCGTTTTTTTGTCCGATTTTTGAACTTTTGACGACATATTTTTCGATGAATTTTTCACTTTTTTCACTTTATTTTTGCACCTACCCTATTTTTTAGGCCTGCCGATGTTACTGTGCGAGTTTCAAGTGCCTGCCGATGTTACTGTGTGAGTTTCAAGTGTTTTGAAATGTTTGACTTTTTGGCCGAACATAAGGCTATAGTAAGGCGATTTTTTCCTCAATTTTTCGAACTTTTGATGACATGCTATACTATGACGTTTTCACTTTATTTTTGCACCTACACTATTTTTAGGCCCTGCCGTTGCTACTATGTGAGTTTCGAGTGTTTTGAAATTTTTGACTTTTTGGCCGACATAAGGTTATAATAAGGCATTTTTTCCTTAATTTTTTGAACTTTTGACGTCATGCGATACTATGACGCTTCCACTTTTTTCACTTTATTTTTGCTCCTACCCTATTTTTAGTCCCTTCCGTTGTTGCTATGCGAGTTTCGACTGTTTTAAAATTTTTGACCATTTGGCCGAACATAAGGCTATAGTAAGGCGTTTTTTGTCCGATTTTTGAACTTTTGACGACATATTTTTCTATGAATTTTTCACTTTTTTCACTTTATTTTTGCACCTACCCTATTTTTTAGGCCCTGCCGATGTTACTGTGTGAGTTTCAAGTGTTTTGAAATGTTTGACTTTTTGGCCGAACATAAGGCTATAGTAAGGCGATTTTATCCTCAATTTTTCGAACTTTTGATGACATGCTATACTATGACGTTTTCACTTTATTTTTGCACCTACACTATTTTTAGGCCCTGTCGTTGCTACTATGTGAGTTTCGAGTGTTTTGAAATTTTTGACTTTTTGGCCGAACATATGGCTATACTAAGGCATTTTTTTCTGAATTTTTTGAACTTTTGACAACATACTATACATAACTTTTTCACTTTTTTCACTTTATTTTTGCACCTACCCTATTTTTTGTCCCTGCCGTTGTTATTAGGCAAGTTTCGAGTGTTTTGAAATTTTTGACTTTTTGACCGACATAAGGTTATAATAAGGCATTTTTTCCTTAATTTTTTGAACTTTTGACGTCATGCGATACTATGACGCTTTCACTTTTTTCACTTTATTTTTGCTCCTACCCTATTTTTTGTCCCTTCCGTTGTTGCTATGCGAGTTTCGACTGTTTTAAAATGTTTGACCATTTGGCCGAACATAAGGCTATAGTAAGGCATTTTTTCCTCAATTTTTCGAACTTTTGATGACATGCTATACTATGACGTTTTCACTTTATTTTTGCACCTACACTATTTTTAGGCCCTGCCGTTGCTACTATGTGAGTTTCGAGTGTTTTGAAATTTTTGACTTTTTGGCCGAACATAAGGCTATAGTAAGGCATTTTTTGTAAATGTTTCGATTTTTTTGACGACATGCTATCCTATGAATTTTTCACTTTTTTCTCTTTATTTTTGCACCCACCCTATTTGTAGGCCCTGCCGATGTTACTGTGCGAGTTTCAAGTGTTTTGAAATTTTTGACTTTTTGGCCGAACATAAGGCTATAGTAAGGCATTTTTTCTTAATTTTTTGAACTTTTGACGTCATGCTATACTATGACGCTTTCACTTTATTTTTGCACCTACCCTATTTTTAGACCCTGCTGTTGCTACTATGAGAGTTTGGAATGTTTTGATATTTTTGACTATTTGGCCGAACATAAGGCTATAGTAAGGCATTTTTTGTAAAGGTTTCAATTTTTTTGACGACATGCTATCCTATGAATTTTTCACTTTTTTCTCTTTATTTTTGCACCTACCCTATTTGTAGGCCCTGCCGATGTTACTGTGCGAGTTTCAAGTGTTTTGAAATTTTTGACTTTTTGGCCGAACATGAGGCTATAGTTAAGCGTTTTTCCTAGATTTTTTGAACTTTTGACGTCATGCTAGAATATGACGCTTCACTTTTTTCACTTTATTTTTGCACCTACCCTATTTTTAAGCCCTGCTGATGTTATTGTGCGAGTTTCGACTGTTTTGAAATTTTTGACTTTTTGACCGACATAAGGTTATAAAAAGGCGTTTTTTTTTATGTTTTGAACTTTTGACGACATGCTATACTATGACGTTTTCATTTTTTTTGCACTTACCCTATTTTTAGGCCCTGCTGAAGCTACTGTGCGAGTTTCGAGTGTTTTGAAATGTTTTACTTTTTGGCTGAACATAAGGCTATAGTAAGGAATTTTTTAACATTTTTCGACGACATGCTCTACTATGCTTACTTTCACATCTACCCTATTTTCGGTTCCTGCCGATGCTTCTGTGCGAGTTTCGAGTGTTTTGAAATGTTTCCGCATTGCAGACGTAGCAAAAAATGTTAAATGTTATTGACTTTTTTTACTTTTTTCCCCACATTTGGACGACACGCTATTCCAAAAATATGGTAGGGTTGAAAAACAGACAAACATGGCTTACTAGGGCACGTCGTCCTAAAATGTAAAAAAAAAAAAATAAATTCAGAAACACTTGAAACATGCATAGCAATGTCAGCAATGCGGAAAAATATGGTACAGTTGGGAAAAAAAGTGTAAAAACTGTATAGAGTATAGAATGTCATCCAAATTTTGACAAAATATGCCTCACTGTAGTATGTCTTCCAAGAATTTCAAAAACGTCAAACATTTTAAAAAAATCTTGTGAAAAAAAATCAAAGTTTTAAAAGGAAAAAATGTCATAGTAAAGCATGTCGTTCAAAATTTGTCAAAAAACACCTTACTTTAGTATATCGCCCAAAATTGTCAAAATAGTCAAATATTTCAAAACTCCTGAAAATTAAACTGGAAAAATGAAAAAAGCAATAGTATAGCATGTCGTCCAAAAATTTACAAAAAATACCTTACTAGAGCATGTCGTCCAAAAATGTGTTTTAAAAACACATGAAGGCAATGTGGAAAAATGGTGGAGGTGAAAAATAGTAAAAAAAAACATCAGTATAGTATGTAGTCCAAAATTTGACAAAAAACATCATAGTATAGTATTTCCTCCAAAAATGTAAAAGAACACATCCAAAGTGTGAATAAAAATCTAAAATGAGGAGAAAAAAAATATTCTATATGGCATGTCCTCCAAAATGTGACCAAAAATGCTTCACTAGGCTTGTTGGAACAACAGCTTGCAAATGTTGTTGCTAAGGCAGGTGAGAGATGAGACGTCAGGTGATGCAGAGCAAAGACTAGGGGTTGTGAACTCACCCGCCGCGTCATCCCCCTCCTCCACTGCCTGGACAAACATCTGCTGAGGGGATGGACCTTCCCGGGTTTTCCCACTCCTTTCGTAGATTGATAACGTCCGATTTGGGTTTCTCCTCTCTGGCATCCCCTGTGCCATATGTTGTCGGACCCAATTTCCTCTGCACGGTATACGGACCCTGGGCCAGCGAGGTGTTCTCAACTGTGGGTGGAAGGAGAAGGACCTGCTGCCCTGGGCTGAAGGGCCCCTCTCTGCCTGCCTTGTTGTACTGGCTTCGATGTCCACTCTCAGCATTTTCCACATTTGTCCTCACTAGCTTCGTGGCTTGCTCCGTTCGTTCTCTCACCTGCAGGACAAACCCGCCCCCCGGGAGTGTTGCTTTCCTCATGCTGGGGTTTGAGGGGCGTTAAACCCCTCGAAAAATGACGACCAGCAGCGTTGAGGTGTAAACCCGTCGAGGAGAAATGAAGAGAAACAGACAGGGATTTTTTTTGTTCCACAGCTCTGTATTGCTCTTGTTTTGTTTTTTTCTCAAACCCAACAAAGAGCAGGCCTCATGGATTCCCAGGTATAAAAGATTCACACCAATCACAGCAGTAGACGCAGAGCACAGGACACACCACCTGTCCTGTCCCCGTCGCACACACTCACTAATCGCCGCACCTGGCCTTTTTATGCTCTTAGTCTCCACCCACATTTTGAAACACATATTTCCACAAAAGGGTCACACTGCACACTACATACAAAATACATGACCCCCGTACTAACACAGGTTGAAGAAAATGTCTGATTAACTAAAACAAAATGTCAAACCAAAGCTCACCCCATCGACCCCTCCCCCTTCCACTCAGCCTATTAATGTAATTGGTGGCTGCTGTTGTCCCGCAGCCTGTGTCTCACTGTGTGCACTGCATGGCGATCACTTCGCCAGGAGTCAACCCTGAAGAGAGAGTGGCTAGATGGGTTCGCCAAAGTAAAAGCACACCATAACAAAATCAAATTTCCCATCTTGATTCTGGGATGAGTCTTATTATATACATGTGCGTGTGACTCTCTTAACTTTCGAGGGGGTGAGAGGGGGCGCTTAGAAGCTCCCTCAGGGTATAGTGTGTATAGTACAACATTTAATTGGACCGATATGCGGGAAAAGAAAAAATATATATATTAATATTATTAATGAAGACGACAAATATGAAAACATGTTATAGTAGGGTATGTCATCCAAAAATGTCCAAAAATTTGAAAAAACGAAAAAATGTGAAAACACACTCATACTAATAGAAATAAAGAAAACAAGACTATAGTAATTCATTGAAGACAACGGCATTCATCCTGAGAAACACGGATGTCTGCACTGTACTATTATTATTTATTTTTATTTCTGGATCAAAGTGGTGGAATAGAATCGATAGTGTTGTTGAATATCACAGATATTTGATTTCAAGATGGACTAGAAAGGGGACTTGTATGGAAACAGATATTTACATGAAAAAAGGGATGAAAGAAAAGATGTGCAGAAGGAGACAACAGCTCAGCAGACAGGTCAGAGCTGCAAATGTGAACAATAGCAACTCGAGTTTTTCATAAGCGAATCAAATTTACTACCCCCCGATTTTCATCGTAGAATTTTGAATTTTAACAGAGCCTTAATAACCATTCACTTTTATGCCTCACATAGCTTTGCGATATGTCTACCAAAAAAGTAGAAAAAAGGCCAACACTTGCCATTAATATGGAATATATATATAGCAATATGAGAGGGTAATTCCAGATTGTGGTTGCGGCTCTACGAGGTGTGAATCTTTGTATCTGCAGGTGCCAAGTATCAGTTTGTTCCTCGTGATCTACCCCACCCACGGGAGTCCCCAGCCCTGTAAGGACTCCCCATCATACTATAATAGCATGCTGTAACCATAGTGACAAAACAGCAATACAAGTGAAACGGATCAGACCACACCGCAAGCGAAACCTGGCGAAAAACAGCTCCCTTTGTGGTTTCATAATTCTGCCTATTCCTTTCCCATTTGTTGAGCCAAACAACAGATAATGATCTTAGTGGCATTATTGCAGATTTAGGTTTTATTACAACAATACTACTCATCCTCTCTAATGAGGAAAATGCTTAAAAATAAGCATAATAAAATCTAAAACAATAAACTACTGGTTGGCCTATGGCATCCTATGGCATATGGCTTTATAAGGTAAATGAATCATAACTAGATGTTAATAAGTGCCCAGGTGAATAGCTCTCTACTCTTTTCATTTAGACCGTTTGGCTCCATCTGGTGGACACTACAGAAACAACACCTTGCTTTTGTAAAAGGTAGTTCAACATATACAGTATTTGGGCTGGAACTTTAAAACCTCAAAGGGAACAGCTTGACATCATGCATACTTTACATCTTTTTAAATGCATCATTAATACATGTAAAAAGTGAATAAGCTACTGGTTCCAGCTTCATTTTACCAATGGAAACATCCGAGTGATAACGTTGTCATCTATCGCATCTAGCAGGATAGTCAGTGTTTCGACAAAATGTGAAACTATTCCTTTAAGTTAGTTTCGCTCAGATTATACGTTATGTGGTAAATCTGTGAAATATTTGATCAATTTGTAGTTTTAATAATTATTGGACAGCAGATAGACAGAAACAAGGTTCAAGAATACAATGATGTAAATTTATTTTTAAAAGATCCTAAACAAGGGTTTTTAACTGACTTGGTTCCAGGACATTTACACCGACAGGGGCTGTTCTCTTAATTCCTTAATGTCTTTACATGGGTCTTAAATGCAAGAAAAGAGAACTGAAAAAAATGAATGAGCATTAATCCAACATTTAGTACTTCCTGTCACTCCCAGATGGAAGTAAAGGTTTAAACTGCAGTTCTCCTCAAAACGTTACCGCCATAGAGAGAAACTTGGCAGTACTTCCTTTTTCAGTTGGAAAAGTTGCATCTGTCCTTCTCGGATAGTTGCGGTCATCATTTCTTGTCTAGGATGTGTGGCTCTGAGAGTTTTTGAAGACGCATCTCCTCTACGAGCTTGTCCACACAGGCTTTAAAAAGAGGCTCAGGCTCCTAGAAGACAAGGATCAGAACCAAATGGGGTCACACAGGGCATACATTGTATATAGTGTTATTATTATATAAAAAAAAGTGTTAGTGTTATTATTATATAAAAAAATCTGGTTTGATGGTAAAACAGAAGGATTGAATTAATCGAGAAGCAAGGGTTTTGAAATAAGTGATCTGTAATGAATATATTTCTAATTAGACAGAACAAATGACATTGCAATCTATTTGTTCTATATTGTTGTTTCATATAATCCCATGGCCTGCGACAGAGGAGCATTAGCTCCGTTGCTCTCACTCTCTCGTGGACATTGTGTATGTGTTCTTTTTACCTTGTGCTCAAGTTGTCTCTGCTTCTCCACAGCCTCATCCAGACTCAGACCCAACCACTCTGCCTCCTCTTCTGGGAGCTCAAACTGCTGCTCGGACGGACATAGAAAAAGAAATTAGTCATTTGTTTTCAAATCACACCAACGTCTGTTGTGCACACACCAGGGTTTGTCATTACTCTTGTGATGGAAACCCGTTTCAACACATTTAGGACAAATCATCGGACGAACCTTGTATTTGTTGTAAACCTTCTCTCTTTTGACAGGGTCTTCGGGGTAAAGCTCTGTGTTTCTGCGCGCCAGGCGAAGCAACATGGCCCTTTTCAGGTCTAATCCTATCTTGGAGTTCAGGTCTTCCTTTGATGTCTAAAAATGAGATGTTGAACAATTCGAGTCAAATTAAAAGCGCTGTGAAAATACATATTTTCCTTTTTTTTTAAGCACAGAGGGGGTCTTCTCATACTCTAAGAATATAAAAGTCGAAACCAAAGGCAGCATCAATGAGATCCAGCGTGCGGGGTGTGACCGTGATGGTGAAATTGTGATTGAGGATTTCGCTGTATATCTCTCTTTTGAAAAGCTGAGGTTTCCAGGTCTTCTTTAAACGAGTGGACAACTGTGGGAGAAGAGAATTGAGAACATGTCATTCAGTGAGTTGGTAATGCTGGCTTGAGGTAAACATGTCAAATAACTGTAGCTTTGTGCATGAGGAAATAGTGACTGTCATGCGTGTTATAACATCTAAAGGATGTCTGGCCTTTAAAGTCACACTATCAAATCAAATGTTTGTTTTGTGTGACAACAGAGGAGGGAAAACTGTTGTATGTGTGCAATACCTTAATGGTTTGAATGGGGCAGGACATAGATAAAAAGGTTGTTCTTTTCACTTCATGCAAAACATTTGAAACTAATTTCAGTTCTGTTTATTTATTTATAGTAACATGCTTGATTTTAGGACAAAAATGTAACGTGCTGCTATAAATCATCAGGGTAATCATAGTGCTTTACTGTAGTAAGTACAGTACCAATGATTCAAGTATTGTGACAATATTATGATTCAAACTTAAAATAAAAAAATTAAAAAAAATGCCTGCACATAATACGATATATAAGCTATAATTTACCACAGCACAAATGTCATAATTTATATGACTAGACCTAAATTAAGTTTACCGTCACATATGTCAAAGAAAGGCAGCAGATCTCACTTTGTCATTGTTGGCGTATCTGAAACCGCTAATCCAGCCTTCTCCACCCCACAGGCCATCCTGGGATTGTGGAGGGTAGTAGATGGGGATTGGGACGTCCTGCACCCGTTCCTTCTGGCCCGTTTTTGGGTTTGCTCGGTACTTAACTCCCAGGGGCCTCCAGTGGACAGGCGAGGGCGCTTTCTGTTCCAGAGACTTGAGGTAGTGTTTAGGTAGACGGGCATAGATGCCCTGCTTCAGTTTCAGGGCTTCCCCGATTTGGGGGGAATATTTTAGAAGAGGCATGGTGAACTGTCTTTTGAAGTCAAATCTGGAAGACAGAGTAAAGAGAGGATTAAGCACTGTCACCATCTAGCTAGAAACAACACCGTTTCTTGACAAGGGCAAAATCAGCACTGGTCCATGCACCTCAACAAGACTACAGAAACGTGTTAGATGTTGAGGGGGAAAAAAAGCCAAAAGGAGATGTAATAATAAAAAGTCAGTGACAGTTACATCGAGTAAGTGGCTGGTGGCTGGTAGGTATAGACCATCTCCTTTAATCAGTCATACTCATACAAATAAACTCAGAAGAGATAACTTTTGCCAACGTTTCTCTTTAGCAAGACGCTAACTGGCACAGGCCTCAAAGGCAGCTATAACATGGTTTGAAGAGCCAAAGTGAATTTGACTTAACGTCAGGAATTAATTTCGCTGTATTATTTAACGGCAGACACAAAATTATTCATCTTCACCGAACACAAAATAATGTTTTAATCCACGTTACCGTAGAATCGGACAGAGGACAACATGAACCCTGCAGAAAACATTGATAGAAACACCTACTGCGGCGATGGAGGTGATTGGATGTCGTTCAATAAATTCTTATAGTGGATTGGCTTACACTATTGTCAATCATTATTTCGTTGTACTTCCGGGCCAACCGGATGTACTGCACAGATAATCAAGAATAAAAATAAATTTCAAAAAATGTAAAACGTAAGTATAATTATTATTATCATTAACGCTTTAAACATAGCTAAAATGGTCCAACACGCAGCAGAATAAGACAAGTCTTCTGACCAAGTTTTTTTAAACCAACATTTAACGTAACCTTTGGTGTATTTGACTTTTATTGTGAAGTGCAGGGACGAAGCTGGACGGGAAGTATATTTGCGAGAAAGGAACATTTAACCGTTTTTGAGAAACATAAATCATGTTTGTTGCTAAAGACAAACGGAAGTGCCGATGGATGTGCAGAAGGTAAAGTGTATGAAAATATAATACGACAGAGAATCCGCCCGAAAGGTGGAATTGAACCACTCTGCCGCTAAGCAGCTACAGGTTTGAAGCCTGCACCCCGGACCACCGAGGCTCGTCCGGGCACTTCTCCAATGGGATTTTGCAGTAAAAATACCCTTGGAAATATTTTATATTCTTAGTCACGGTGTAAAATTCGTAACACTCATCAGTTTGTATTTACCAAAAGAGAGGTCATATTTGCAGTGTGCAACATGCTGGATACCATAAAGCAACCATCTTTTAAAACAAGAGGCAAAAAACCTAAACGCATTTGAGCCTGGGCTGTTTTATGAAAAGCAGATGCCCTTTGATTGGCTGCGTGAAAAATAGGTGGAGTTACATCACCTCACACAAGAATAGAATAGGAATACTTCGTTGATCCCCAGGGGGCATGAATCCTTAAAAAAATGATATAAAATAGCAATATAACAAATTATAATAAGATGTATACGATATGTACATAGTAAAATATTAGGAAGATAGGAGATATGTCATCTCCCTGAAGCATTCCCCATCAGTCCCACTCCACTTTTTATTAGCTCAGTCACTGGCCTGTGTATGAGAATACCAATTATATTGCTTGAGTTAACGTTTATTTTGAAGTGTTATTTTAATGAATTAATTCATTTTTTGGTTTGAAAAAACATCACTAAACATTGAGAGAAAAACTTTTTTTTTTGCTGAATCTTAAGTCCAAACGTGAAATTATCTAGTTTATTGTAATATAAGGAAAATCAGTAGCTAATCACATGCATGACAAAATACATTTTATATACTGTTATATTATAATCAGTTTTTCTGACTTTTCTGATTTCCAATTTACTAATTGACCAACCACATCAGCTCTAACTTTAACTTTTGAAGAATGAAGGTATTGAAGACATCATAGTTTGTTAGCTCTTCATCTGTTTTGTAAGTTAACTATACATTAAAATATGTAGTTTTGAAATAAAATAGGCACACTTAATTGTTTGTTTTTTATTTCAGTAAATACATTAGGAAGAAAACAAAATCCAGGCAAAAACGAGTTATTAGTTAGAACATACCTCCCACAACCCCAACACTAATATGTGGATCATTATCCCGATAAGCACCACATTTTACCTGTTTATAGATAATAGGACACTGCATATTCCTGATTTTTGTTGGAAAGTTCTCTGCATTATTATTTTTTAGAAATTCATTTAGATATTCATCTGAGCTCTTATCAATTTGTTGAAAAATGCTCAATCTAGCAATGTTACAAAAAGTTCAATCCAGTTGGTGATGTTCCATCTCTCCTGACAGAATTCATGGATATGGTTTAGTCGTTTTTGACAGATCCTGTTAACCAGAAAACAGACAGCATCAAAAAATTGATATGGAGGAATATTAGTTCTATTTTAACATCATTTAGGTTTAAATTAACCAAAAACCCTTGGTGTAACACACTGTTGATGTCATAAACGAGATAGAACACTTAGATACGTATAACCTTTGGTCGGTGCTTGTTCTCATGAAATATAATAATTTTGTTAAAACTTACAGTCAGTGGAATGTGTTCTCTATGACGAGAGACTGAGGCTCTTCCTTTGTTTTCCCATCTAGTGGTGCCGCCACCGTTCTGCTGTCTTCCTGCTCCAGGAGAGAGCAGCACATGTGCCCAGCACAGGCCTTTCCACAGGCCAGACTGCATGCTGGGAGAGGAGGGGAGTGGGCACTGTCTGCACAGCACCCAGAGCATGATACTAACTCTGGCTGTACAGTGCAGCAGCTCACGCCTACACTCTGCAGCACCTTAGTGACCCCCAACATCAGATCAGCACATCTGAACATGAAAGGGTTCTGCATTAATAAAGTTCATACCTATTTAAATGAAACCTCAACATTCTGCAAAGGATTCACTGTTATTCAAGTAGTGTGTATTAGAAAATGATCAGTAAATGCAAATCAAGTGTTACTGTTAACCTCCCACCTGACGCTTCTTCAATCATGGGAACTTGGGAGCATTTATTTAACCCACCTTGGGTTGCTATCAAGTGAATAAATAAACAAATGCTCCTTCCCAGGCGTTTTAAAACTTTTCACACTTGGTCTCATGGCGCACCAACAACTCTCGATACAAATACCAGGAGCACTAACAAACTAAATGAAAATAATGGCTTTCAAGTGTGTTTTCCCTTCGTATCTTCAGCCCAGTTGACCTTGATTAAACCACTCTTTGAGCCCTAAAGTCGTCGTTATACGATTGCATTTTTTTAAACTCACCTGTTTGCTGGAAAACCAGCGCAGCACTGTACATGGACAGTGGCCACGATGAACGACTGAGTTAACCGCCAGACGTGGAGTTCGTGAACAGACAATACTCCAGGGACTGCTGAAATCCTGTTTCTGAGGTAAAAAACTGAAATGTGGGGAGGGGTGGCCTGTAGCAGCAGCAGTCCATACTTGTGCACCTAAATAAGACACGTACAATCAACTCAAGAATAGATACAACCGCAGTATGTATGAAAAACATGAATTTATACTTCCTGAAGTCATTTACATTTAGGCCTATACTTAGAATATCAGACCGTACCATCAGACCTACATGTACTCCTCATAATTCCAGCTATTCTATAATTATATAAAAAGTGGGTTCACAATGGAACTTTTCAGTTGCAGCCAATTATTTTATCACCACTTCAAACACATCTCCCCAGTGAAAGCCCAATGTTTAATTCTTTCGAGCAATTACTATGATTTATAGAATCACATTAAAAACATTGAAATAATATTGTTAACTATGTGTTGTGTATTAAAGAACTCCTCACATTTGTAGATATGTCACTATTAGGAAAGAAAAAAGACGATACAAATCACTCCACTTTCAATATCAAAACTGTGAGCCTTTCTGCAATAATTAAGTAAGATTATATTTGTAGGTCTTAGGTATATTTTATTTTTAATTTGAACTTTTCCCAATCTACTACAACCATTCCTTCGTAGGTTGCTTCTCATTACTTGGTTAATTCATTCACTTTTAAGCAATCCCTTGATCTTAATGACCTTACATCAACAAGGGGCCTTACCCGTGGCATAGCTATGGCAATCAGTGTAATCAGAGCCAGCAGGGAGAGACCAAGATCCAGGTCGAACAGGAAGTCACAGACACCGAAGCTGGACAGGCTCTGTGAGCCCACTACCAGCAGCAGCACCACCAGGCTGTTGATCAGAGCAAGGACGCAGGTGAAAAGGTCCTGGATTACAAGCAGGAACGACAGCAGGCAGAGCGACGACTGCTTGCTGCCCAGTTCGCGACTCTCAGTGTGATGTAATGACATGCCGACCGGGAATGGGTTCAACGCATTTTGAGTGTCTGAAATGGGAGAAAACAGTACGTGATTATTATTTTTTTTTTTTTTACGCATTTTGTACTCGATATTAGTGGAAACTCCAATTTCTACAGTCAGGAAAATAAACAAGCTAAAGAGTTAGATTGCTAAAGTTGTGTAAAGTTTTCCCTTAGGAAGCAAGTTTGAAAAAAAAATTGACCCTCAACCATGCATTGAATTCAAAGGTTATAATTCATGACACGTGGGTGAGAAAGGTGACAGAAGAAGGAGATACAAGATGTGCCATGCTGGCTTTGTCTTCAGATGCCCCTGTGATGCCATTTGAATGACTCTTACACTCGCAAGCCTTCAGAACCGCACACCCACTTGTGGCTTCGGGGCTCTGACTGTCCGGTGGAGCTGCTGCATGCAGGAGGACCTCTGGCTGTGGTGGTGGGCTCTGAGAGTCTGTTTCAGGGATGCTGGAGGCCCCTGGGTTACAGAGGACAAGTGCCCCGTTGGGAAGCGAGTTGTCCGCAGAAGATCGGACTTTGTTGACGCCATTCAGGACTCGCCGCGACTCCGCCGGGGCTTGGGTTTCTTCCGCAGCCAAGACTGTGGGAATCCAATTGAGGAATGAAAATATAAATAAATATGTTTGGTGTCCTTTACAGCTGGATATGCACTATGAGGCTACTTCAAAGCAAAAGCTTCCAGCCTGACTCGCTTACACGGCACCGTCAGTCAGCCAAAAAACCCCACGGATTCATAAGGCTGCCGCAAAGTGATACCACATGCCTGTGCATTCGTACCAGGGCAATCGGTGAATGTGAAATCAGTGGGTGTTGCTTTACCTTTGTGGTTCACTTCAACGTGAGATTCAGTGTCCGTCAGCCTGCTGGCGCTGGTCCTCTCCTCCTGCAGCTTATCCCAGTAAAGCCAGAGCACCAGCATCTTATGGAGCAGACTGACCGCCGCGACCGTCACAAGCAGCACGGCGTACTGCACCATGCCCGACTCCTGCGCTCCGTGATGGGGCTTTTGGGAATGGCCCACGAGATTTAGCAGGTAAGAGACACTCACAGAGGCCAAGAGGACATGGGAAATGAATTTGGCAAAAGCCCCGATCCTGCCTTTGGCGTAGGACACGCCGCAGTTGAGTTCCAGAGGAGCGATTATGGGGGAGCAGACTTGGTTCTGGTTAAAAGACGAGGCCGCCGTATGAATAGGCAGAGGAGCGTGAGGTTCATCTGGGACAGGTGACCCACAAGTGGCAGGGTGGGTGCCAGGTGAAGTTTCAGGGTGTGACTCTGCTGGCAGGATGGAGGAAGGCTGTGCAGATGAGGAGGAGGAGGAGGGCGCAGGTGGAGAACCGCAGGTGTCCAATGAAGAGGGAGCAGTTTCAAAAGGAAGAAGAGCCAGGCGCATGAAGATGAAGAGTGTGTGGAAACCGTCCACCTGGATGATGAAGGACTTGCACAGCTGACTGATGGCGACCTCACACACCAGCAGCAGAAATGTAATTCCCAGCATGCACCCTTGTCGCCCCCTCATACCTGCAACTAAGAGTATAGACAGTTTTCTTGTTTAAAAAAAACGCTCTTTGTGCAAGCATCACCAAAAACTAATCCACATGTTGTCCCGGATTATTATTATTATTACTGGTGGTCTGATTTGCATAAACCTGACAGAATAGGCCAAACGTGTTTTCGAGTGGGACTGTCCACACACAGATCACTGAAGCAGAGGATTCCTCCACGGAGCATGAACATTTTTGGTTTTTGTTAATGATTTAGTTTGAGACACAATAACATTAGTATAAATATGATTCATTTCAAAATGATTTTCTTGAAAAGTTTTCTTGGATGTGCCGGTGTTCCATATTGACTGGTTTTCATATTAACTGGTGATCGATTTCCGGTTTAAGGGGGGGACAGATGTTTCGGCGATTGACGGTTGCAGATTCGTCACTTTCCCGCACCTGCCTCTGTGTCAATTATGTGTGTAGTGAGATAAGGACTTCGCTGAAACACATAAAAATAACCAATTCATGTCCACTGACCTCCGTGTTAATACACGCTACAGTACGGAGGCTGCGGTCCATAAAAATAAAATAAAATAAAAATGTGGCGGAGGGGATTCGATCTTGCCATCCCCATAATCTAAAAGCGCAATCGCCCGCAACTTTGCCCGCTACGCCAGGGAGCAGCTCGAAAGCTTGCTCACTTTCACCGTACAAGTAGTCTTTACGTCACATTTGCGTATCACCAG
>JAFBJU010000190.1:290880-324030 GCA_016785305.1 Colistium nudipinnis
GGGGGAGGGGCGAGAGGGGGGGCAGGGGGGGGCGGGGGGGGGCGGGGAGAGGGGGGGGGGGGGGGGGGGGGGGGGGGGGGGGGGGGGGGCAACGCGACACTGATTCCTGAGGGTCCAAAGTGAGCGAAGGACGAGAAAACAGAGGAAAGTCACTTTGGCAAAGGTCCCTTGGATTGTTCGTTTTTTTTTTTTTTATCCAAAAAGGGAGAATAATCAGGAGTGGGGACACGGACATTGAACGTTGACATTGAAACGGACACGTTAACATCTTCAGCTTCTGTGTGTGTATAAAAGCCTTTGACACTGATCCACATTCACCTCCAGAACAAGTGCCCAAAGCCAGCAGGTCCCGTCAGCATGGTCTGTCGCTATTCACCTCTGAGTTTGCTGTCAGAAACAACATCATCGTTATGTCCGAGTATGTGTGTTATAAAAACATCTATAATTGCTATCCCCCCCCCAAACGACAGTGGAAATGTGAATGAGTCAACAAGTATGGACTGTGAGAAAGTTCTGTGTTCTGTCTTTGGTTAGCGTTTCATCCCCCCTCCACTGTCGACCCCCGTCTCTGTTCTTCTTTCACACACGGGCTGTTACTTTTTTGTTTGATTGCAGATTGACAAAATGTAGTGATGCCGTTATAAAATGTAGTAAATGTCACCCCTCCCATACTAAAGTGTGCGCCTGTATGTGTAATTCACTGGTGTATGTAGTGTGAATTTAGAGGATTCCGTATTTGTCCCAGCCTTGCTCCGCAGCCTGAGCTTGTCCTCCGTGTCTTTTCCAAAAGTTGCTTGTATTTTCCCCGTGTCGAGCTTGAACTGTTACACCAGGTGTTCTATCCATTATGGAACCATTATGTTGGTAAAGTCAAGGAAATGACAAAAAAAAAAAAAAAAAACATTGTAGGGCAATCAGTCACATTGTAGAGGCAGACAAACTATCTGAATGCTGTTTTCTCCTGTCCTCGTGGTCCTTGTGGAAGAAGAAGAGAGAAAAGTTAGTCCTGAATGTGGCAAAAAAAAAACAAAAAAAACAAAACACATTTTTAGAACCAAGGTCAAGATCATATCTAATTATCCACAATTGAGAAGTCACATATGGTTCTTTTTCACATTTTAAGGCAAGAGGCAAGGAGAGAGAGAGGGTGGCTGCACTCTTGTGAACGCACGTGTGCTTTTGAGCGGTTGCCACAGCAACCACAGAGAACGAAAGGCAAAGCGACGGAGGAGGTGGTTTTACTATCGTGGCTCACCGAATATCACAGGGCACTTTATCAGCAGAAAGCCGACGGACCAATCAAGAGAAAGCAACATCAGCTTCAACAATAACTCTGGGAGTGTGGTAAAAAGTGCTTTTTTTTTTTTTTTTTTTCTCCCTGTTGCCACTGCTACAAACTATAAGAGAATATTGTAGCAGCAACAACCTACTCCCTGAAGTCTTTTGATTCGGAGGTGAAACTAGACCCACACTGGACAATTTGGATAATAATAATTGTGGATTTGACTAGGCAAGCTTAAGAGCTGTTCACCTGTGACGGGGTCTCTCAGGACGAATGTTAATACCAGGCCTTTGTCGCTCCGTGACTCATTTTGTCGAGGATGCTGCGTTCGACAATTACACTGGTGAGTGTTATCAAACACGGCAAGTCCTCGTTGTTAAGTACAAACCAGTTTACTATTTCCATAAAATCCTGAGCAGGGAATTGAGTCACATTCTCTTCTGTCCTGTTGATATTATAACCAGTGTGGCTGAGCGTGTTAGCCCATGTGTGTGTTTGTGCGCACAATGATGACAAAAGTGTGTTTAACATTCATTTTTACATGCACACATTTACCGCATAACCTCAGGGCGCGTCTCTTCCTGTATCCAAACTGGCCTCTAGCAGCAGCTCCTCTAGGTCCTGTCCACAGCTGACGCTGACTAGACACAAAACACACATCGTCAAACCAAAAAAAAAAAGAAAGGCATGGATGAGTCACCAATTGAAAAAGTGACTCACCATGCTCCATCACACAGCTGCCTGGCTTGGGGCTCTCGGCATCGAGGAGACGGAGGGAGAACTCGGGCTTCCGGCCGTTGGGTAGAGCCGAGCCGAGCGCCTCTCCGTCCGGGGCCTCGGTGAAACACTCGGCCTCGTCCGCGGAGCTCTCATCGGGCGAATCCTCCGCCGGCTCTGGGGAGACGGACCCCCTGGAGGCAGGTTGGGGACTCTCGGGGGCGTCCGCCGTTTGGGAATCCGTCTCATGTGCTTCACTCCGAGGGGCCGACGGCGTTCGGTCCCGAGCCTGAACGGGGAGAACGGACTCATCTTCCGCCCCCGCTTGCTGCTTCGGACCAGGTTCTCCTCGGTCTGGCTGGCTGTCCTCCGTCTCTGTAACGGGGGGTGTGGGCGTATCCGACGAGCTGACGGGCGCCTCCGGCTCCTCCTCCTGTGGAGGTGCCTCCTTTTCGTCCCCTTCCTCCGCCTGGTGTGGTGACTTGTGTGTCTCCACTGAGGCGGACGCCAGGTCGTTCTGTAGCAGCTCGAGCGTTTCTACCGCGGGCGTACCAGCCGGGGCTGGACTCTCGGCACCCGACTGCTCGCAGTCCGTTTCGGTGCCATCAGGGGACCTCACTTCCCCCTCTTCTTCTGTGGCACCCTCCATCGTCTCTCCTCCCTCCTCTTCTTCTACACAAGGGGACTGGAGTTGGGCGCTCTGAAACTGTGCTCCGTCCCGCACTGGTGAGGAATCTGAAGGCAGGGCTGGCGTTGGGGGATTTGGATCCGTCACGGTTGGCTCTAAAATATTTGCTACTGCATCCTCCGTGAGCTGACTCGTGGACTGCGGCTCTAGTGTATGGGTCTGTGCAGTATTCAGTGTGGACTCCGGGTGCGCTACGGGACTCTGCTCTGTCAGTGTACAGTCTGTCGACGGTGTAGGCGCTTGCGATGCGGGCGCTGGCAGTGTCTGTGTGTCCGCATCCAGAGGCTTCTCCGTGACCTTTTCGGTGCGTCCGGGAGACAACAGTTTATTTCGCTGGAGCTGCTGCTGCTGCTGCTCGGGGGGGCTTTCCACCCGGGTCACCATGAAGATCTTGTGACCTCTCCCCGGGCTCGAGACCGATATACAGCGACCGGGGGACGGAGGGGTGCCAGGAGGAACGGTGGATTCTGTGACAGTGATTGCGGCAATAACACCGGGCCCTGCGGCGGGCGAGGCAGATGGCGACGAAGTCTTTGAGGCACTGAGGGGAGGCTGGGCAGTCCCTGTCTGGGTTTGAAGAGCAGCTTGGTTTGAGCTAGTGGAGGAGGACTTCGTAACCACCTCCTCTTCTTCCTCATCCTCAGTGTCTGAGTCGGACTCCAAGATTGTCTTAGGGCTTTCCACTGACTGGCTGCCCGTCTGTTCTTCATTTCCTGTTGTTTGGCTCTCTCCCCCTTCGTCTCCCCGTTTCCCGTCTCCGTGCCCTTTCTCCTCTGTCGCTGGTTCTTCCTCCTCCTCTTCTCTGGTTCCATCCTCCGTGGCGATTTCAGCCATGGAGGCCGACTGCCTCATCATCTGCTCGGTTTCCTCCTTCTCTTTAGCCAGGATGAAGTTCCTCTTGCAGCCATTCAGGATCTCAGTCAGCAGGCCACGCTGGGTCTCAAGGAAGCTCTTTACCTGAGAGGCAAAAATAAGTTCTTTTTATAGTAAGACATAAAGCACTAGAATATCAGAATTAAAATTTGAATAAATAATTTTGATAAGAATCAGTGCCTTCCTTGAGCCTGATATATTAAAGTTCTCATGTATTTTCTTCATAAAAAAAGCTTAGGTGTCATTAAATAGACCTTTGTAGTAACTCAGCATTTCCAGTAATCATTTTACAGTCAACAATCTCATAAAATCATAAGAAAGGGCTAAGGCTATTGTTATTCTGTATTGTAAGACCAAAACCAAATTTATATTCTACCCTGTTGGAAGCTCTCAGCACCAAGAAGCAATGTGCCTTCTGAAAACATCATCAATACTTTTAGAATAAAAGAAAAGGCTGAATCATTTCCCACAAGGGAAGGGGCCTACGCCGGGGCCCCCTTGCCGTATCCCCACGCTCACAGTTTCTTTCTTGGGCTCCCGGTCGAGATCGAGACGCAGCAGGGAGGTGTTGACTTTTAGGGCGAGCGACAAGGCCATCAGTCCCCCCGTCTTTATTTCATTCTCTCGAAGGTCCAAGCGCAGCAGTCTGGGGCTCTCCGCAATGAACTCAGCCACAGCCACCGCTCCTGTAGCAGAGGTGGAGGTGGAGAAGTGAGGGTCCCACAAAAATGCAAACGAGGGCAAAAAAGTTGCCTACAACAACTGAACCAGGGGCACGCAGGCACAAGTTCCAACCTTCGCACGATATCTTGGTGGAAGCGAGGCCCAGTCTGAGAACAGAGCGGTTGGCAATCAGTCCGTCTTTCAGCTTGTGGACCCCTTCATTGCCCACGGGGTTATGGCCAAGATTCAGAGTCTCCAGGCTCTGGGTACAAGGCTGTGAGACAGAATAGAGGAGAATAAAAAGCTTTAGAAATGAAAGAAATGTCAGTGTTTAACATTGGAAAATACTTAAAGGATCATTTATTTTGCTATACAAGCAAATAGGATTGGACAGTCTGCTTTGTACCACCACATCGTATACACAGCTCTTATATGCGAGTCCTATAGTTTATGCATATTATATATTACTTATTGGCATATTATGTGTTTTTTTTCTGTGCTTCTGATTTTTAACTGTACATAGTTTTGAGCTTACCGAATCACTACGGTATATATAGCAAGGTTCCCACAAGCCACAGCTTAGTGCTCCTGCTTGATTATATATTATTTTAACATATACAAGTTTTGTCAAATGAAATATACAGTGACATTCTGGCAGTATACAAAAGTCACTATTACTCATACCTCATATTGTATAGTACAGTGATGCCCCGTACTAAAAATGGCTGCGTTCATTCAGCATTCGAATTGCGACCAGTGTCTCTCAATAACAACCCTGTCGATCTTGGGTTCACATGAACAAATGAGATTGTGAGCCTTCTTGTGATACGCAAATGTGAGGTGGCGATAGCACTTTGCTAATATGAACACAAAGTTTGACAATCTTACCTCTTTTGGACAGATCCTAGAGGTGCAGCCTCGGGTGTATTTGCATTAGTACCCGTCATTATTCTAGGGACCTTTTCACAAGTGACTATCTACGAACCATAAACAAATTATAGCTGGTATAGATGACATTTAGCAGTAATTACAATGTAAATAAAAGGAAATAAGTTGTGGTCCAGCAGCTGAACAGTTTTCAGAATGGGGGGGACGTATACGTCATTTTTATGATCCCTTCTTTAAGTAAAGTAAGAAGAGATCATTGAATTTTGCCTCCTGAACTACCCCCCCCCCCCCCCCCCCCCCCCCCCCCCCCCCCCCCGCAAAAAAAAGGAACACACACACACACATCCAGTGCTTTTCCCTCTTAAAGCCTCTGATAAGTGTGAATGCACAGACTTGTTATTGTCACACACTGCACATGTTTGAGTGTTTGAGTGTGTGTGTGTGTGTGTGTGTGTGTACCAAAGCCGCAGCGAGGTAGCCCATGCCGTTGTGTGTGAGCTGGTTGTTCCATAGCACCAAAGTGACAAGGCCTTTCCTCTGCTCTTTTAGTCCTTCACACACGTAGGCCAGACCTGAGACAACAAACACACCGAGAATTAGTATATCTGAAATTAACTTCTAAATATCACTTTTTACAAAATATCATCTAGTGAACAAATAGCAGAATGTCTACGATAAGGTATAGTTTCAGGAGTTCATTTATATTGGTCGGCTTGTAGTTTGTAGATCACAGTACTTTATGTATATACATGTTTTTATGTAGATTACCAAATGAGTATGTAACTCCCCGACATTACTTTTTATACGTTCAATTCTTCGCTTTATTGTGCTGAATTACTCTTCCCTTTATAAACTGCATTCAGGCATGCACTGAAGTCTGGCCATTTTCCTGAACTTTTCCCGAACCGTACGTGAGCATGCAAAATGTCTGCAAAAGTTGCTCCCGAAATTTCCACCACTTTTCCTGCCGATAGTAAAGTGTTCTCGTATGTCAGAGTGAGCCCATGTGAGAACACAGCAGAAAAAAATAAAAAAGTCAATGAGTTGGCCTTGCAGATATGACAAACGGACAAGTGACCGTCATGTCCTGCTTCCTGTGTGTTTTGTTCTGGGCGGGATTTCCTGCAGTTGTGTACACGTCTGACCAGCTCCTGCGGAGTTCTTCATACGTAAACAGCAAACTCAGGAAAATGTCCAGTCCCTATTTTGCAGACATTTTTCGGAGTTCATGTCTGAAGAGCTGCCGACACACTTGCCCACAGGGATTAATGAACTCTTGTTTGATCTTTGGAGTTTGCGAAAAAGGCATTGCGTTGTCCACACAATAAACACAATTCCACCCAAATAAAACATACAGGGCTATTAAACAGTCGAGCTATTGCAAGTGTTTGTGCTCTATTGTCGTACCAGAGTCTAGGATGTGGTTGTTACGCAGGTCCAGGATCTGGATGTTATAGTTGAACTTAAGCAAGTTGCCAAGTTGGGCTGAGTCCTGCAGGCCATTGAGCTTGTTGTCTGCGAGGTACAGCTCCCGCAGATTCATATTCATCTTCAGAGCCGTAGCTAAATAAATAAATAAATAAATAAATGACAGTGAGGGAAAAGAGGGAAAGAAACGTCCGAAAATGGCATTTTGGGCTCCATAATTCTCTGACACGGAACACAGGGCTGAAAAGCGAAAACCCCCTTCTCCTCCTCTCGTATATATCTCCTCCTCTCCTCGCCGCAGCACTTTGTTCGTCCCTTACCCAGTAACATGAGCGGCCTGCCCGACAGGCCGGCATTCTCCAGGTGGAGTACCGCCAGACTGCCGCTGATCCTGAGCGCTCGGGCCACAAAGGGGGCCGAGTGGTCCAGCAGAGGAGTGTTACGCGCGTCGAGATACTGCAGCGAGCTCGTCTGAGGAGGAAACGCCAGCAGAGATACACTTGATTAGGAAGGCTGCGTAGAGCACAGCAAAGTGACGTGCAATAAAACGGCACGGTACAAATGCGAGAAGCATTACCCACCTATTCATCATCTACCCTCTGGTTAGATGCATTTATTCTTGTACAGTAGCCTCTCATTACTTGTCATTACAGCTGCTGCGGTGCACTGATGACAAGCTAAGGGGCGCTCCTCTGACTTCATGAATGAAACATCCTCTTCAAATGACACGGATGTAAATACGTTCAGGACAAACACACACGTAAGAAGCGCGTTGCTTGAATCTACCGGGCTTGGCTGAAATAAATGAGGACTTCAATGACACAATCATTGCTCAAAACAGCAGTCAAGACACGCACCGCTTCCGGATTGTGTGGTGCCTTCCTATACAAATCCCCGATCAGTAGAAAAATGCGACGCTCACATCTCGATAATACACGGAGAAGCCCTATGTCACTCATAACGCTGACTGAAAGAGTAGCCGCTGTGGTTACTCTAGGATGGTGAATAATTAGCAGAATTAAAAAAAAAAAAAAAAACTGTGGGTCAGTGAGCAAGATACCATATTGTGAATAAAAAAAATGGAATGTCATTTGTGGCTGGGCAAAGAGGTTAGCATCGATCACTGCGCTATGCTCCGCAAAACGAGTGGCATAATGTGAGTGGTGGTGTGTTCCAGTATTTGCCTGGTAACCCGGGTAAGAGAGCAAAGGACAACTTTTATTTCAACTCTGTACGACACGAGCTCGGTGATAAAGAAGAGTGGGCAGATGTCTCCTTCTCCCCTGGGCACAAAATAACAATTTACAAGTCAGTGGGTATCTGAGACCAAACGTGCTCTTGTCCGGCCAAGTAGTACAGGCTAAGAAGGAATACTGCAGTTTGCTGTCGACGCTAAATGCAACACACCCAGACCACGGTGGCCCATCAAACACATTTTGTTTTGCGATTTAAATGTCCCGATGAAAAATCTTAATCGCCGCTAAAAAGCAATGTTGCGGTTGACTATTATATATTTTTCCCTCTTTGCATATTCTTAGTTTCTTGATCTATTATATTTTAAATTCAATTGTTGTATTGTATTCATGATTGCACTTGTACCTCAACATAAAACTATGTGTATGTGTAATTTTTTGGTGCGCGATTCATTATTGCATCTGTTCTTGGTGTGCAAAAAGTAGCACTGCTGATATGCAATGCAATGTTGTTGACCCCGCCCCCCCCTCCTTCCCCCGCTCACCTTTCTCATCATGTGAGCTGCGGCCTGCCATCCCCGCGTGCCAATGTGCTTGTTGAAGGAGATGTTGAGATGTGTGGCTGACTCATAGTACTCGATCATGTCAAACAGAGCGGATGCACCCTTAATAAAAAAATAAGAAAAAGAAAAGTCACGGTTATGACATATCAGTTAAGAACAGTTTAGTCATACACTTGGAAAGCGTCCAAAGAGATGAAAGAGATGTTTTAGGGAGCAGCTGTTGTTGCTGTGGTAACGATCCCTCTCTGGGGTTACTGATAAGCAATCACAAATGTCCTAAATAGTCATGGAGAAGCTTATTTCCTACTTCATATAGAGTAAGCCGGTTTGGTACAGTCTGTCTTGGGAAAAGTCATTTTCAAATTATTATTGAGATGCAAAAGTAAACTATATAACATAACATATAGCATAACACTGTCGGCATATTCTACGTTTTTTCTGGAAAATGTAAGATATTTATACCTTTCTTAAAGCATTAAACGTTTTTGGCTCTTACCATACAGTTTGGGAATCTGAAACAATGTTTTCACATTCATTTGACAGGTTAATAGTTTCTCCTAAAAAAATATGTTTCATCCAAAATTGCTTTTTTCCAAATCCCACTGTTGTAATTTCATTGTTGTTCGATCAACAGCCCATAAATATTCACTTCACAAAATAAAGTAGATTAGAGCAGTTAAATCAAATCTTTTGGAATGTTTGCCTGTTTCTTAAAAAAAAAAAAAAAGCCCTAAAAAATCCATCAAGTACTAAAATTGAAGAAAACATCCGTCCCAGTATTAATGTGATGAACTTGTGATCTTGTGTGAAGTGTTTTAATCCAATATTGGTTGTGTTGGCGCTGCGGGCTTCATCTCTTTCATCCATCACTTTTCGATGTCTTTTCATAACAAATATTAACAAAGTTAAACAACGTTTTGCTGGATCATTAGGTCTAATGTGTGCTTTCTGTGTTAATGGCCATGAACAAAAATCCTTTCCAGTTATTGGCCTGCTCCTGTGTTGTTGGTTGCAGGATGGAATGCAGATTATAATGGGAGTATAGTTATGAGTTGATCCGCTGCTGAGGCTGATTCGCAGTGACAAAATCGGGCAGGCTGCTGCAAAGCATATCCCAACCTTTCCTCTTAGATGTGTGCGTATTCGCAGACATACAGAGTATACACAAGTGTTTATCTACAGGGTGGGGGAATTTGAGTCACTCCCGTCCAATAAAAGCAGCCTGGGTTAGCACTCCTTCTTCTTCCCCTCCAAAACTATTTTTCCCCCCTTTCATCTTGCCATATCATATCATAACAAGACTCCACTTCTACGGATATGGAATTCTGCTAAATCAAGCCACCCGCTGTGTCTCTCACTCCCACCTACTTTAAAGATGAGCGCATTCTCCCACATCTCGATTCAATTCCTTTTTTGAATCCCTAAATCAGACATTTGCACCGCAATCAGTTGCACTTCCTTCATATTTTCTCTTTTCAGCTTCTAATTTATCTGAGCCTGGGGCCAGACACTCGTCATAGCCTGGGATCCTGATCTTGTGATTCAGTCATTGACTCATTTAGCGTCTTCATTCACTTTTACGCACAGGTTCTATTTTGGATGAAAAACCTGCGTGTCACTCTGCCTTTGTTTGGATAATGTGTAGCCCTACTCGGTGTGTGTCTAAGTTATGTGTATATCTGTTTAAAAAACGCACACACACACACTCACACACCCACACACTCACACACCCACACACTCACACTCACTCACCCACACACACACACAAACAGCAGGAGAATTGGGCTATTTTGTTTAAAAGAACACAGATTTACCACACAAGAAATTAATAATGAGCAAAAATGTGATTCTATTCTTCTTACTTTGAAGAAGTGTGTCCTGTGTTATTCGGACTGAAAGAAGTCCTTGTGACTTAGTGTATGTGTGTGTGTGTGTGTGTGTGTGTGTGTGTGTAATGTACAGTATCTTTGGAGCTCTGCGTAACAGGAAGTGGTCCGGGACTGCGTCCTTATGCCTCAACACTACAGCGCTGTCTTTATCTGTGCATGTCTATAGCCCAACAGTCCATAATGGTGTTTACACAATTGGACTTTCGGAGTAATCAGAAAGCCCATGGCAAACACTCCACATCCTGTTAGCATGGAAAAGAGTGAAAGAGAGGGACACCGCACAGCACTGACAGGGAGTGACTTGAGTAAATAAAAGATCTAAGTATTCACGCTGCACTAAGAGAAATGAGGGAAATGAGAGATTGAGAAACATTTTTGTCTTCTTACATCTTCATCCAGGTTGGTCTGCTCCAGGTCTATCACTTTAAACTGGATCCTCTTCAAAATCTCCTCCAGAGACTCGCATGCTTTATAGTCCAGCTTCTCACCTAAAGACATACACACACGCACACACACACACACACACGTCTGGTCAGTTGACATACGTTTTGTTTAAGAGCACAAATGTCTGTAATGTCAATAACACTCTAATGTACTATAACTGTCAGGGTGTTGTGTGTTGGTGCTTACCTTTGAGATCTAAGCATTCATTTCGCTGTGTCAGGTCTTTTAATTCCTTCAGAAACAAAGAGAAGCAGTGTCAGGAAAAAAACATGTGAGCCTGTGTATTTCCCCACGCGAGCAAACTTTGCTTTGCACATTGCGCTGAAACCTTCAAATTACACAGTCGAGGATTTGATCAAATCAGCACTGGAATCAAAACGCAGATCCTGTGTAAACGAAGCTAAGCCTTGAGAGCTAAGAAAAAAATAAAATCTACAGGACACATTTGCTTAAGTCAACTGTGGCGCGTTTCCACCCCATTACTATGTCACAGAGTCAGTGGTAAGCATTAAGTGTTGAATGCTAACTCAGAGGACAGCACAGTTTAAAAAGTGATGATGTTAAAGGACGGAGGACAGTCTGGATGCGAGGCACGACACAGCATCACAAATGAAAAGGTGGAGTTATTTATCCTCGAGGCCTGGTGGAATAACCAACTATCCACACAAACATAAAAACCCACAGAGCGCTGCCCTCGGAACTATGTACCAGCAAATCCCTCGCGAGTCGCCTACCCAACCCATTCAGCCTGAACTCCATGACCTCTGCCCTCCCGCCACCGCTGCTCTGTGTGTGGCTGAACAAACAGATGCTGGTGTAGTTGACCGCTCAATAATGCACCGCAGAGGTTTTAAAACATCCCTGTAGTGATTATAGGGAAATGTCAGTTCAATTTGAACGTTATTCTGCGAGTGTGTTTTATGAAATAATTATTCAACCCTCAAATAAGTTCCATCCAAAGGGTGATGGAGGAGCAGGAGACATATTGGGCAATGTAAGAGTTAGTCAATCTTCTCCTACAATTAGCTTGGGCCCCTGGGGGTGACGATGCCTCTATTCGTGCAAGTACCTCTCTGACAGAGCTGCCAAAAACTAAAATGGTCCATGACGCACAGTAAGCATCTTCATGGGTGTGTGCGTGTGTGACAAAGAGAGAGTGGAGGGAGTGAGTGAGTGAGAGAGATTTGGCTATGGCATTAAATACTGATTTCATAGTTTAGTTCTACAGTCACCTTCTTAAAATGTCCCCAACAGACCTATTTTTCACATAAATCCAACAAAATAGAATAGAAATCTCCTCCCAATAATAATTGTTTAGTGCCGCAAACATTCACAGCCTTGTTTTGTACAAACATTTCTACTTAACTTGATAATGGAACATATCAATTTTAGATTATAAAAAGATATTTTCAATCATACCATGTATTATAAAATCACGGTAAGACCACATCACAAAGAGTTCTCAGTGAAGCACACAGCCATGGCCTTGCAGTGAACAAGACACAAGGCCCACTGCTCTGCAACAGTTAGACACAGCGGCTAAGCCTTTTTATCCGAAAGAAAACTCTTGATTATCAAGAAATGCTGAGGAGATGCTCGCAATGCTTTGCCTACCCAATGTATCGCGTACTTTATACATGTTGCATAGTCTAATGACCGGTAGCAAACCTATTCAGAGTTTTCATATCCGAAAGGACATTTAGAGATACACGAGAAAACCTCCCCGCTTCCCGTTTCTGTGGTTAATTCAAGCTGATGACAGGGATTAAACCCCCCCCGGTCCTCCCTACCGTTGTTCGACTGCCTCTGGTAAGTAACCAGAGGCATTTACGATCAAACTGCCGTGTGAGGATCAGAAAATTGTTGTTCAAAGCCAATCACTACAAGCCTTACAGTAATTCACAAACGTTAATTTGCGCGGAGCACAGAAAAAATGTAGAGGATCACGTCATGAGGGTGTGATCAAGTTTCCTGCGAATACATCACAATATACTGTATGTCTCAGACATGCGACATGAAAATTGTCTCGATAAACAGCTGGGTGGTCCACAAGGGATTGCGATACAATGGGTGCACATCAATCGTCCACAGGAGCATGTGAATGTACACGTGGATCTTGTAAAGCTGTATCTCTATAATCATGGTAGAATATTACCCACCCCTGACTGGGGGAGCGTGTTTCTGCATATTCACAGACAGCAAGTGCGCACACTAGTTGCATGCAAGACATTGCATAACAGGGAAACCACTTTCCCCACGGGAATTGCAAAGGCAGAAATGTGACACAAGGCTAACAAGTTTCCAGGTCGCTCTCTCTCTCTCCCCCAGCTCTAGTGGGAGTTGGTAAGGAGCAGCCATTTGACACAAAGTTGCTAAATAGTGAATCTTATAAACACAGACACACAAACAACTGGCCAGAAATGTACACAATCTGCGGAGCCCCTGGCAGTCCGCCACACGCGCAGTGAAGCTGACCTTCACCATTTAAGAGGAAGCGGCAGTAAATGGCTGAGGTCCCTGTGCTAACCGCTCTCTGACCGACAGGGCACTGGTCTGAATGTCTCCCTTTTCTTTTTTTCCCCCCAATGTGGCTGTTTATAGCAAGGGTGACGAAGCAGAAACGAGCGTGGCACGAGTAGTGGACCAAAAAGACCACAGCAGCAGGGAGGGATAGAGAGAGGCCAGACATGGGCGACCGTGAGCAATAGCAATAAAACGCGAGGTGGGGAGGAGGAGGGGAGGAGGTGGCGATGGCGAGTCTCCGATCAGTCGACTCCCAGTGGAAACTTACCCAGACCGTGGGGCACATAAAGGCACATTAGCAGCTTGGCACAGAGATGTGCATTTTCTCAAACAGCTGAGATGTTAACAGAACTTCTCGATCAGCTGACCAGGCGTGTGGGGATTTACTCTCAAACCGCCTGTGTGTTTCGAGCCGGGGCTCACTTTCCCTCACTTTCCCTCACCATCATCACTCTCACGCGCCATCATCACTCTCACGCACGCACGCACGCACACACACACACTCAACCAACCACACGCACACACAGAGACACACGTGCAGGTACAAACGTGCAAAGCGCCAGCAGAGGCCCAGTTAAGGTTTTATTAGAGTGTGCGCTGCAATGACTGAGTAACTGAACATACAAGAGTAAGTGATGTATGTGTCTCTGCTGCAGAGCCCAGCACTGCCGGGCGCCACCACGTTTGCACACTCACAGTACAAAGTATACGAGTTATTCGATTCACGACCAGAGTTAACAGTAATGGCTTGTTGGGCCGTTTCTACTCATTTTCATTAATTTTTTTACACATTCACACGTAACACATTACTTTTAACGTGCATCAAGATAAGGCCATCATGTCCATCATCTAGAAGCAAGACAAGCAACACTTTTCTCTCTCTGCAGAAATCTGCTCACATTACTTCATGAGCAAACGGGCCTCTTTTTAATGTGAGGCACGATTATCATTCTCTACTTTCGGGTTTCCAGACCTACAAAGTTAACGGGTGGATAGTAGGTTTAAATGGTAGGTGGTTTTCGACACAATAACAATGGAGATCAAGGCAGTGAAAATAGAAATCATATAAAAGGCATGAGTTTGGCTTCGAGGCGTCCCCTGCTCAATATGAAGAACTGCTTACACAGAGGGACTATGGGACACATGACTGGCTCGCCCACAAGAGAAGGCAGAAAAAAAAAAACCCCATCTGCCTGTTGGGAGTCACAAGCACACCACCCTTGTTGTCAAAAGGAATAAGGCCCAACACTACTGGATTTCGTGTCCAGAGTCAAGCTGCTGTGTATCATGCAGTGTCCCTAAAAAACACAAAAAGGGTCTTGATTGCCAGGAAAAAAAGGTGGATTCTTAGAAAAATGATTGGTTTCATCTTATGAAGAACTTTTAGGTTGCGCTACAGGGACAAGCTAGCCTTTGACAGGCGGTTGCGCGGTGCAGCCCCAGGTTGTCATGAGTCTAAAGCTGTATATGCAATATAACCTTGTGATACATACATACAGTATTTGGGTATTTTTACCCCAGCAGTATTGAACTTTCACAACATGTACACATCAGTGCCCTCAAACCAATTTCAGTTCCCGTTCATTTTCTTCACTGGATATTCTCCTCGAAGCCATGGGCATATTTGACCAGAAAATTGAAATGCAACTTCACCTGCTGATAAAATGTCGATTATTAAATAAACATTGAGAGAAATACCTGTTTGTTTTTAAATCAAGATGACCAACATAATATGACGTCTTTGAGACTAACAGGTCATTTTAGTTATTGGTAAATCTGCACATTATTTTCTCTATGAATTGATTGATTGATTGAAATTATAAAAAATGGAAAACACTTGGGCCAAACCAAAGGCAGGAATTCAGCAGGCTGGGGCTTTGATAACTTTATATTCTGCCAAAAGACTCATGAGGGGTTTATGACGTTCCACAAGAGGTGGCAAATAGCACAATTTCAAGTTGAAACGGGCCTTCTCAAATCATCACCTCGACTCGAGCATTTTTCTCAGCATTTCCTCCAGACGGTAAAAGGATTATTTTCTTTTTCCAACAACAGATAAAACAAGTTACAAAACTATTTATGTTGGGAAAAAACAGGACAAAAGACAAAATCTAAAATGTATGTTGTTAATAATAAGTTTGGGGGCTTACCTGCATCTGTTTGAGCACTTTGGGTATAGGTTTACAGTTGAGCTTCTGACAGGCCTGTTTGTAGGAAGAGAGGATCTCCTCCACTGTCACATTCTGAGCTGCAAAACAGAAGATTAAAGAGGTTAGGATTCCTTTTATTGTTGCACTGAGAACACGTGTCACTACAGAGAGGTAAACAAACACACAAAAGGGAGAATCTGACAAGGGTAATTCCTCTTTGCATCATTTGATACAGCGTCAGATTTGCAGGCATCACTGGATGAAATTTGGACAGGCATCGCGAAATATCACTGAAACGTGTGCTTGCAGGAGTTGCGTCAGCCGCCATTTTGCAAAGCAAGAAGTTTCAACATCTGCAATGGACAGGGCTCTGCGGCCCACGGCTGAGTCAGTACTGATGCTGATCCTGCAGTTTGTCTCAGTAAATTATCAGCGTAATAAAGTCTAGGACTGGGACTCTCGGAAAATGGCCTCTTTTATGTAGCCCCTTTTGTGTGTCTGCCTTGAGGAGCACCCCTGACAGAGAGGATAATAAATTGTAACCCCTCGAAGGGCTCACCTACTTAAGTTAGCAAAAAGGAGGTATTGTTTGTGTGTGTGTGTGTGTGTGTGTGTGTGTGTCTGTGTGTGTGTGTGTGTGTGTGTGTGTGTGTGTGTGTGTGTGTGTGTGTGTCAGCCACTTCTGCCATCCCAGATTGTTGCAGTGATAACTCTAGTCAGGTGACTGGGCAACATTCAAACCCAGTGTTCTGCCTGAAAGACTAATAGTCTAAACCTAGTAATGCACCAGATCTGATATACTCTGATATACTTTATTTTGTTTTATAATTAATATTGGAAACTGGGCAAAATACACAAACTTTACATAGATAGCAATAAAAGGTCATAGACCTTTACACATAAATACCTCTGGCAGCTCCACCAGACTGAAGGATTTTTTAAGAAACTAATGGGAAACAATGAAGCAGAAATTCACCCATGGATATATTGACAAAAAATGTTATCGGGTAAAGAGAAACTTGCAAATGTGTTATGCATTTAATTATTTTCTAATAATGTTAATATTTGAAACCGTTGTTTCCCCTTTGTGCTGTATGCCTGATTGCTGTTGAGATCCTTAAGCCTGCAACAAGTTCCCGCCACCCAACACTGGACAAAACTCGAACCAGTACTGTTCGTTTCCCTATAAATCTCTGATGCGGCAACAATGATGTGAACCCTCAACCATCTTTAAACATGCAAACACAGTAACTGTTTAACAAGCAAATGGTTTTGCCCCTGGGTCTTTGCAATGGTCGACTGGAACTGATTTCCTGCCTCAACTTAGTTCCATGTGCTGCTGAATGACGTAGCACGCGACCACATGCAGCAAAGCACTGCTGTTACCAAGATTAGGTCAAAATCTAGTATATGGCCAAGCCTGTACATGCGTACATCGGTGTGTGAAATTTAGAATGTAGATGAAAACTGTTGTATAATGAAAACACACAGACAAACATAGACATTACATCATGGCACTGTATTTGCATTCTGCCTAATGTCAGTCATTTTCCATCAGCTCATTTGGACATTACACAACCTCTGTAATACAGAGATGGCAGGGTAATGTCTGTTTAATGTTGTAGTTCAACTTATGATGACATTCGCGTTCACATATGCAGCCCTTCCAGTTAATGTCTATAAAAGTTAGCAGTGCATGTGTGAAAAACAGCTCTGCAATATTGCAACAGGCTTTTTTCCGGGGCTTTGACATAGACATAAAGAGTCGCATAATACTTCTTTATCAAGGTGGCGATTTTTATTCTTTATAATGATAGCTCTCCTTTTGCTCTGTATACATAATGCAAAGTGTTGCGGAGAATTTAAGGTGAGGCTCTCCATCACTCATTTCACTCCCAGGGTTTCATTGACATTTAATCCTCTTAAATAATGAACCAAAACATTCTGGCTGGGTTTCTTTTTATTTAAACCTATTAAATGTTATCTACATGTGCGCTTATCAAGCTATCAGGACACGGTTTCGGTGGTTTTAACCCAAATGTCTCCTGCTTCCTGGTACGTGTGCAGTCTTGTAAACGTGTACAATACAGTGAGTGCGCTCCAATGAACATTATGTCCTAGGAAATGTGTTATTGTGCAGAGAAACTGTGGAGCAAGTGTGCGTTTCTGTGCGTGTAAACACTTCCTGAGGGAAGGTGGGTATTTGGGGGAGGGTCCCATGGTTGCCACACAGTTTTTTTCCCCCACACATAGATGCAAAATTAGAGTGAGTTTGAGACAGAATATAACAAGATTATAGATGCCTTTGTTTTAATTATGAGTATACTATCCGAACTGAACTAATTCATAATAAATAAGAAAAATCTTAAGCTTTTACAAAAAAAAAAAGGATATGGGAAAATATAAACAATGAGAAATAGACAAAATATAAAAGGAAACCAGTAACAGATATTCCATGTTCCAGGCAGGATCATTAATAGCTGAGCTACAACGGGTTCGTTTCTGCTTGCAGTGCCTCCCTTTTATTGCCCTCCCTCGAGTGCCACAGGTACATGTATGGTAGGAGTGGTTACGGTGACGTACAAAGTGGGAGAGATGGATTGAGTTATTAGACATGAAAAACCAAGGCCATGAGACAACAGACGTCTCTGCTCCGACGACATTATGTTGCTTAATGACTCACACAAAGCGCAAAAGCCCATTTTGCGCTTTGTGCTGGCGACCATCCAACACTAAATCACAACTTAGACAACACATAGCCTGCTCTGGTCAACAAAGGTGAATTAAGCACTCTGGACATTATGGCTAATAAGGATGATGAGCATCAGATTACTCATTTTCGATAGAGTTAAAGGCAATAAACAGGAAGTCAATCCAATTCAATCTTGATTTTTCCAACATGAAAACAGATCTAGTCATCAATACTCTTGTTGGCTGCGAGTATGCTCCTCGAACAGTCTCGCGCCGCAGAAACAAAGCACAGGACCAGATTTTCATTTCCTTATTGTTCTTCTCTGAACTGTGTCTATTTCAACTTTAGTCTCACAGGTTCTAGCTCTGTTGCATCTTTGCTTCAGTGCACAGCCAGTTGAATTGCTATCTCGGGGCGAGGAACTTTGTAAGCGAAAACAGTCATAAGAAGAGTACCTGCCATAAATTAGGAATCAATTACTTTGACTGCACAACCGGCGGAGCAACATGTACAGGCACATACATTCAAAGCAGAGAGCCGTATTCCAACGCTTCCTAAAGAAAGCTTCTCAGAGTGTTTCTTTAAAATGCAAAACTCCCTTTACACAGTGATTGGCAAGTTGTTTGAAGCTGAGAAAAAAAGGATTTGGACTTCTCTTCTAGATTTAGATGTCTTCTTTCATTTTTAAAAAGCAAGTCATTTTTAACGTAAATTTCCAAAGATGACACATGGATTCCCAAAGTGTGTCAATCCCTTAAATAACACTTCTCTAATAGCTTCTGGACCAGTGTAAACCCGAGGCTGTGAATGAAAGAGTTTCTATATTCCAATGAATGTTCAGCGATGGTACCTTACATTCTGCCAGTTCCTCATATCAACTAGTCCAATCAACCTAATATTGTGTCGTGAATATTTGATTTTCCCCATTCATTTAACCTGATAAGCCTCTTTCTATTCAAATACGACAGCTAAAAATACAAGACTGCTCTACTTTGGTCAAGCTCATTGTAACACTGTTCCACTCAAAGCTTCTTCTCCTGCCCACAAAAAGTCAAAACAGATCGACCCAGAGCGCCCACAGTGCGAGTGGGCTTTGGTACGAGCCTCAGTTGGCGCTAGTGTCACAGGGACAAAATACCAAAAAGTCTCCAATAAGACCAGAAGAAGTCGATAGACTTGTCCCTTGTCGCAAAAAAAACCAAAACGTTATCTTGAGTCCGATTGGCCAAAATACCAGATGTACCACCAAAGATGTTATATGAAGAAGATTGTGACGTGATGGTTTTCAGAAACGTCGTTGGTCTCCGGTGGCCACTTGGCCGTTTACGATCTTCGATCGTGATTCCCTAGGATTTCTTTTACCTGCAAAATTGCACGTTCTAAAGATTTTTACCGGCAATAACAGAATTGGTCTTGAAATAGCAGGTAAAAGGTGGGTATTTCGCACCCTGCCCTTAGCTTGCACGAATATTTGCGTTCAGGTTATTCACTGTTTACCCTTTCGAAAAATGGTATCGCAATCTACATTTGAGTTAAATATAGCTGCCGAAGGTGCGACAACCTCCTTCCAAGTTGAACACTGATCTCATTCATTCATGGCCTCCTTTGGTCACAGCAGAGCCGAAACAGAAAACTTTATTCCCTGCCGTTGATGTGCAAGCCAAACCTTCAGGGCCTGTATTCACATGAAAATCTTATCTTTCAAGGTACTGAATATGAGAAAACCTCACCTACCCAGGGGCTACTGTCATCTCATAGGGTGTTGAATGGATTAAGGACAGACAATTCTTCTTGACCAGCTCTCGCGCCTCATTTGTACAAGCCATAATCATTTTAAAGAGATGATAACTTCGTTGACTCAAGCACACCGATCAGCCCAACCATCTTAGCTCCTTCATACTCATTGTTATTCTTTATCTAGCTGAATAGCCACAAAGATCAGAAACTCAGTCTGCGTGTGCTGGGCTTTTTCACTTCACTTCAACAACAAGGAGGAAACAAGCAAAGACAAGTGACTGCATGTAAGCAGCGAAATAGGTTACCGTATATGCCAAGACCCAGACAAATGAAAGACGTGGCAAAAAGAGGAGGAAATCTTTCATAATTTTCATTCGTGAATTTCCTCTATTTAACTCGTCTGCACGTGCTGATTTCAGTGATATACGAATTCCACGCCACTCCAAACCTGGACAAAAACTTTGGCAAAGTGGCGTGGGCAGTGGTGAATACATTAACCAGCCCGCAGTCAAGCTACTGTTGATGAATACCTGACCGGTCGTCTCCACACATCTGGAACTGAACAGAGAGCTGGGATTTCAAAAATGTTCCCTCACGTAACAGCAAAAGGGAAATGACTTTTGTAAAAAAAAAAGCTTGAGATTGTCATCTTGTTTACCGACTTATCAGACAATTTGTAGACATGTGATAATGTAGCAGCTAATAAATGACCAATTCTCTTGCATAAACGAAATCCTGATCAGGGTAAAATGCAGTCCCAATCAACGCATCGTGTCTTGCGCTGCATGTTTAGACAACATTAATTCAGCTAAACCGTCTGTGATGTCCATTGTTGTGTTTTTTAACTAACAATTCAAAAAGATGCATAGAGGACTTAGACTGCTTTCCGACATGAAAATGTCACAATATGCTCATTTCTGAGTTTGGCCTTCATTCCCAGTCAAATGCACTCGCTAGAGGTACTAAAGATGTTTTGCCTAAACGGATAAAATACTGTCTGGACAGAAACCTTAGAGCCCTTTAACTAAAAAGTGAATCGTCAAACTGTGTCAGATAAATGAGACAAAGCATGTTTGTGTTTGGGCTTTCAAGCCATGTAATATCTGTGCTTTTTGAACATGACCCCCCACCCCAAAGTGGAGGCATCTGAAAACACAGGCTGTGTCCTGTGACCTATATCCGCACTGACACGAAGTATCTGTGTAGCACTTGGAGGACACATTTCTGTCAATTCTTGGGCACTCGAGCTTTAATAGATGTGCTGAAGAAGGGTACTCTACACATCAACTAAATAAAATCACTATAGCACACAATTCAACAGCAATTATGTATACCTCCTAAACAGAGTTTTTTCAAGATGACATCTAAAGTCCGCAATTCATTATATAGTCAAGGACTGTCACCTTCAGTGCAATTGTTCGTCATAAATTGTGCTATGGCCAAAACCATAGCTGAGCTATTGCCATTGACCTGGTCTTGGTGGATTTTGTCAGATAATGTTGCGATTGTAGAATAATGGTTTTGGCTCATTAAGGCAGTAAAGCAGCTTGCAGCGTTGACCGGCCGCAATTAAAACAACTATTTAAAGTCAGGAAAAGGTGTAGCAAATTTAAGAAGGGATTCGGCCTTCTTGATATTTTGATCTTTTGCTTTGAGCCAAGATCGTGGCCAAAACAATTTAGAAGTGCTAATGTGGGTGCATTTCTCTTTTCAAAGTTAAGCCGGTGAAACGAAGCTGTGGTGTCAAAAGGGAAAGCATGTAATCACTTATATTTTGAGGTGACAACAGGGATGTATGAAATAACAGGCCGAGACTTTAGGTAAACTTCCAGAGATGGTTGCGAGCATGTTGGGCTAGAACACAGAAGTGCTGCCAGCTCCTACTTCACGTACAAGTGCCAGCGTTCAAAATAGCCCGGCTCTCCCAGTCTCCAGTCCCACTCCCTGCCAATTCACACTGCTGTGCTGTGGCTGGTGATAGCAACGTCATTCACACATGACAGCTGCGCGGCCGCCTGGCCCGTCAGAGGTGGCAGAGAGCAAAATGGCATGGTCTGTGTCACTGATGCTTCTACCAGGCTGGATAACAAGACTGTGACTGTACGTAAACACGGGCAGGAGATATATAAAAAAAAATATGAAAAAAAAAAAAAGCACTTTACATAACATGCATTATACTGTGCAAATAAAGGGCTGCGGGGGGCAGAGGATTTAAGCAAAGCATGCAATTTCATGGCTTCTAGTAGCGTTGCATAAGAAATGGCAAGACTTTGCGGTAGTGCCATTATGAAAAAACAATCAATCTCACACAGCTGCGCGCCAAGCACTACTTAACACGGCCCCCTGCAGCAAAATACGAGGCATATTGTGAAAAACACTTGCTACAAAATCCATACATCCCAAACGGCATCTATCGTGAAACTTCAGGTTTGTCGCACACTACAGCAGACAGAGCCACCATGACATCGACGGTATATAAGCACATGCCTTTAGCGGCACTCTCTGCATCAACAAACAGCCTCGTTCTTGTCGCGATCACCTCTGATAGTGATCCCCGATATGAAACTCAACACGCGTCCGAGAGAGAAGAAGCTGGCAGACCAGATGGAGGACAATACGAGCAACCATTCAATGTTCTATTTTCGATTTGGAAGCATTTTGTGCAATGTGTAGAGTGTATGGTTAATATGTGTTCGTTCCGGCCTGCTCAGGTGTGATTGGAGCAGGTATGGGAGGAGGAACGCAAGCAAGTCCTCGTGATGAGGACAAAAGGTTGCACGCAGACAAACCAGAAGAGAAATCATTCCAGACAAAAGCCAGTAAGTCTTAGGGACAAGTGTGTTCCGTGTCTATTCTCCACATTCTCCCCAAATCAATACTCAGCTTAGTTGACCATGCTTTATGGATACAGGGCAGACAAACACAAGATCAGATAGCAGGTTGCCTCACAAAACGAGCACAAACACATGTGGCTTTCTATTCTGACGTTTACAAGGAAAAAATGTGCATGCGTAGTACAGACAGGCAAAAATGCATGAATAGAGCTGGCCCAGAGGGCTGGTATTATCATGTTACACATATATGGCAATGCTTAGTGGGAGAAAATAAATTCTGGCACAAAAGTGGCAATTTAGAACCAGCGTCATTGTTGCATAGATTATCTAACAGATTCTACCGTTTACAATACTCAGTAACTCCTGTTGATGCTAGCATAAAGTCTGGTGACAGAGAGAGATCCTAGTGAAATATCCAAAAGGTTCAGGATATTTTATTTGTTTTTATTCATAGATGAGACAAATCCCTGCGTCTGGGTAGGACGGGCGTGACTTTTCCGACAAAAGCACTGAGCTGGCCTGCTCTTTTTTGATTGTTCCCCCAGAACAATCAAAAAAGAGCAGGCCAGCTGACCAATCAGAGGAGACAGACGGTGAGCGGCATGGTGGCACTGCATCGTATACCACAATGCATATTTAAAACACTCCAGAATATAAATTTGGAAATGTTGTGGACAAGGTGAAAAGGGGGATCTTTCTATATACAAAAACAAAAGCTGGCGATGCCAAACATTTAGATATATGACCCAGTCAATACATAGATTACCTCTTTTAAAGACATTTCTTTAATTATTTTGACTGCGCTGATCTGACTGGCACTCGAAACGCAGTACCTTTCTGCCTCTGGCGCAAACTAAACGAGCTCCTAGGTTTTCAAAGCCTATGTCCATTAAGACAAAAAGCGTTGCTTATCAGTTAGTAACTCGGTAGACAGCCACAACACATAACATTTCATGGGTCACATATTCTGTAATCGCGGTGTGCCAAGTGGGCCTTGGGTCTGCTGACATGAGACAGGGCTGCAAGCAGGCCAAAGTGTGTGGCCGAAAAATGATGTGACAGAATTATCGGTACAAGTGCGAGGCTTTACCTTTTTTTTTTTTACTTAAGTAGCGCAGTGGTTACAGGCGTAATAGTAGACGTGCTGTAATAATCTACTGTTCTGTAGAGTTTCTGTGAAAAAAAACTATCCAGAATTACGCGCAAATCCGTTCTGAGAAGTCTGATGAGAAAAAATATTTAAGTAATATGTGGATTAAATGATGATAACAATCATTAGTTGCGGCTCTATACTGATCAAGTGTATATATAATGTTACACATGAGTTGAGCGCATGTCTAAAGCACTTTTATTAAGACAACTTTGAGGATATAAGTCCAAACTACACCTAGAGGGAAATGCCTAGCAAAGGAGAAGAAACAGGGCAAGACGGGAAGCTACACAGCATGTGGGGAAGTTCAGGAATCTCAGGATATGATGTAGTATTTGTCCAGGCCTGGAGGGGAAAGAGCAAGCACCCCTCAAGTCTAGACATTACGGGCGCAAGGCAATGAAACAGTTTTAATAAAAAATATGATCCAACTGTGACCAAAAGGATGTTCAAGGATTTTATTTTTATTTGTCCAGCATGTTCACAAAATTGAGCTCTTAAAATCGGTATAACAAAAGGTAGCCACATGAACTGCTTCTGGTTCATATTTCCTGGTCAACTCTAGCTTCACATATGATATGCATGCCAATACCCAGAAAATAAGATTACTTCAACTCTAGAAAATAGACCGTACCAAGAAAGACGAGAGAATTTGACACAGGAGCTGGCGTCTATTGTTCCCCCTGACTGTTTCCTCCTCAACCCCTGGCGTTTCTTTTAAATGGCAGCGTGCATGACTCGATGGAGCTCTGGTCCTACCACAGTAACCAACACTGGGCATGCATGAAGCTCCAGAATGAGTGAGCTCAGACCCATTTCACTGTTTTGTTCCTGACAGATGAAATAAGACAGAGACTCGCAGACACTAGATCTGCGGATGATCTGGAAGGACGGTCTGGATGAACCGTGGATCTATTGTGGGACAGTGCTCACATTTGAAGAAGAATGGGGAGCCTCAGGGTGGACATCCAGATACATTTCATCTCCGGGACATCAACACAAGACGCACACATATGCAAACATTTGATGTCTGCGGCATAATTTACAAAACAACCTTTTTCAGGGTTTATGTCGAAGTCCTTGTTTTGTCTTGGCTGGTTAGAGTGTTTCTTGGGATAGCCTTGCTCTATGTCATGCTCACTCTCATTGTTCATTGTTTACGTTGTCTACATGCACATATCCTGCCTGCATCCCAGTTGTTTGAAAGGACTAAAACTATTAACACGAAAAGTGATTTGTTGCACAGACAAAAGAAGCATAACATGTTATGATCACTGATTCTCTAGCGTATATTCATATCGCACCGCCGTATCTGGAAGTATGCCTACTGAGCCTGGGACAGTTTTAGTCAATGAAGTGTCATTTATTTGTTAATCATTATTAGTTGGGGGATAAGATGAAAAGTTGACCAATATGCAGCATACACTTTAAGTATCTTTTCAAATATTTAATAATTACACCTACTAAATACGATATGGTCATTTCTTCATTTAAGGGGACTTTTCAGTATGAGGTCCTAAAATAGCTAATCTTGCTGGATTGTTTATTTTTGGATGACCCAAAAGTTATTTTCTAAGTCTTACTTTTATTAATCTTATCCATGCACATTTGTTGCCAATATCAATTCTGATTCCTGAACAGTTTTCGCCATCTGTTAAAAACATAATCTTCAATATTAATAACTTTACCACCGTCAACTATCTGTGCGCCTCTAAATTACATAACAATGGGCTGGACCTTTGGACCTGATTTAAACTATGCTATAAATGCGCCTCCGAGATACTTAACCGATACTTAACCGTTCCCAATGTAAGGCGTTTCATAAAGGCCATGTTTGGACTTTGCTCCGATAAGAGTGCAGCTGAAGATATTTCATGTTGAATGTATGTATCACAACAGCTGCCTGGCATGTGCGCTGTAAAGGGCACGGGTACAGAAACAGTTCAGAAAAGCAACAGTGTTGGAGACAAGCAGTGAGTAAGAAAGAGGATGAATATCCAGTTTCTTTCTGGCCAATGGCAATGGTGTTAATTAAACACCTTATATTCAGCTGAACCATATTGGTCATGCATATCAATCTTGCTGCTGTTTTGCATTCTTTCTATTCCCCCTCCCCCATCCGGATATTTCGCACCACTGACCCTTGCCTTGCTCTGGCCTACATTTTTTGGCTTCATACACCAGAGGAGAACACACTACCCTTTGGCTTACACATAAAACCCACACAGGTCAGACAGACACCGAAATATGGCAGAATATTGGAAAATGCAATTCTAATTCTGTTGTTTTTCGCAGTTTATCATCAGCTGTGTAACAATGTCAACTGTCGTCACAGAACCATGAGCACCCACCAGTTTCCACAGTATGACTCTCGGCCAGTTTATTCAATGATGTGTATTGTCCGTGCCAGATGAAGGAGCATGACTCATGGTCAGATCACACACTACTTCCCAGCTCTTCCAAAAAAAAAAAACACTAAAATTGAAACTACTGTATACTGAAGCAGACAAAGATTACAAAATATATATTTTAAAAACGTCAAACATTATTATTAGTCCCAAATTGGAACGGAGGTAAAAAAGGCAACTGGGAAAATCTTGCTTTACATCGTCATGCACTAACATTATATTTATGCCTCCCCCTCTATTGTGTTGCTAGAGTGCACAGTGTACCCACTGGGTGTCAGTCATATTGGCATGGTTAATATTGTGAAATACATGAACATAATCATTTTTAAAGGTGAATTAGTAACCTCTCGGTTTGTTGAGCCTTATAAGATGTGTTTCTTTACATCAGCAAAGTATAGCCGGTGCCATATCCTGCATGAGCTCCCGTTAGACGTGTTCTCACTGAACAAACAGGAACCTACTGTGGTAAAGTGGCACACCTCAAGGAGTGGAGGGATCCACTAACAATACTGCACACAACACAGGCCGGGGACTATATTTTTTTATAGATATAATTATATTTGCCCAAAAAATCTATATCAACAAAGTAAATATATACATATAACTAGTTTTGACTGTTGAGAATTTAGAACCAGCTTAGACTGGGCTATTGTATTGTTTACTTGACTATTTAAAGGCAGAAGAGAATTTCTGTTTGAAAAGGGGGTGGGGGGGACCAAGAGCTGCCCAAGGACTGAAGACTGTAGTGTCATCTTTCACAACAGGACAAGCTTTGAGAAGGCAAAAAACGATTCCCATCAAAACCAAGCACTTTGACATGTCGCTCAGACATCGGCATCAGCGTCTATTCACCAGACCTGTTCCAACAAAACATTGAGTGTGGAACACGACAAGCCACCGTTTCAACTGCAGCAGTGCTGAGTGCAAGCGCTTAAAAACAAAACTGTAACGAGTAAACTCTGACAAAACACGCTGGACTCATGCGAAACTGAAACAACAGGCAAATAGGGAAAAAATTAAGTCATTCACAGATATAGGCACAGAGACACGGCATTGAGATAAAATTAGAAAGCATGCATAACGTAGGTAGGACCTAGGTGCTGGACAGAAGCAACAAAAAACAAATAGGCTAGAAAAACACAGTATTACCGTGTCTCCAGGGGTCCTTGGGCTCCACTGCTCCAGAGACGATGCCCTCATCCGTAGGAAAGGTCACCCTTTTGCCACTCGGTTTGTGTTTATCGTCCCCTTCCTCCACAGTGGGGTACAGTCCAGGTTGGACTGCGGGAGACGCCTCTGTGCTGCTTGTCTGGCTTGTATTCGACGAGCTTTCTGCCGTGCTGGCAGCTGGATCGCCATGAGTCAAGGGCCCCGAGTCCAAAGAATTGTCCAACAACAATCCGTCGCTCGTCGATTCTGCCACCCCACTCTCATCCAGACTCAGAGCCACACCTATGTCGCCACCATCATCTTCCTTTTCTCCCACATCATCGGTGTTTTTGTCTTCCTTCATTATTTCCACCACAATATTGTCCTTGTGCTGCTCATTAGGAAAGAATAAGTCAGTGGGATTAGTTATCACAGAGGTGTCCTGGGCAGTGCTCTTTCCATTTCCATTGACCTCGTCAATTTCCAGTGTATCCTGAACCTGGTGTTTATTGTCTTCAGCTGCCTGAAGGTTGTCCGTGAGCTCAGGCATCATATACGTTTCAGAGGCCTGTGTGGGAACAATAATTGGACTGTCTGTCTTACTATCCGTCATCAGTTCTGAGATCCTTCGGGTGACCCCTTCTGTGTTGTTGGTAGTGTTGTGATCATCGTCCACATGACTTTTAGTCTTGGCATTGCATAAATCAGGACACTGCTCTTCGATATTCATATTTTCATTTCCAGTGAAACTTTAACTGTGCCAGACAGTCTAAATATTATGTTAGAAGAGTAAATAGGACCTGGGCGATATGGATAACCCTGTCTATGGTCTCACAACAATATACGTGGAAGTGCACAAGTGCTGGTCCTTAACTAACCAAATATATTCAAGTGCAATTTGACAGTGTCATACCTGTAACTGGGCTGGTTTGTTGCCTTGGGGTTGATTTAAATGACAGACTTCACAAACCCCAGTTCATAGGTGATTTTGGTGCATTCTTGAATGATTGGCTATTTAAAGTGCAATTTTACACAAATATCAACACGATAGAAATGTGTGATTCCTGTAGGAAATAGAACGTTTCAGTAATTGTTGTAGTTGCCAAACCAGGCAACTTTGCTCAACTGTTCCCCTGAAAGGCAACCACCACTTCTTAAACCACCACTAAAGGACCCTATTATGTCAAGTAGAAGTTGGCTCTACGCTTTCAGCACATTGTCGTCAGTATTTAGGAAGAGCAGTCTATCGAAATGAACAAGTCACTCAGGGAGCCTCCATTACGCTAGGGAGCTTACAGCCTGAATCCAAACCGATTCATTTGCATGAACAGGAGCGAGCTAACGCTAGCTAGCTTGCTAAAGTTGTTGTCCCACAATGACATTCAGGCCCAGGTATGCTCGCATGTCTGCTACCGTGAGTGAGCCCGTCTGTTTACCTCCGACAAAGTCCATTTTCCCGTGACGAGGAAATATTGTGTCCGACGTCAGGCTCTGTCGCGCCGCGGCTCGGCTCTCATCACAGCCCTCGACCCGCGGCAGCCAGGAAAAAAACAGGCGTCACACTCCGAGCAACGGGCATGTTTCGGTGGCTAACGCAGCCGCTGGCGCACCGAGCCCGAAGCTACAGTCACCGGCACGAATGGAGCCAACTACAAAGTGATGATGCCAAAGTTGGGCTGAACGGAGGGGTGTCGCGGGGTTCTCTCGGTGTGTGTCTGTGTGTGTGTGTGTGTGTGGGTATGAGGGAGAAGCGTGTCGGACCTGTTTTCGTCCGGCGGTGCCAATCGCTAGCTTGTCCAACAACTGTTTGTTGTTCACGCGTCCTACGTCAGCACGTCGTCATCCCACAAGGGCACGTTCAGCAGACGCAGTGTTACAGAGCGTTGCAAAAGAGCATTAAGAGGCTTACAGGCGGAATCCAGGTTACACTACGCAATTAGGACAGTGAGACGGTGTTTACATTTGAAGTAATCCTCCCACTCCACAGTACATTGTTGTACACCGGCGTACATCACTAAAGAGTGATAAAGAGTGAACACAAACATAAATAAAACGCATAATCAGTTATTGTTGTGTGGCCAAAGTGCTTTAATGCACAGAGTTGAAAACATGCAAGGAATAAGCGAAATATCGATGAAATGCTCACAACAGTGAGTATAAACAATACAAGTGTTCATCATCACTACAAACGCACATGATCACACAGAGAAAGGATTCACTTGTTGTCAGTTCCTCTCCCCTTTGATCATCCCAAGAGTCACCTGCATTGTTACTTCCACTTGTGTTTGAACGTTGCACATTGGTTAACTTCTTCCAGAAAAAAAGAGGGGGGAGGGGGGTCCCTAGGGGTACCTATTTTGCTATTTAGTGCTGATGCAAAATAAGAGGGAATGATCAGGGAGCTAAAGCAACATCTCAACAGGTTAGTGCAATACATGTGATATTAGGTTAAGTTATAGACATTGAGATTTAGTTGTGTGCCCCAATGAGTCCTCTGTGGTTTGTTTGGTCTCCAGGCACTGCAGTGTTATAGCTGCCGTTCGACACGCGGAACTTATGGACACCTAAACACTGAAAAGGATGAGTATAGGCTTCCAATGGTTGTTATACACAAGGGGCCCCGTTTGGATTGTAAATACAAGTTTGGATCTATAAAATCATTTGCTTGGCGACAAACTTGCAATTGTGCATTTTGCAATCAGAAATAACCAGTTCTTTCTTGTTGCCAGCAAGAAGCATGCGACAAGTAGGACGTTTCCCTAGAAAAGACTGACAACCAATATAAGAGCATAAAAACAGATTTAATTATACAATTTTAGTCACATACATTCACAATTAAAATTCTTGAGACTCAACGTCTTTAGCAGTGCTGTCATCCTTGGACATCTTGGTCTTCTTGGGGAGAAGTACTGCCTGGATATTTGGGATGACGCCACCATCGGAGATCGTGACCCCTCCCAGCAGTTTGTTGAGCTCCTCATCATTTTTCACCGCCAACAAGATGTGGCGAGGGGCAATTCGGTGCTTCTTGTTATCGCGGCTGGCGTTTCCTGCCAACTCCAGAATTTCTGCGCAGAGGTACTCCAGGACGGCTGCGAGGTACACTGCAGCCCCATTTCCAACTCGTTGAGCATAGTGGCCTTTCCTGAGTAGCCTGTGGATGCGGCCCACCGGGAAAGTGATGCCTGCTCTGGAAGACCGGGTCACTGATGTAGTTTTTGCTTTGGGCACGGCTTTCTTCCCGCGTCCAGACATCTTTGGCCTGAGTTCAGAGAAACACATCAGTCTAGATCACGCAGTCATTAAAATACATAGACATTTAAACAGGAATTTCAATTCAGCTTTTATTTTAAGAACTAATTAAAAATGTTACTGCAGTCAATATAAAGGCAGAAGTTGGCATCAATAACATTACACAACTCAACAATGAACTTTTAAAGCATTGAGACACATTAAAATGTACAGCCAACACCACCATTTAATTCTCACATTAATTAATAAACACAAACTTCATGAAAAAAATACACAGAACTTTGATCAACACTCACCAATATCCTGCACTTCTTGCAAGACGAGACAGAAACTACACATTGATGAGAGAATGCTGCTTTTATATCAGCCAGTCGTAATGTGTTGATTGATGACACCTGGCTCCCCTGCTACATGGAGGCTGCCTCATATTAACCATTAATCATCTCACAAACATTAAATAATAATTAAATGGAAACTTAAGTATTTTTTTAATCTGATTTATATGATGAAAATTTTGATCCTTCAGCGTTTCTGCACGTTTGCAAAGTTTGCCTGCTTTAACTAAATCATCTAAGCCAAAAAAACAAACACCTGCGTGGCCCGTGTGAGAGAGGAATCACAAATACAGGACAAGTGCAACTTTTAGCCCATAGATTATTACATTCAGAGTGAATGTAGGATTAACTGAACATGCTTGTATACAGTATGTGTAGATTGGGGGGGGGACTTGAATTTATAAAAGAACTTAACTTGCACTTCAGCTATTTGTCTCATCAAATAATTTGAAACCTTGACATTGACGTTTCTCTAAATGAACGCAATATAAATGATAGTCATCGTCAATGCAAATTTGTCAGTCATTGCCAGAAATGATGGCATTGTTCCTCAGCATCTCAAATATTTAAAAAAGTGTGCTTTTTGGAGGTACAAGTGGTAGAGTTAATCAGTAAAAAGTATTTGATTCTTATTATGTATGTGGTCATTGGATGTAAAATGTAGTCAGAGTAGTCCTGAACTTAAATCTATCAGGCATTTTCAGATATTAGGGATTTATTTATTTTTTTGTAGTACCTCAGGAATCAGTCTCAGGCCCACGACAATAAAATGGACTTCACCACTTTTTGAAGCTGTTTACAGGAGGCAGCAGTGTGAAACGTCTCAGCAGCAGGTGGCAGCGCAGGCCTCAGGTTAAAGATATACAGCCTGTGACTCCCTCTTTAGTTCTCATTCATTCATACATGTCATTTATAGAAGCTTAAACAAATCCATTTAATGACGCGGGACATTCCTGAAGTGACTATGATCTAAATGACTGACGGCACTTCACCTGTTCTCCCCTCTTAACTTTGAATTTTCTACTTTGCCAATTTCTGACGTTACAGACGACGGAGATAATAATATACGAATGTGAATAAGGTCATCAGCATTAACATCTTAAAGCGCCTCAATATGAGACTGAAAATAATGTGTAAATTCAAAAAATGGAGCTGTACTTGACACCTGTTGTGTCCCATGTGAGGCACACATTTCCAACACATGACATCAGGGAACTTGCGTCTGTTTTAATATACAGTTTAATATCAAGGTACTTTTTTCTCGCAGTAGGGATCAATTTGACAGGCAGCGAGCGATGGAGGCGACGGAGAGGCAGAGGCACGCTTTGACCGTGAGGATTCACTTTGGAACATGGCAAGGGGCCAGAGCAAGACAAACACATCGGGGGAACCTTCCCATCAGGTCGTCCTTGGACAGATTGGATGTGATTCCGTTCAGCCCCAACGCAAGGGGGACCGGATGGGATTCACGGGCCGTCATGCAGCGAAACGCAGCGCGCCTCTCTGCAGCCTGACTCTCTCTCTCTCTCTCTCTCTCGAGTATGTGAAGTATAAAGCCAGGGAACACATTGAGCTGATTTCTTGCAAAATGCTTAACGATGCCTCGGCAGAGACTGTGGTGTGGGAGACTTTCTGCTGTAGCTTTACATCCAATGGGTTGTCAGTCGTGGAGACTGTCGTTTTGTTTTTTTGTGGCGTTCTCCTCAGAGTCATCATCTGGATCAAGCCTGGGGACCCTCTATTTATTAGCAACTGTAGCTACTAACACTGACATTCGCGGTCTGCTGCCGAGGGCAGAGAGAGGAGACGAAGGGGAGAGCAGAGGGAGCCGAGGAAATAATCCAAACACAGGATTTAAGTCAGGGATTGAGCGCAAAACCAGACACTGAAGCTGCGAGCAGGAGTACTATTGTCCTCTCCTATAGCATTATCAGCAAAAAAAAACAACGGGGAGTTGAACTTACCGTTAGATCTTTTCATTTGTTCCACTCAGGTGGACAAGTGAACGGCAAAGCCTTCAGTACGGCTGTCCAATCTTGTAATCAGAAGGTAATAAAAGCGCTCCTAATGCGAGGTGTCCACGCAGTAATTGCAGGGAGTGTCGTTCTTTGAGAGGGTCCACGGTAATTATGGAACCTTACGGACACCCACCACGCAGCCTGGTGCCCCGAGGTCCCGAGGTGCTCCTGAAAATAAGTATGCCTTTGAGCCTGTGGATACTTGCCAGGATTTCTTCTTTAGCCTCATATGAACATTAATATATACATATATATATATAGAATATATAGAATA
>JAFBJU010000190.1:329741-347241 GCA_016785305.1 Colistium nudipinnis
AACCCGTCTATTTTTCCTTTTTTTTTTTTTTTTTTTTCTTTCTGCGGCCCGTGTTAACGTACCTCGGGAGCGTCACGTGCTGCCGCTGCTCGGTAATGGGCCCTTGTTATTCACGCGCCCGTTATCGACTCTGTTCTTCGGACGACACGTGTGCGTTGGCGATGTAGGCGCCTTGGACGGAGAAACGGTGTCGTGAAAAAAATGACCTGGCACCGAGCTGCTTATAAGACAAAGACGAAAAAGGTGGGTATATGCCTCATAAGCGCATTACATTGTTGGTATGTGGCTCGGATATAGGATGAAGTGGAAATACACTGTCCAGCCGCACGTTTGGGAAACGACAATCTTTTTTTAGTACAGAAGTACAAAGCCAATGAAATGCAGGCCCCCCCACGTTGAATCTCGTCATCCTCTCTCCCTTGCTTTTACCTTTCTCTTCTTCTTCTTCCCCCTCTCTGCCTGATAGAAGGGGGAGTTTGCAGCGGTCACCCTAAAATATAGTGACTTCCTCCAATTCAGCAAATGCACTAGCACAGTTCGTTTTACCATGTAGAATTTAACAGCAGACCCCCTCACACTGAGCAGCGAAACAAAGAGGCCGCGGCCGGAAAAAGGAAAAACCCCGGTTCCCAAAAACCCCTCGAAGCCTGACCAGAGACTAGAGGTACGTGTGGAAGTGTGAAGTGTGAAAAAAGTGCCACTCTGCTCCTCGTTGTTTTAACTCTTTCGGGGTGATTTTTAAAAAAATCTGCGGCTTCCCCGCTGTGGAGTCTGGACTTTGTTTCCGGTGTTACGCTGTGACGGGGCATTCCTACCACTCGCCCCTGGTTGCTGACCACGTAGCGCTTTGAATCTGCAAGTCATAAAATACACCATGATGAGTCCAACCTGGCAACCGCCGCCGAGCCTCCAATCACTCACGTCCTTCTGTAGCGTCCTCCCCTCTCTCTCTCTCTCCCTCTCTCTCTCTCTCTCCCTTTTCCCGTGTGTGCTGCTGAACATCTGGAGAAGAGTGATATTCTCCAAGTAAACAGACCAACAGCTGTCCACCAGCTCCTGTGTTTCCTCTCCCCATCCCTCTCTCCCTTCATCACTTGATTCCTCCTCCTTACATCTCTCTCCCCTTTGCTTCTGGGCTGCGGGACAGTTTCTGTTTCAGGCATTCTGTGCCCTCGCGTCTGTTTGTTTCTTTTCTTTTCCCTCATCAACAGCTGCGAACATCGGCGACGCCTCCCACACCCCCCACCGGTTTTTCGGACGGCACAAATGGCTTGCTGGGCATTTGATAGAGCTGGGAAAATTAGAAAGGGCTAATTCCTTCTTGCAATTTCAATCTCATCTCTTTTATTCCGTCCAATCAATACACTACTGACGGGGCCCTCTCACCGGTGGCGGCAGGATTCGTTTATTGGTCAAAGACATTTCCATAATGGGGCTTGACAGTATGCATTCTCCTGGATCACCCGACTTTTCATTGTCTCTCTGAAAAATGAAAGCCACGCTGCAATGAACCGGAAATAACCTTTAACGTGGGCGGGTCACGGGGAGACTTGGGAGGTAAATATCCCGAGGAGGGGACCCCCATGCCATCCACATCTCTGCCTCCTTTCCCAGCATCTGTCTGATTCGAATGAAACTTCAGAAAATCTCCTCTCTCCCCTCCACTCCAGCGGTATATTTCCTTTAAATGCGCGCCTCGAGCGCCGAAATCGAATCCGAGGCAGCGAAAGCAGGAATAACAGACCGAGGGAAGGAACGAATGCCATTTCCATTCCAGCAGGGACAGCATCCATATCGCGAAACACCTGTAATAACACCATTTCTCATCCTGGCGCTGTGACGGAATAAGAGGAGGGAAGACGGGGACGAGTTGGAGGCAAAAATGAAGAGATGGGCGGATGACAAAAGCGTTATCTTGTGCTTGGCTTTTATTTGCCGAGGGTGAATCCGGGGGGACAAACTGCTGGTCTTTCAGCAATATCCCAATTTTGCCACGACAACGCACAGGCCGGCAACGAGGGTCGGAGAGGGAGAGAGAGGAGGCCTTACCTTGAGCGAAGGCAGACACTGGCCCCCGGGGCCGGCGGTGGGGCTCGTGACGGCCGCTTCCGGCCAGCGGCCGCCGGCCAGCGGCGCCCGACCGCGCGACGTGCTGCACCTGCCTCGTTCGGCGGCCCCCGAGGCGCGGTTCCGCTCGCTCGCTCGCTCGGGCCCAGCACGAGCGTGTCTTTGAAGCTCGGAGGCGAAACCCAAAACCCTCGCTATCTGTTTTATGTGTTCCAGACTCGAACCACCAAACTGAGCAGCAGCGCCAGCAGCAGCATGCAACTGGTGGATACATCCACATCTGCTCCGGTCATCTGGGACACTATGATTTTATTGCGTGACACACTATATGGATCAAACTGCAATTTAGTGTACTTAAGGGGTTAGCGTGATTGAAAACTGTTTCTGATTTCCAAAAGGGACTCTTTTTGCAGCCATTAAGGGTGCGTGACCTCAGCATCACAAGCGGTGTCCCGGTTCTTCCGCGGCCGCCGGCGTATCCCTGTCATCTCAGCTTCTATTTATCATTGAGGTTTGAAAAAAAAAAACAGCAGGCACACACCGTGCGTACTGGCGCGTCCTTGCCAAATGCACACATTTTCACATGTGGCTCTCAGGAAAATATGGAAAAGGATTGGGGGACCAAAAATTGACATTTATTTGGGTAGTTTGGGGTGAAGCAGAGGTGCGTTTTCCATTTTCTCAGCTTTTCTGTGTTTTCGTGTGTAAAAAAAAAAAAAGAATCTGTCATGTAACCTCTGATTTTATATCTGGTCTTAATCCAAACTGCGTTTCAGAAAGGAATCATTAAAGTTTTTATGGGTACACTGGGTGGGCTACACAACGGAACCGGCAGCTAGTCCAGCGCAAGGAGGAAGGAGTCCTGTTGCTCGGGCTGTTGTTGGTGATATATGTTACTAAATAACTGGGACATGCTCCAAAGTTCAACTGCAGCTCTGTTTGCTGGCACACTATACACCCATGACTATACAATTTAGCAGAGCAGTTTTTTCCTTCTTTAAATCGTTCAATACATGTTTCTCCGATAAAAATCCAATCCCAAAATGTGAAAAAAAAAACAAAAAAAAACAATCCAGTCAGAACAAAAGTCTGTTATGTAAGCTTCAAATTTTCGGAAAGTAGCTGAAGACGAAGCCGCTGAGAACTGTTTCGATCGTATGCAGCTACGACTCCCGTTTTTTTCTTCGGACCCCGTAGCTCATTAGAGTTCCCAGCAGCTGTAAGATCGATTCCTCCCCCGTCTCCCCCTATCACACTTAAAAGCACCCCTATCCATAAAAGTCAAAATCCCCACCACAAGCTCTGCATAAGCACGAGGCACAAAACTTTTTGGTACGGTTGATGGTGCAGCCAATGTCCGGGGGAAACTCGGGTCAACGTTAACCGATAACAATATCACTGTTTATAAATCAAATTGAAATGAGATTAGATTTGCAGAGCCTGAGCACACCTCTGGCTGTCATTTAGTAATCGCTCTGTAATCCCTCCTGCTCTCCCTCTGCTTATCTGGGGTCTATAAAATCCCCTCTAATCGCACCATCTAACACCTGCACCTTTGGCCTGCACAATTATTGTTCCATCCTGCTGATATAATAGTGTTATCTATATCCTATCTGTTCTATCTTGGAGGTATTTTTATTTCCGATTTTTGGGGGGAAATAATTCAAACTTGGGCTTCCCCTGCATTTATGACCTTATTTTATGTATGTGCTTTTACATTTTTTATTTTCTGCTTGTGTGAGCCGTATAGAAGGAGCCCGTCACCCGAGATTCCCATCGCCAGCAACTACGCCACGAAACCGCTGCGCGCAGTCAAAATCTTGAGTCTTAAATCTAGGACAAATAAATCCAGACACCTGGTGATAAGTGCGGGCCTGGGTCCATGTGGCCCGGTCACAGGGTGTAAACCTCCATTGCTCCTCTGCAGGATTTATAGGCTGAGGGGAGCTGCTCCTCGGGGCTGACTGGGTCAACTCCGCTACCACCCAGCCTGAAACAGACTCCATACCTGACAAGATAAGCTTGGTCATATCCTCGCCCTTGGTCAGTACTGGAGCACCTGTGAGAGGAATAAAAGCGCACCTCAGATATCTCAGATATGAGACAGAGGCAGCCTATGGCCTTACATCTGTGTTGGATCCTCCGCGGGTCTGATCGGGGGATCTGTCACAGATCAGAATCTGCGTGTGGAGCTTTGATTACGTGCATTAAGTTGTAGCAACTCACCCGAGTAAATAACCTATAGGAAAAATGACGCTTGACGCTATACTGAGGAGGCAAGGGGGGGGAATGTGACGCCTGTCGTGAAACAATGACGCCAACAACCACAAAAAAGTATTCAAGAACGGGAAAACCGGTTGCATAAACCACACGGATTGGATGGAAAAATACGACAACTTAAATCGCATCCGCCCGGCGGCCGTGCGCACGCGACACCAAATAATCCCGTGAAACACCTGTTACCAATCGAGCCCCCATGGCAAAAACAAAGACTCCGCGGGTCGGCCTGAAAGAGGACAAGGTTTGGACGGGCGAGATAAAAGCAACGATTTGCGAAGGGGATGCGGAAGGATGAGCGAGAGAGATAAGCCGGGGAAAGGTAGAATAAACAACGCGTTAGGTGAAAGGCTGAAGGAAAAGGGGTCAGAGGTCATCGCTCCGCGTTACAGGCCGTGAGATGAAATGTGCCGGTGCAGAACCAGGAGAGCCACAGAAAATGATGAAAAGACACATCTGATGTGCACATCTTTCATCCAGCTCTTTCTGATTCTTCTTGATTTTCTTCTCTCTTACGCTCCTTTTCTCTCAGACACACACACACACACACACACCAACATTGCTACCTTACAAACAGTCGGACTATGCCGACAGACCACAATGCCGAGAGTCCAAGCGACACTAACATGTTATTGAAGGTCTCCTTTCAAAATGTGACCGCAAAGATGGTTTCGTGATTCTCTTCGAGGAATTGTCGCGGGGGAACTTTGATAGGTGCGGACTGACCGATAGGTCCTTATCAAAAGCGGAGAACTCTCCGCTGCGTTGCGAACTGCAACATTTATGTGTCACGAACTCACAAAATGTGGGCCCAAAAAAGAACCCAGGGAAAGCGCGCCAGGCCAATGCAATGGCCCCCAGGAATTGTGACCACTGGCGCGTTGTGGTCAGAATTTTCTTTTTTGAGATTGCGCAGATTGAACTCACTGCCCTCTAACAGACTGATACGAATGGGAAAGGCACACAGGTCAGCAGTGTGCATCCAGTTGCAATCTGACACTGTCAATGGCAATTTCAATTGCACGTTTGTTTCAGACCTTTTAAAACAGTAGCTTACATTTAAGCAGTGTGGCAAAAAGATTGCTGCAAAGGTCATTCAGGTTCAAAAACGCAGGCCTCCTCCCCTGAAATCAGCAAGGGGGGGGGGGGTTAACAGCTTATTGCTTTCTGAATATTTAGTAAAAAACTAAATGCACACCCTTGCTATTTGGTGTTGAGATCTAATCCCATCTCTAACGCCCAGGAATGTCCGAGCCCTGGCCGTCTGTTTGACCCCTGCATTTGCAAAAAAAAAGAAAAAAAAAAAAGGAATGACAGAAGAATGACCGCACATCCCTGGCAATGCCTCCGTGAGCTATCTGCGATCAGGAAGCATGTGTGTGCTGATCATGGGGCGGGGGAGGGAAGTGATACAGCGGCTCAGCGGTTTTGTCCGAGAGGATGTACGTCGGAGAGAGGACATTTCCTCTCGCGTTTAAACCTTGAACTCAAACTCGCAGCTGTATTGATGTGAGAATTCGATGCCACGTCCTTCGCAAAGCTATCGTATTCGGAACTTTGTTTGGATCTGCACCCGCTGTGGGACGGAGGCTTCCTCTTGGCTCCGGCACACGAACACCGAATCCGCTGCGGGCAGGAGACCCTGGAGGTCCTTTTTTTTATTTATTTTTTTGTTTGCTTGTTTTTCTTCAGGCACTCGGGCCGCAAAAATAAATGCAGAGATGGCAGCGAGGAGAAAAATATCAAATGGGGGGAAGAAAAAAAAAATCGGGTGACAGTCGATGCTGCTTGCTGTGTTTATTAGAGGTATATTGTCAAACATTTTTTTACAGGAGTTTGCTTTAAATGTTTCCATTCAGAGAGAAAAATGCAACACTGAAAAACAATCACTACGCTCAGCGGAGAACACGTTTTAAAGCCCCTGTTTGAAAGGCACTGAAGTCCCGGTCTTCTTCCATTTTTTTTTCTTTTTTTTTTTTTTTTCTTGCACACATGCAAACACGAGGAACAAAGACACCTGTGGTTACACACTTCAGTAGCTACGACACACAGAGCTCTCCGATGGCTTGTTAGTTGAGCTTTTTGAGGCCATAATGTCCGCCATCATGTCGTGTTGGACACCAAACACATGTGCAATGACTAGGTGGGGAGTTGGAGTAACACAAGACTGACACACAATGAACATTTGTACGGATGCAAAGCGACCATAACTTGCTCCATGTCGACATTCAGTTTTTCGTAATGCCTTTGTCGAGTGCGGGTATCTTAAATATTCTCAAGATTAAATACACCATATTGCTGCTATTTAAATATATATATATATATATATTTATATCGTGTCTTTTAACTTACAGTTGCGATTCATGTTCATGAATTATGTTTCACCACAAGACAACCATCACTTGGATTTTTTTTTCTCCACGTCTGCAAAAGAAATGTACAAAAAGTCTCTCTCTTCTCTTTTTTTTTTTTTTTTTTTTTTTTTTTAAATAATAATAGTGATACATTCAAACCATAGCATAATAGTTCCTCCGCATTATTGTTGTGGTGTCTGTTTTTTGTTTTTTTTTAAATAGCTTGTGACGCAGGAGTGTTTACATTCTGTCGTTATGTCAATGTCCATAAGAACAGACGCCCCCCCCCCCGCCCCTACTGTCACACAAAGTTGAAACGCTGACGCAGGAGTGTTTACATTCTGTCGTTATGTCAATGTCCATAAAAACAGACGCCCCCCCCCCCGCCCCTACTGTCACACAAAGTTGAAACGCCATGCTGGTGCCATTGTCGTATTGCCTATGCCGTGGTACCATCACAAGTGCGTACACTCCGGCCCCCCGGAGCACAACTGCCCACCCTTACTGTTACCCATTTCCTCTGCCCTCTTCTGCCTGTCAGACAATGATGGCGGGAGTCGGGCGACGTTGCGCACAGCTGTCGCGGCGCTAAATGGGATTGTGGGGAAAAATGAATTCCTCTGCAGTTGACCTGTGGTGACCATATTTCCACTTGCACTTCTACCTCTGCCTTATTGTGTGATCATTGTGTGACAGCAGTGTGTGGCAGATTATGTCAGCCCCCCCCCCCCCCCCATTTTCTTTCCTTTTCTCTTTCTGACACATTCCTTGCACATGATTATGAACATTTAGCTGCTTCCTCCTCTCCACTCGTCCTGCTCATTGCTACAGTTAAGTGGCTTTCATACGTTTTTGTTTTCGCTTCCCGCCACGTGCATTTTTTTCATGCTTCTTGCTTCCTTCTCCTTCGAATGCAACCCTGTCCATGTCTACGTCGTCCCTCCAACTGAGTTTTTTTTGGTTTTTTTCGTTGGTCCACTACCGACAGCCGCAGCCCTCCACCACCATGTCCTGGTAATTCTTCAGCACCACTCTGTCTTGAGGGTCCAGGTAGAGCAGGGCGATGGGGCTGAGGGAGGTGGGGACGCAGCAGGCCCGGGGCACCGCTCCGTTCACCGAGTTCACCAGCGTTTGCACCATGGCGTGGCTGGACGAGTTCATGTGGTCGGCCAGCGGGAAGCGGCACTCGCCCAGGCAGAAGAAGGCGTCGTAGCCGCTGGGCGCAATGATCCACTTGTGCCAGCCCACGTCGTTGAAATCTACGTACAGAGGATGGCGGCGGCACCGGTTGCGAGACAGGCGTTTCAGTTTGGCAGCACGCCCGCCGTTTCTTTTCACTCTCCCTCTGTCGCTCCAGCCGACCCCACCTTTGTCGCCCCCCCAACCCGGCACTGTATCAGCCGTTTTCTTGGCCCTCCCCCAGGATTGGCCCCTACTGCGGCCCTTGCTGCTGCTCCTGGCCCTCTCTGTTGTCCCCTTTCTCCCCCGCATCCTCTGGCCGCCACCTGGGGTCCTCCTGCCATGTTTGACCAAAGGCTCCCCACGCCCGTCGTGACTATAAGTCACCAAGAGGGGTCTCTCCTGGGCCCAGCTATGCTCGTCCTGCCCTGCGGACCGGCATACCCTCAGGTGGCCCCCCTTGCGGGGTTTGCTCTGGTCAGGCAATAGGGAGGTGCCGTTCTCAGGTCTGACCTCCAGGACAAAGCTCAGGCTGCCGCTCCTCGCAAGAGCCTCATGGAGGAGCTTCGCACTTAGGCTGAAAGCCTCCCAGAAACCGTCCGCTTTATGACTGTGGAGGCCAGACGTGAGTAACCTCGTCTCCAGCAGAGCGGGCTCCGGGTCCTGGTGGCGCTCTGAGAGGTATAGGTTTAATCTGTGGTGCCCGGGGCCCAGGGAGGCCCTGTCACTGCGGAGGAGCCGGAGCTCAGCGGAGAGCACTCGCTCATCCTGAGGGATGGAGGAGATATTGAAGAAGATGTTGACCCTCGTATGATCATCTGCGATAGGACTGTCTCCAAAGGGCTCTAAGAGAAACATGAAGAGAGACAAGAGGGTATGGGAGTTCAGGGTGGTTTAAACTTACTCCATTGGAATAGAAATGCATGCCACATTCACTTCATAGGTCACAGGCAGATGCTGACTACGTTACATTTGTAATACGCCAAATCTTTTGTGCCAAATCCTAAAGTCAGGAATATTTACAATCTACCAGTTACCACTACACACACCAGTGTGTATCTTGATCGCTTTTTCAATTTGTATCGATCCTGGCAAACAGGCTTCCTAAGTCTTGGCTAATTTCCAAGCTGCTGTGGAGAAAAGCAGTGAATTGACGAAAGAATTGGTCTTGTCCGATAAAAGAGCAGAGAAAGCTCTGTCGCCCCAGGTTCGGCGCTTGGTCCTGGGGGTTCGAACATTGTAACGTTCCAACAGTTAAGTAGCTCCACCATTAAACAATTCTTACCACTGTGGTGATAGCTGCGCACGGTGTTGGCCTGCTGGATGTGCTGGCTTGGGAAGTTAAACAAAGGGTCCTCCACGAGATGGTACTGCTGCTGGTGGAAGCGGTAAAGATCCAGGAGGTACCGGGGCACCGGCACTCCGGGCCGAGGGTCCGGCTGCGACTGCAAGCCCAGCCGGCTCAGGAGGAGGCTCTGGACGGCCTGCGCCAGGCTGGGCTGCGGAGGGGAGCCGGCCGGCGGCTGCAGGAAAGAGGAAGGCGTGGGGGACACCCTGCCATGGTCGATCTCGCTGGTGTCTCCACCCTGGCGACCAGACGAGGCTTGAGGTAGCAGCAGGACCATGAGGAGCAGGAGGTTAGCAGGGAACATGGTGGACCTGGGGGAGACAGAGGGGAGAGGATGGTGGGACGGGTGCGGCGGACGAACGAAGGATGGACCGGCTGTACAGACCTTTTTCCGTCTCTGCAAAGTCCCCATCGGTTGCTTTTGTTCGCTTTTTGTGCATCGCCAGGCTTTCGGACATGAACTACGTAAATCATACGGTTAAATGACACAATATATGGAGTTGTTCTGCGAGAAAAAAAAAATCTGCAAAAGCAATAGCTCCGACTGGATGCTCCAGGTCTCTGTATATCATGCTTATGTCTTCTTCTTCTTCTTCTTCTTCCTGGACACACTAGTTTCTCATTAGTCCTCAGCCTTCATGTGGCATATGCTCAAGAAATCTACCGTCCACATAGCCATATGAAGCCGTTAATTTATGGCGAACTCCTTGCCCCCAAGACCCATATACTGTATCTCCTATAGGCCACCTAAACAGGAGCCATCTCTCGCTGTACTTTCATCATACCGTTTGTGGGTGAAAGAGATCACAGTGCTGACAGGCGTGAGCGTGTGACACATTCAGCATTCATCAAACGCTGTGGACTCTGGTGACATGTTATGGAGTTGCGGGGTCCGTCATTGGCGGGTAACCATTTTTTTGTCCCTGCTCTCCTCCTTTCAATATTACTGGATAGCTCTACAACTTCCTGAAGCGAATTTCATTCAAGTAGCTGATTGAGTTCAACATAAATTACAAGTACATTGATTGTAGAAGTCGTATATTTGTTTTCGCCCCTCGCCGATCTTGAGGCGCTTTGAATGTATTTCAACATGTGTAAAACGGATTCAAATATAAAATACAGGCCTGTTTAACAGTTCAGTCTGATGTCAGGATCAAAACACAATTTCGATTTTTCCGTGAAAACTTTAGCCACCGCTCTTTGCTCATTGACTTTAGACTCTGCCCCCTTGCGGGCCACGCTGATAACCGCTCTTTATGATGAGGAGTAAGCACATTGTACATGTACGATAAAGTTGGAGTTCGTGTCTCCTCTTTTTGGATTCTCTGTCACAATGCAGATGCGCGCTCTCAGATTTATACCTACTTCATTCACGGCAAGCATAATTACTTTTTATGTTCTGCCCCTGCCTGCCTCATAAAGTCGAACCAAAGCCATACGGGTACCAGCCGTACTGATATATTGCCGCCGTTTTTGAAACCAGGTGATCTTCTTATCTCCTTCTCTGCCTTTTTCCGTGACCCGGTGCGGGAACGCGACCAAAGACGGGGGTCACGCAGTCACCGCCGGCCGACACCCCGCAACTCCGTAGTGCAGCCGATAATAAGTGAGCGGGTAATTAGAAAGCGAGCAAATCCAGAGACCTCTTGACCTGAAGAGGTGGAGGGTGAGGAGTAAAAAGTTCAAAAGCGCTGAACTCGACCCGTCGCATCAGACAGGGGCAATCTCCATGACAAACGAGCTGAACTTCTACACAATGGGGAAGGATCGAAAACAAAAATGTTATTCTAGTTGTCCCTCTGGTTGAAAAAGTATATATATATATATATATATATATATATAGGATTGCACTTGCAACTATCTGTGTTCTTGTCCAAGCTCTCGCACATCCCTCATCTTTATCTCTATCCCATCACGGAAAACAAAAATGTTATTCTAGTTGTCCCTCTGGTTGAAAAATTATATATATATATATATATATATATATATAGGATTGCACTTGCAACTATCTGTGTTCTTGTCCAAGCTCTCGCACATCCCTCATCTTTATCTCTATCCCATCACGCCAAGGGACAGAGAATTGATTAGGCCCTGTGCAGCGTGATAACAGAGGTGTTTAAAACACGTAATGACACTGTAATGACAGCTAATCTCCCCCCCCCCCCTCCCCCACACTGCCAGAGAGAAAAAAAAGGGTTAAGAGCGGGTCACAGGTGCAAAGGAGTGTATGCTTTTTTTTTTTTACGTGTGTGTTTTTTCATATACCTGTGTGTGCGTGGTGGTCACGTGGTATGCGGTTCAAAGGGCGGGCCTGGGAAAACAAGTCGCGTCCAAGCGTGGGATTGTGGCAAGCTGTCCATTGAGCTCGCGGAGGCCCAGCCCAGGACTGTTTCACCTGGGGCGACGCGGCCGAGGACAATTACAGATTAGACACGCCGCTGCAACAACCGCTCCCACGCGCCTCGTAAAAGCCAGATTAAGGACACAACCACGACACCTCTCTGCTGCACTTTCCTCACCTGCGAAAGCCACCCGGGTGGGGTTCGAAGGTCGACGGCGGCAAGGTCGTCGCACGGCAGGGCGGGTCCCACAATCCTGGGACCTACCCCCTACCCCATCACTTTGACATACTTTGACAGCCTCTCTGTTCTCCCTGGGGGTGTCTCCGTGTTGCGTCTGCTCCCGTCGAATTCAAAGCGGGCCAAAGAGGATCCAGGGTCCTAAATTAGCAGGTCCCGTGTGCAACCCATCCTGCATGAGGTCGACTCATTCCAGTTAGCCAGAGTAACTGACAATTTTTTTATGACTACAATCCCCCCCCCCCCCCCCCCGTTAGCCAGAGTAACTGACAATTTTTTTATGACTACAATCCCCCCCCCCACCCCCCCACCCCCCGGTTCTTCCTTATAACTCAGACCTTTTTTTGTATTTATTATTATTCTTTTCATCTCTGTCAGGGATCTGGCATGAACATAGACTAATGAAATGTAGCTGGCGGAGGGGGAGGGGGGGGAGAGCCGTATGATGGATGGGTCAGGGACGAGGTGAGATAAAGGGTTGAGCCCCCCCCCCCCCACACACACACACGCACGCACGCACGCTTGTGTGCGTGCGTGTGCCTGTCTGCGGCGCGGACTATAAGACATATCGGCTGTGACCCGACCTCCCGAGCAGACAGTGGCGCGACCCCGGCGTGCAGCCGTCGCCGGCCTGCCCCGTGTCGCTCTGAACTCGCTGATTAAAACCTCTGACCTCTCGTGTCTCTTCGGACGTGCGTCTCTCTCTCTCTCTCTCTCTCTCTGCCTCTCGTTTTATCTGTTTGTCTCAAACCCCCGCTGCCTTTTTTCCCTTCCTCCTTCCTCTCTGCGTTCCTTGAACTTTGTCCTTTTGCTTTGTCCTCCGTGTTGTCATACACCGTGTTTTTTCGCGCTTGCCCGCATCACCTTCCCATTCCCTCTCTCCCCGCTTCCCTTCCCTTCCCTTCCCTTCCCTTCCCCGCCATAAATGTTGCTCTCTTTTCCTATGCCCTGAACGAATGGTGTTTTCGCGGAAGAGTGTGGCGGGCCGCCGCCGGGCCAGAGGGGCCGGAGTGTCACCGCGAACCGCCTGATTTATCCACCGCCGCTGTCTTCGCGCTATGCCTGGTCCCCCGACTTTCCCTTCCTGTTGTTCTTCCCGTGTTTCTTTTCCCAAATTCCTCCCCCCTTCCAGCGTCGCATTTTTCTACGCTGTCGTCTCATTCTTTTCAGAACATGATCCGTGCGGCATTCATGCCACAGGGTTCATTTTCCTCGCTCTGAGCTTACTCAAATACTTGACAATTATGTCATATTGGACGGCCTCGTGAGCCCAAAGTGCACGCACCTGAGAACCCTCGTGCGGATACATCGGTGTTCAGTGAAGCTCTTCTTTTCTTTTTCCCCCCCCCCCACACAACGGCCCTTGCACCGTAACAGAAAATGTGCACGCTTGCAGTAGTCTGTCCAGTCAACTATGGGCCGACTGGGGTAATCCCCCATAATATTCCCCCTGTTTAACTGGTCGTTAGTGCACCGCTTTGAGGTGCGGACCTAAAAACTTGGATGGAGGCGGGGTGAGAACAGTCGGGAGTGAAGTTGTAGTTGTGCTCCCTGAGGCGTAACGGATGAAATCATTCGAACAATATTCCAGGTAGGCTGCTGTGTCATTTTATTGGACTCCGCTCGAACAGAACTTTAATTCATCCCAGCTGGATTAGCTGGCTAATGACGTCCCTAACACACATGCACGCGCGCAGCCGCACACACACACACACGCACGCACACACAAGTTCAGAACAGAACATTGTTTTGACACATGCTAACAGCCAGGCAGAGTGCGCACTAACACCCAGTACCCCCCCCCCCCCCAAAAAAAAAACTTGTAAATGACTCTCGTCTTAATTGGTGCAGTCTGTAAAACTCTAACTTTGTGGGTTACTCTAAGGTGGGAGAGTATAATATATATGAACGTTTACCTACACCTATCCTTAGCGTAACGCAATTTTGGCGCCAATACCTGTGTCGACGGTTTCGCGTCGCCACCAAATCCTTACAAACAAGACCACATTGGTGCAGTCTGTAAAACTCGAACTTTGTGGGTTACTCTAAGGTGGGAGAGTATAATATATATGAACGTTTACCTACACCTATCCTTAGCGTAACGCAATTTTGGCGCCAATACCTGTGTCGACGGTTTCGCGTCGCCACCAAATCCTTACAAACAAGACCACACAAACACACACAGACACTTGACCTGCACGCACCCGCACAGAGAGCCAATCAGCTGGGGTCAAAATCTGGCGGTCAACTCGACTGCAATTTCATGCACCTGCCGGACCGACGGTCACTATCTACACACACTATGTTTTGGCCTAAGTCTGATTTATGGACGGGCTCCGCCCGAGCCTCGGCGGGTCCCCATGTATCCACAACTTATCTGATCCTGGTGTTTTTTTTTTTGGTTTCTTTCAACATCTCCTCTTTCGTCCCAGCCAGGTACGCCCGGAGGTCTCGGCGTCACAAGTGCATTGTGGTTAACAGCTGAGCTTGTACTTTGACCTCAATCCCCCCCCCGCCCCCCCCCCCCCCCCAGTGGGAGCAACAGTGGAAATCCTGACACATCTAAGCCATGACCGGTGAAAGCTCAGAGGCTGCTCAGAGGTTGCGCGTCTGACAGCTGAAGCGATGTGAAATACAGAACAAAAACACACCTCTGCTTTTCCCATTAAAGTGTCGAGACCGAGGGCCAATCCCGACTGTGCCTGTTGCAGAGGCTGGTGAATTACGTTATGCTCTTTGAACTCATAATGGGCACATTATTCTCGGACAAGTTGCTTACGGGACAAGATTTTGATTGAGCAACACACGGCGTGCCAGCGCTGTGTGCATGTGCACGAGTGTGTGTGTGTGTGTACGCATTTTTCCCCAGAGTGACTAATGGTTTCAGCAGCACAGTTCCTGTGGCCTGTGGCTTGACAGACAGAAGTGCGTGTGCGTGCGGGCGTGCGCGCGCGTGCGTGTGTGTGGAGAGGCTTTGGGATGAGGTACTCACGTCCAGGTGTGGTGGGATATATGCAGAGTCCATGGTTTATCCTCCAGCTCCAGTGTTACGATCCCTCGGCTCTTGCTCTCGCTCCTTTTGGACAGAACGGACACAGTGGACTGTTTATCTCTCCTTTTCTTTTCTTTTTTTCCCCCTCTCGCTTTGCCCTCTGTCTTTTGACTCCTCTCAGGGCAGCCGGTGTCTCCTGTGTCTCCTGTGTAAATGGACTGAAGATAATGCTGATGGCTCCATGTTTTGTTTTTTTTCTTTTCTCCCCTCTCCGCTCCTTCGCTCAGCTTCTCATCCTGTTGTCAGAGTCAGATAAGCCGACTCTTGAAAACATCCACCGGCTTCCCCTCGGCCCGCCTGACCTCTGCTCGTGGGCGACTCCCTCTCTCTGCCGCCTGCACTTCCAGCCCCGCCGGGTTTGCACTGTCGCCGTGCACGGGAGCTGCACGAGGAAAACGAGTTGTGTGCGTCTGTCTGCCTGGGCTCTATCACTGACAACAACTCCCTCTTGTTCCTACACCTCCTTACTATGAGTCTCTCCCTTCCTCTCCACTCAGTTCCTCCTTTTTGTATCTCCTCCCCCTTTCCTCTCTCTCTCTCTCTCTCTCTCTCTCTCTCTCTTTCTCTTTCTCTTTCTCACCCACTCTTCCACACACACACACACACCTTTTTCTTTGGTCTTTTTCCTTTGCCATGCAAAGTGTCCAGCTGCTAAACTCAGTTTAAGTCTAATTGGTTTCCTGGCCACTTAGATCGTCCCAAATAGTGATGTCACAAAGGCCGGCCCCAGTACATTTACAGGCTGTTATCTTTCTCGCTCTTTTTCATACAAACACGCACTCACGCACACACACGCACACACACACACGGTGACCAAACCCAACACACGAGCGGATTGTCAAAAACATATGCACAAATGGCTTTTACGCTCACACACACTCGCGAGCATGCAGATCCCATCAACACTTGTATGCACACATGTGCATACAACCCGGCCCAGATAATGCTGGGGTGAGAACACCGAAGCAGACTAATTATGTTCCACATTTTCTCCTTCAACCAACTCACCTGCGGCTTTTCATTGGCACCATTTTAGGTTTCGGCCAACATGCTCGCGGACACCGGCGCTGTCATTATAAATACGAGGCCCCATGACACTGAATGAGAGCAAACGGATTCAGTTACGAGACAAAGGTATGAATGGATGACTCATAAGAGCTGCCATGAAGTCACTGCAGTTGGGTTTCGTGATTGGATGGAGGCAAGCGTTGAGGTAAAGACTGGAAACGGAAAAAAAAGGAAAACGCAGGCTGTGCGTCTCCACTACGGGTTGAAGCAAGGTGCATCTGTCCTTCCAGTGCGGAGCGGGTGGCGGGGTGAATTTGTATTCATGGGCTGGGCCCATGAGAAAACGTCTCTTTAGGATGCGTCGTCTCACATATTAGATCTCATCTGGAGAATCGTTTGCCCACGTCCCCCTGCTCCTCCTCTCTGTCCCCTCCACTTGCTCTTCCCGTTGACTCTCGTACAAGCACACAAATACCTCATCCACAGACCTCATTCATCCCGAGGCTGAGTAATTGTCCCAGTGCACAGAGACTTTTCCACACAAATACACGCTCGACGCGCGCGCCCACGCACGCACGCACGCACCTGCTTTTTGGAAAGGGTTTTTATCACTGTGGTGCATTCCCTGACAGTCTGGTCGTTATCAGACTCCAGGCGCTTTTGTGAATATTAAATGTTTTAACTGTGTTTGAAAGTTAGAGAGAAATGTTAACTGGCCATTTGCACAGTAATTCAATGTTGACATCTGGAGCCGCACTGCTTCGAAGCACCCAGTCTATGAAGGATTGCGCGGCCGCGTCGGCGAGCGGTCGGCCTGGGTGGTGTACATCGCGTGGGGGGTGCGAAGGTTTAAGCCCCCCCTCTGTCAGGAAACATTGCGGCTCCTCAGGTAAAGCTTCCATCTCCTGCGGCAGCTCCAGCTAACCTTGACCTTTGACCTCTCCGAGGAAGGGGTTCAAATGTAGATTCTATTTTAATAATAATCTCTTTTTGTCTTTACTCTCTGGCCTTTCCAATCGAGAACATATCTTTTATCGCCCTTTTGTATTTGTACCGCGGGCGCAGCGGCTCTGACCAATGAAAACCTTATTATGACAGATATGGTTGGATATTTTGGTCAAATCTGCTTCTTTGCTTTCTTGGCGTGAGTTCGATGAAAAGATAGCACTTCATATCCGTATGCTTAATATAGGCCTATGGAGCCCCGGGGGGGAGATTATTTGAACTGAGCCTCAAACCTCGAGGAAGTGGGAAACCACTGGAAGCCCTGTGTCTGGCAGTTGTTCCCCAAGAAGAATTTGAATGTGGGCTTAAATATTTCACCGAGTTTTACAACAACATAACTTCACTGTGATTACTTTTCCAACCGGCAAAGCCACACAAGTGTACAGTAAAAGCACCGTGTGCCCGGCTTTAATGGGCAAAAACACGCCAAAAACATACAGATCACCGGTCGCGGTTCTCCAAAGGGTGAAATGGACAAAGGTCTGGGGCTATTCCGGGCGCACAGCGGTCGTATCGGAGCGCCGGCTTAGGCTTCACTCAGTGCCTTCTCCAAATGAGCGGTAATTCCAGCCTCCAGGTTTCCCATCCTCTGGAAAAGCCGTCGGCCGCCTGTCCCGCCGACTTCCGACGG